>JACTOM010000927.1:7448044-7517428 GCA_015832385.1 Elymnias hypermnestra
GGGGTAGGCAGAGACCACGTCCTTCCACTTGCCACGATCCTTGCATATCTCCTTCGCTTCTTTCATTCTCATTAAACCTTTCATACAAGTTCGTCGGCTTAGAGTACTCTTGACCTGGCCGTTATTTAAAATGTCCTGGATTTGGTCCAGGAACGTTCGCCTCGGTCTTCCCCTTCCAACTTTCGCATTCACTTAACCAACCAACAACAAAAACAAAAACAACTCAACCTTATAATAATTGTTTTAAACTTAAATTTTCGTGGTTTATTAACATAGTGACTATTTGAACTATTCAAAATCAAAACGTGACGTTGTGAGTGTAGTATGCCGAAAAATGGATGTGGGTGCTGTGAAAAATAAAAGGATCAGCCGTTGGGTAGACAGAGTATGCCCTCGACAGCTTGACACAGCCGCCCACAGCAGTAACGTCGTGACCACGATCCATGCAACTGGGTCGAAATATCGGCAAAATTAAAAAAAAAAAAAACGCCATCGTGGTATGTACCCGTTCAAATAGTCAATATGTTAATAAACCACGAAAATTTAAGTTTAAAACAACAAGTTCCCATTATCAAAGCCGCGTTCCTAGAATCTGTTATTGACGTGAAACTTCTTTAGACGTATGAGGGTAAAGTTTTTACGGATGAATATATGATCAGCGTTGCAATGATGAGCAGCGCTTTTATATGCTAATTCGTTTGAAGATTTGGTAGTTTTAATTTTTACAAATAACATGTGGCTATTTAATTTGCCACTTGTTATTAAATATACTATTTTTCATAAAATATTTCATATTTTCTCTTTTCTAAATTTAAACTCAAGAACAAAATTTAATTAATAATTGCTAATATTGACAATAAAACACGAGGCATTTTTATTTACATTACGTCATTGGAGATATCAATAAATTATTTGTATTAATTTTCTACACTGAACATTTTAATGACAATTCAATTCAAATTCAAAAGGGGCTGCCTCCACGAGCGAGGGAATCACGACCACTCTGCGTTTCTATCGTCGGGAAATCTCCACGAACGAGCGATTATTCCGCCAGCATATCGTCACGACTCGCGACGGAGTCGCAGCGTGTCTGAGGCTAAAGCGATGTAGGTCACTAGTGAAGCGACGTGGTGGTCACTTGTGAGGTGATGTAGGATCACCAGTGACGCGATGTGCGATGTTTGGGTAATGTGAATAAGACTACACCAATAAAGCACTTTCACTTTTATTTTTGAGTCAGAAGGATTGTACTGAAAGGGATTGGATGATGGTTACGGTATGCTGGTTGTAAGGATAGAGGAGATACTATTATAAATATTACGTTTATAAATATATAAGTAGCAACGCGTATTTTCCGAGACAACAAATATAACTAGAGCGTGATTTAGAGACGTGGTTGCTTTAACTACCTGGGGCAGAGTCTGAGGGTACGCAGTCCCTTATGACCACTTGAGATGGTAACGGCGCTTATGCACTGCTAGCTATATATGAGATGTACGGATCTGTTCGTTCGTTGATAATTAATTATACAATATTTATGATATATGTATCTCATAATGTATATCCTAGTATATTTATTCTATTTATATAATACAATATTTCTCAGTAAAAACAAGGTATAAAATTATTCTAAAATGTGAAAGTGTATAAATAAATGTAGTGTTGCCACTACACAACTACTCGTAACGAAATCGGTGCATTTCCGCGGTGTGCTTTTATTTGAAAGAGTTCAGTTAGCTGCGAGACGAGAGGTCAGGCTCAGGGGTGCTTGTGCACAACTTTCCAATGTCAAACATTGTACTTATATTGTTTAAAAAGTCTGTCGACACGTGTCCTTGCATGAGAGGGGGTGTCTTCACTAGACTATTGCTAGTAGTACGGGCCTCGAGGCTGTGCCTCATTACCCGGGCCGATGCTCTCGCACATCTTAGATGTGCGGATGAATTTAGCCCTTTGGGCTAGGGCACGCTCACATAGTGGGCGCGGCCTTCTGGTGTTCCCTCTCAATTTCACACGGTGCTGTTCTCTCCCGAACATCTGAGACTTTGTCCCCGCAGTGCCAACAGTGTGGGATTTTAATGGCCTAGAGCGTTTTGTATGGCGATTATGCTCCTGAGGGCTTTGGCCGACGAGTCGGTGAGGTCCCGGTCACTGTAATAGGCCGAGCACATCTCCGTGACGGCCTTTAAAGCTCCAATTATGAGCTGTTTCATTGGTTCTGACCGCTGACCAGTTGGTGGTGGTCTTTCTGTGGAGGGCATAGTATTTGGCGCCTTGCTCGGCGCTCGGCCGCGTTTTCTACTTGGAGAGCGCGCTGGGGTAGTGGTTGGGAGGGCCGGTTCAGGATCCGTTGGGGGCGCCGCCGGCGGCAACGGCGTCGAGACGGTCCGGGGGGCCGTTTTCTTCCCTTTCCGGTTCCTGCTTCTTGGTTTCCTCCTCTTCCTCCGCGCGGGTGTACCACGCTCAGTGGGCGGGTTGGCCGGGGGGGATAACGTGGTGGGCCCTTCGGGCCTCCTGCTTGGAGCTGCTTCTTTCGCGGCGGGAGGTCGGGGACATTCCTCCCTCGCTTCTTTGCGCTCTCGCGGTGCTGGTCTTCTTGGCGGTATTTGGATGCCCCGCTTACGGGCTTCCCTCACGTAAGCGGGACATCGTCGGTGGTTGGCCCTGTGTACCCTGCCGCAGTTGGCACACGTGGGTTTTTCGTCACGCGAGCGGGGGCAGTCGCTGAGGGCGTGTTCGCCCCCGCATCTCAAGCACTTTCTAGTGCGGTGGCAGTTGTGAGAGGCGTGGCCAAATGCCTGGCACTTGTGGCACTGCGGAGGTGTCCTCCCCGTGCGCCACGCCTCGATCACAATTCCGGTCATGTTGAGGAGCTCCGTTATCCCGTACAGTAGTCGGAGCTCTTCTCGGTTCAGATGGGCCAGCTGCACGAAGTAAGTTGTTCCGTGCCGGCCTTTGATTCGGGGATTTCCCTCGCTCGCTCAGCTGGGAACCCCTTTTCTTGGAAGACTGCCAATATTTCTTTGGTCGGAGTGTTGCATGGCAGCCCTTTGACTGTCACTTTTGTTGGTAGTTCCCCTTTGGGACTGTAGCAGAACCAGGATATTGATTTATCCTGGCTCGATGCCGCGGTCAAGTACCTTTGAACTGCCCGGAATTCTTCATCCGTTCCAGGCAGGAAGCGCACGCCCTTCCCCAAAGGGCGCGCATTGGGAGCGTGGCCTATAATTTTTCTCAGCTCCTCAAAGTGCCTTGTCCAGTTGGGAAGGCACTCCGCAATGACCGGCGGGTACGCCGATCTGCGCGCGGCCGCACTGGCAGGCGCGGCGAATGCGGGGGGCGAGGCGGGGCGCGAGCCGCTCGGGCGCGCGGCTTCGGTAGTCGTCGAGGTGCGGCGTGCGGTGGGGAGCGGCGCGGCGTTTTTCATTGACGGGGTGGGGCGCGCTGCAGTTGGACGCGCTGAATCGGCGGGGAAAGTTGCGGGGCGCGCGGCGGCTGCCAGACGCGTCGCGTTCGAGCAGGGTGCGGTGGGGGGCGCTTCCCTCCTGTCGGTAGCGCGGGTCGGGGGGCGTTTCCCTCGGTCGGCTATGTTAGGCGCAAACACTTAGGACATTTACTTTTTCACTTGCCTTTATGCTGGCGTCTTCGCGCTCCCTCGGCGCGTGCAGACCAGCCGGGTGAGACCCGTGTGGGAGGCCCAGCTATGCGCCCGCGAGCGGGAGCGGAAAGAGCGATGCACTGGGGATGATTGTTGGTGGACGGTGGCTACTGCGGGCCCATTTCCCATGAAGAAGGGGCGCAGTTAGCGGGAGCGATCGACGCGAGGGCAGTGGGCGGCGACCGGGCGTTTCCTCGAGCCGAGTAGAGACTCGTCGAGTACTGCGTCACCGGTGTCGCTGCAGACGCGGACCGACGGCTTTCCTCAAGCCTAGCCACGGGGCTGGCGAGTACGGCTACGTCGGCGGGACTACGTGGCGGAAAAGGATCGCGACGGGCACTCGAAATAACGATTTCTTCAATATCGTGAGTGACTATGAAGAAATTATTATTTTGTGTCCTTGCATGGCAACGCATGACGCAGCGTTGGACAGCGCGCCCGCCGAGCGCTCGCTGTGACTGCGCCACCACTAGCAACGATACCGTAGCGATACGATGATGTTTCGCACGTACATTGCCACTCATCGCATCGCCGTGTGGAGACGCCTTCATAGAGAGTGTAATACGTGGCACGACAATATCGTCGCGATTCTCTCGCTCGTGGAGGCAGCCCCTAACATATCTTCCTTTTTCCCTCCCTCTAAGTCTCGGAAATCTTAGAGTTTTATATTTGTACAAATATTATACACATTAACATTATAATACACTTAAAAATTAGTTTCACTTCTGACACGTTTACTTTGTATGCCACACAATGTTAATTTTTTTTATATTCCAAATATGGGAGACATTTTCACTAGTTCAAATTATAGTTTGGAAGTCCAAGTCCGAGGGACGACAGATCACTGAGCTTGGGGCCCCGGGGCATGGTACCGTCATGCCCTCCTGCAGCTACGCCACTGCCCCTACTTAACTAGCGGCCCGTCCCGGCTTCGCACGGGTAGACATAAATAGGTACAGATATTTAAGTTATAAGCATGATAATTAAAACGACCATGAATTGATAAATATTATGAAAAAGTGTGAAGTGTTAGAAAAGGGGTGTAAGGGAGAAACGCGTCCCAGTCCGTTTCTTCAAACGCCAACCTCACCTGCACGCGGTGCACCCTGCTCCTACCGACGAGGCTCTGGCGACCGACAAATGGCGGTATAACCATTCTTTATAGCTGACCTAAATGCCACAGACCGATAACGGGCAGCAGCGTTATCGGTGCGAGGAGGTCAGTACTGCGATCAGCAACCCGCGTGCCAAGCGTGGTGATTATTGGCAAATCCACAATATGACAAAAACAAGGCAGCAAGGGCCCCCAGTCCCCGGCAGCCCCGCTATTCCTAGCTCTGGCAGCGGTTATGGTAACGGCGGGGCAGGGGGTGCTAAGAATCTCCGGAAGAGATTCCGCTGCCAACCCCGACGACTTGACCTGGCAACATACAACGCACGCACTTTGAGGACCGACGAAAAGATCTTCGAACTGGAAGAAGCAGTAAACAAGTTACACTGGGATATTATAGGATTGTCCGAAGTCCGTAGAGAGGGGGAGGACACGATAATCCTCGAATCCGGTAACTTGTTTTACTACCGGGAAGGTGAAGTTCAATCTCAAGGTGGTGTCGGATTCCTTGTCCACAAATCCCTCGTCAACAGCATTGTAGAAATTAACAGCGTGTCCAACAGGGTAGCGTACCTGATACTCAGAATCACCAAACGGTATTCGCTGAAGGTCATCCAGGTTTACGCACCCACATCATCACATCCGGATGAGGATGTAGAGGTTATGTATGAGGACATATCCAGGGCCATGCATACCTCTCGGACATTCTACAATGTTGTGATGGGAGATTTTAACGCAAAACTCGGCGAACGAAGTGGGGCAGAGTTGAGAGTGGGGCAATATGGCTATGGGCAACGGAACCAGAGGGGACAGATGCTCGCTGATTTCATGGAAAAGGAGGGACTCTACATGATGAACTCCTTTTTCAAGAAACAGCCGCTCCGAAAATGGACCTGGCTGAGTCCCGATGGTTCCACGAGAAATGAGATAGACTTCATCATGTCTACGAAACGGAACATATTCAATGATGTCTCTGTGATCAGTAAAGTGAAAACTGGGAGCGATCACCGCATGGTAAGAGGCACATTGAATATCAACGTCCATCGAGAACGGTTCAGACTGGTGAAGTCTACGCTCCGACCTACTCGTGCCCAAATCCAAGACCCCGAGAGCTTTCAACTAGAGCTGCAAAACCGCTTCGACGGCCTTGAAGAATGCGAATCTGTGGATGAGGTTAACAATAGGCTAGTAGAAACTGTTCATATGGTTGGGACTAAGTACTTCAGAGCCCGTAAAAAGAAAACCAAGAGATTCTCTGACTACACTCTCAATCTCATGGAGCAAAGACAGACAATGAGCTTACAGTCAGCAGCGGACGCGTCCGATTACCGGCGTATCAACAGACAGATCTCCAAATCACAAAAACGTGATCTGCGAACCTTCAATACGGAGCGCATCAAAGACGCTATTGAACGCAATAAAGGCTCCAAAGTGTTCGCAAGAGACCTGTCTATTGGTCAGCGCCAGCTTACGCGGCTGAGGACCAGTGATGGCAAGCTCATTGCGTCGAAACCAGAGATTTTGAGCGAGGTCGAGAATTTCTATGGACAGCTATACTCATCGACTGTCAAGCCTATTGACTGTTTGGCTGCAGATCCCAGAGCCAAACTAACCCGACACTACACTGAAGACATCCCGGACGTCAGTCTGTACGAGATTAGTATGGCTCTCAAACAGATGAAGAACAGCAAGGCACCAGGTGATGACGGAATCACAGCAGAACTCCTGAAGGCGGGTGGAAAACCGGTACTCAAAGTCCTTCAGCGAATGTTCAATTCCGTCATCCTCGATGGCACAGTGCCGGAGGCATGGCATAGGAGCGTGGTGGTTCTGTTTTTCAAGAAAGGCGACAAGGCCTTATTGAAGAACTACAGACCTATCGCGCTGTTAAGTCATGTCTACAAACTGTTCTCGAGAGTCATTACGAATCGTCTCGTTCGCAGATTTGACGACTTCCAGCCTCCCGAACAAGCCGGTTTCCGAAAAGGCTTTAGTACCATAGACCACATCTTTACGCTGCGGCAGATTATACAGAAGACCGAAGAGTATAATCGGCCACTTTGCTTAGCGTTCGTGGACTATGAGAAAGCCTTCGATTCGGTGGAAACATGGGCCGTGTTGAGATCTTTACAGAGATGCCGAATTGACTACCGGTACATACACGTGTTGAAGTGCTTGTACGAAAACGCCACCATGTCAGTCCGTATACAGGACCAAAGCACAGCGTCTATCCAACTGCAACGTGGAGTGCGACAGGGAGATGTTATCTCCCCGAAGCTTTTCACTGCGGCGCTGGAAGACCTTTTTAAGCTTTTGGAGTGGAACGGACTGGGCATCAACATCAACGGCGAGTACATCACTCATCTACGGTTTGCCGATGACGTAGTCATTATGGCAGAGACTCTCGAAGATCTCAATACAATGCTCGATGACCTCAGCAGAGTTTCTCAACAGGTGGGCCTGAAAATGAACATGGATAAGACGAAAATTATGTCTAATATCCATGTACCGCCTCACCCAGTCATCGTTGAGAACTCAGCTCTCGAAATTGTTGACGAGTACACATACCTGGGACATATAGTCCAGCTAGGTAGATCCAATTTCGAGAAGGAGGTCAACCGCCGAATCCAACTCGGTTGGGCTGCGTTCGGGAAGTTACGCCAGATATTTTCGTCTGATAACCCTCAGTGCCTGAAGACCAAAGTCTTCGAACAGTGCGTGTTGCCAGTGATGACCTACGGTTCTGAGACATGGTCGCTGACTATGGGCCTCATGCGGAAGCTCAGAGTCACTCAGCGTGCGATGGAGAGGGCTATGCTCGGAGTTTCTCTACGTGATCGAATCAGAAATGAAGAGATCCGTAGTAGAACCAGAGTCACCGACATAGTCTTACGAATCGCGTACCTGAAGTGGCAATGGGCGGGGCACATAGTCCGAAGGACCGATGGACGTTGGGGGCCGAAGGTGCTGGAGTGGCGATCCCGCACCGGACGGCGCAGTGTAGGCAGACCCCCCACAAGGTGGACCGATGATATAAAGAGGGTCGCCGGCAGCTGCTGGAACCAGGCGGCACAAGATCGGGCCTTGTGGACGTCATTACGTGAGACCTATGTCCAGCAGTGGACTTCCATCGGTTGAAGCGACGACGACGAAGACGATGAAAAAGTTTGATTCCTTATACTAAAACTAAGTAGCTCTGAAAAGAACTTAAGTGAAGCATAAAAATGTGTTAAAACAACTCGAAATATTCAATGTCGTTTGCGTCCACTGCGTAAGGAACCGACCGGCTACCTAGTTCATAATGGTGCACCCCCTTCTCCCGCACTGCCCTTCTCTCGTCGAGTTAGTATTTTTATTTTAATTTCATGATATCTTTTGAATGGAATATTCGATTTCAATAATTCAAAAAGTAATTATCAGGTATTGAGACAGTGTTGAATATTAAATTATTTACTTGGATAAAAATTTATAAATGCTATGTATAAGACGGTGTGATTTTGATCGGCATTTCTATCAATTTGTTAAATGTAAAAAAAAAGTTATAGTGACGTAACTACAATAGTTAGACATATGGAATGAAATATAATGTAAATAAATCAGAAATGATGGTNGCATATGCGATGAAAGACATTTTATGGCTAATTTTTGTACACCTTCGGTTGGTTTTAATAAGAATTTCTATAGTAATCTAGTACTAAAGATAGCCTATGTTACTCAGTGATAATGTAGCTTTTTATTGAAAAAAGAATTATTAAAATCGGTCCAGTACTTTTTGAGTTTATTCCTTACATACAAAAATACAAATCTTTCCTCTTTTTAATATTAGTGTAGATAAGGAACCTCCCGAGGACAGAAGGCATTACAATATAAGATTACCGACTTTTTATTTATATTGTATTTTTATACAGCAGGAAAGGACATCCTTTTCTTATAATAGGGAAAAAAAATTTATGAGGATATTAGTGAGAGATACATTAAAACTAATTGTTGCCTTCCTAACTATATTTAGAGTTCCTCTCGTTTGTATGCCTACGTTACTTACGGGCTGTTAGTGGCAGACCAATGCTATAAAGTATAAGAGAAAAAGAAAAACTATCAGTTGCGTTTTATCAAAGTTGTCATGTTTATTCAACATAATAAATTTTTCAATTCATTTGTTATGATGTCATCAAACAGCCTTCAAATTATACAAATATTTAAATTTTTTATTACATGTACTTCTATGTATATTACACATGAAATTTGGTTTTTTTTGAACACAATTTTGTTAAAGTAATTGTATGACAAGGTGCTCTCAGAATTAAAGAAAATTTGAATTAGATAAATTATAATGTTTTGATTGAGAATTATACATATAATTATAATCAGATTCGTTTCTTATGTAATTGTTTTGTAAACTAATATATAGATGAAGAAAATAATAATAATACAGGTTAGTTTGAACCTTAAATATTTTATCAATTCAGTCTAATCATTGCTACGAATAATTAAAATTATAAACGATTTTTATTAAAATTAGATTAGTTTGTTAATGTTATTAATGAGCTAATAATAATTTAATATTGAACTTTAGTCTAGAGGCTAATATGTCGGTTGGTTTAAAAATGTAATATTGGATTTGTTTATTAATTAACTCACTTCCTTAATTATATTAAAAAGGCAAGGCAAAAGAAAAAAAGTATCTATGGGTATTTTTGGTTTATTTTGGTATTTTTAATGCTTGTGTGATGTTATTCCCAATTTATTTAACTCAATTGGAGCGTTATCTTATTTTCAATAAATATGGAATGGTAAATTTAGATGTATTTCTTTTTTTTTAAAGGTTTTGCTTTTGTTTCGTTTTCTGTGAAGTGTTTTACAACTTTATTTATCCAAATTGGAAAGTAAAGGCAGATCCAGGGAATCCACCAGTGCTGAAATCAAAATGTTGACCACCTCGGTTGAAGTATGTCTGGAAAGCCATATTGGGATCAATATCTGAAAAATAAAAGAATAACAGTGACATTATATTTCTCTAAAAGAGATAGTACAGTAGTTAGAGACGTTAATGATTTAGAAATTAATTTGTAGTAAGAATAAAGGAAAGGTCATTTTTATAATAAAAACAAGCAACAAATATACGCCACGATATTAAAAACGAAAATCAAAAATATTCTTAAGACTCTTTAGGCAAGATTTTTATTATTTCATTATTCTTTACGAAGCAAAGTAACAAGAACACCAAAACTAATCTTATGATGCTGTTTTTGGCAATATAGAAGTTACTAAGTTATTACTATGTTAATAATTCTTTCTGAACCAAAATTACATTAACAAGGTTTCTCAACCAAGATAGTAAGATTAAGAAACAAAAATAACCTTATGACTCCATTTTTATGCATAAAAATGTACCGTGTATCTACTATTTTATGATTCTTTACGAAACAAAGTAACAAGGACACAATTATAAACCAAGAACAAAAAATAATCTATTGATATTGTTTCATTGGCAAAATCAATATGTTTCTTTATGAACCAAAGTAAGCCTGCAAAAAAGTATTATCGGGTGAAACACTAACACATATGGTGTACCGATTCTCGAAATGGTTAAGGTGATGAGTTAAGCTGCCGGTAACAATAAACACAGCGGCAGTTAAAAATTAACACTTACCAGACATGCCAGTGCCATATTCGTCAAAGTCCTGTCCACGGTCGTATCGCACGCGTTTCTTTGGGTCGCTGAGGACCCCGTAGGCCTCTCCAACCTCCTTAAAACGGCGCTCCTGCTCTCTTCGTTCGGTATCCGAAGCTCCAGCATGACGGTCCGGATGATGAACAAGTGCTCGCTTTCTGCAATCATATTTCATTGAATTTCTTACAGTCGCTTACTTATGGCTTTAAAGATATAAAAAGGGTAGCCGCTGGAGCCAAGCGGCGCAAGATGAGGCCTGGTGATTATATTTAGAGACCTAGTCCATTGGTTGAAGCGACTACGACGGTGCTCAGAGTAAAGTATGACATACTTGAATACTACATTTGTTCCATACAAAACATCTAGAGATAAGTGACTCAAAATCATACATTGTATTACTTTATATTATATATCCCGGAGTTGCGGTAATCGTTATGGGTGTGCCGTAGGCACATAGACATTTTAATTTAATATATCTAATTAATGAGTCTTTGTTGAACAAAGCTAAAGTTATTATAACTCATAATAAGCAGTATGTCTTTGTACTTCGTAATAAATGGTCGTCTATTATTCACCCATCGCGCCATATGTGAAACGTAAATTTTTTGCTTGCTTTCACATCTTTGCTGATACAGTGGTAATTAACCACGGCCGAAGCCTCCTACCAAACCAGATTTAGATAACTTAAAAATACGATTTCCTAAATTTGCCCTACCGGGAATCAATCCCCCGGCATCTGTTAGCAAAGCGTACCACGTAAGTTACGCCAGAAAGATTGTCAAAATTGTACATATATTTAGAGAGCACCTTATGCCATTTGACTTATATCTGATAGTATCTAAATAACATTCAATCTGAATATCAAGAAGGAAAAGATGTACATGTCTTTGTTCATATCAGCATTGAAGATCAAATTGAACTTATGCATGCATGACTGTCATGCACTATATTATTCCAAATTTCAGTGTATACAAAAAACCATTGGTAGAAATGAGTCTAACCACCTTAAAAAAATTAAAGAACAACATTTAATTCTATGTACAATAAATCTTACCATCCAATATTCCATATACTCAACGAAAAAATAAATATTATTTTACCTGTATGCTTTCTTAATGTCATCATCAGAGGCGGTTTTATCAACACCAAGAATTTTATAATAGTCTTTGCGTTTCGATTTTTTTAGGGCTATTTTGGCTTCATGGAGTAGCTGTTTATTTTCTTTGCTTTTGTCGATTTTATAGAGTTTTTCATAATCTTTGACAGCCTCTTCGTGGTCCCCAAGTTCAGTGTAACATTTCGCGCGTCTAAGTAAAGCTTTTATATAATTTTCATCTAAATCTAGGGCAGCTGTGCAAGCCTCGGCCGCATGTTTAGTTTGATTGAGTTTCGAGCACACTGTTGCTTTGTTAAAATACAGTTTCGCGTTTACTTTTTTATTGGTTTTATCAATAGTTAATGCTTCATTATATAGATTTAATGCATCTTGCCATCTGCCCATTTTAAAAGCTTCGTTACCTGAAAATAAAATTTTAATTAATTAAAATACTTGTTTGTCATATTCATTAGGTTTTAAACAGTATAGTTTAGTTTTAAAAAGAATAGTTGTTAATATTAAATATAACAGTCTAGTGTTTTGACAACCTTCTTCTTTCTTTTGTTTTAACAATTTAGCCTTCTTATATGTCGCGATTGCCTTCTTATGATCCGGTGCCAGACGTAAGACTTGTTGGAAATGCTTAAAAGCTTGTTCATCCTTATCCTGAAATAAGTATATATTTGAAATAACTAATATCTTCAAATACAAACACCAGTTTTGAATTTGGCTATATACCTCAAAATAGAGACACAATCCTCTGACATAAAGTGCTTCTGTATCAAAGCTATCGCATCGAAGACAGTCATTGGCAATTTCTTGAGCTTCTTGGCACCTTCCAAGCATAGCTAAACATTCTGCTTTTGTAAGTTTAGCCCTGAAATTATATTATTTATATAAAACAATATAACATACATAATATATTATAAACAAACGAAAAAAATATATCTTATTTTTGTTTACAATGCAAATAAAAAATACATTAAAATGTTTATCAACATATGATTTTAAATCAATTTTTGACAATTAGAAAATAAATGTTTTATATAACATAACAGATTCCAAATAACACAGTATATCCTAATAAAAAATGTTGGGCCTTGGAAATTTTTTTTCAGTTAAACTCAACTGATCTCTGAACAGCATGTGAATCTATTTATTTAAACGAAATATGCGTCATGGACAAATTTCACAATAGTTGGGTAGATCCATGATCAGAATGTGAATAAGTCTGCTGGGAGAAATCTGTGTGCATCCTGACAACTTAACAATTCCAACCTAAAGCCCGGACTCAAACTACTCAATTGGGTGTTTGTCAGGTTTTAGAGGTGGCAAAGAGATGGGGCATGTAAAAAGATCCGCATGGGTTGAATAAATGCTGCCAACTCTACTATGAAATTTCACCATATCACAATATCATAACAATATTGGAAAATTTGGTATTACAGTTTGGAGTGTGGATTCTAATCAATGTGTAGATTACAATGATTTTATACACAAAATTACATTTTTAAAGTCATCTAAATAAGTGTTCTTAGTATAGCATTACTGTGTTTTGTTGTTTTTTATTTATCTACAATCAATGCCATGAAGTTTTCTAAAATTCAATGTGATCACATACTTGGAACTTGAAGGGCTATATTCAAGACACCGATCCATACAGAAGACTACACGACGATAATCTTGAGCGGCCATTGCTCGCTGTGCATCTTCATGTAACCGTCGTAAAGATTCAAGAGCGCTGTGCTCATTTGTAGCACAGTCTGCACCACCAAGCTCAATCGCATTATTAACAGCTTGTTCAGCTCCAGATATATCACCTGTAATGGAAAATAAACAAATACTACATTACAATAAGATACATTTGTGCATACAAAATTATATGGAACATATATACAAGTGTTTGTATGTAAATTATGCAAAATTGCAGTGAAAAATAAGAAAAACCAACTTAGAAGTATAATTTATGGTATAAAATTGTCCATATCAATGAATAAAAGTATTTCTTATTTAATAGTTTAAATGTTTGCGCAAAAAGAACAAATATTAGAATTATACTTATCTCAAAATAAATTTGAGAAAGAGAAAATACTTTATTGCACACAATTTGGAGTTGACACATATTCTTACTTTAATTTAAATATACGATCGAGTGGTGAGGAATGAGCTGTGGTCAACGTTATCTACGTATGGGGTGAGCGGTTGTCTGATTCAAGCATTGAAGTCCCTCTATGAGGGTTCTAGTGCTTGTGTTAGAATAAACGGAGTGGTTTCCTGTCGAAAGAGGTGTTAGACAGGGATGTGTTGCGTCACCATGGCTGTTCAACCTATTCATGGATAAATGTTTGACAGATTTAAAAGAAAGTATGTATGGGTTAAGAATGAATGAATTACTCATCAAATGTTTACTCTACGCTGATGATCAAGTAATACTTGCGTCATCCGCTAACGAGCTTCAGGAGATGCTAAATATTATGAATGAAGCTTTGAAAGGGAAAGGAATGAAAGTGAATGTAAACAAAACGAAAGTTATGCTTTTTGAACGAGATGAATCTATGATGAATGGCAATATTTTGATAGATGGGGAACAAGTGGAAGAGGTGAAAGAATTTGTATACTTGGGATCTAAATTTACAAAAGATGGAACATGTGAAAGTGATATCGAAAGGAGAGTGAATGCAGGGAATATGGTAAATGGTGCTCTGCATGCTTTTATGAATAGCCAGATGGTGTCTCAAAGGGCTAGACTGGCAGTGCATGCTGGAGTGTTGGTGCCAACACTTATGTATGGTAGTGAAAGTTGGGTATGGCAAAAGAATCACAAAAGTAAAATAAATGCGGTAGAGATGAGAGCGTTGAGAAGCATGAGTGGATTAAAACTGAGTAACAGAGTAAGAAATAGTGTGATAAGAGAATGTTGTGGTATAAAAGAAGATGTAGTGACTAAAATTGAGAAAGGTATGCTTAGATGGTTTGGGCATATAGAGAGAATGAATGAAAAGAGACTGACAAAAAGGATTTATGAGTCAAGAGTGAATGCAAAAGTTAGAAGGGGAAGACCAAGGCGAAAGTTCCTGGACCAAATCCAGGACATTTTAAATAACGGCCAGCTCAAGAGCACTCTATACTTGTGTGAAAGGTTTAATAAGAATGAAAGAAGCAAAGGAAATATGCAAGGATTGTGACAAGTGGAAGGATGTTGTCTCTGCCTACTCCTATGGGAATGAGGCGTAATGCTATGTATGTATATATGTATTAATTTGAATGTATGTTTAGTATAGAATATTATTTTTCATATTTTAATTCTATTAAGTTTTTTTTTTATTACCAACACGGCTCAATTGTGTAACACAATAAATATTGCATGATTTCTCAAAAACATAAAAAATTCATACCTAAAGCTATATAACATTTGGCCATTCTTATATAACCTTTAGTGAATTTTGAATCAAGGGCAACTGCTTTCTGTGCATCTTCAAGAGCTTTTTTATACATAGCCAGCATCATATAACAAGCTGATCTGTTACCATAATAGGCAGCATTTTCTGGGCATAATTTAATTGCCTCTTCATACATTACCAATGCACCTTTATAATTTTTTACCTTGTACAAATGGTTTCCACTCTCTTTTTTTTCTTCAGCTAATCTAGAAAAATAAAGAAGAGGCATTAGGCCCTCCAAGAAACCAAATATATTAATTGTTATAGTTGATGAATAGCAGTGCCACAATATAGTATAAGGCACTAATGAGAGGAAATTATGAACTATTTTATTTTTTTCAACAAAATCATAACAATAACGAATGATTTCACCAAAAAAATGAGACTATTGGCCTCCAAGTAGGTCAGTTTCAGCAGTAAGTGTGTACAAGTTTAATTCTATTGTATTTAAATAATTTTTCATGCTTTATTTATGTAAATAACGCTATTTGCCTTTCAACTGCTAGACTAGTAAAAAATCGGAGTTATCAACATATTATTCATATACCTTTCTGGACTTTTAGGTATAATATCATCTATTGTTATATACATGTCCCCAACTTCCGATTCTGCCATTTTTGATTGTTTAATATAATTATTCACACGTTTTTTTCTTTACAAACTCTTCCAATCTTCTATTTTGATGATAGATTACGGATCCACAAATGACAAAAGAAAAGAAAGAACTACGAGCAATGGCCACAGGCCAAGGTAAATGCACCCAAAGACAATACTTAAGACTAAGAGTACAGAATCTGTATTGGGATACCTTACAGCTTTTATAGGAAAAGGGAATAACAAGCACAGATTAAACTAAAATACTATAATGTACCTATAAAAATGTATGTATCTTAGTATTTGGTTGGTAGTAATTAACAAATAACAACCAATGAATAACAGCGTATTTAAGTATGCAATGTAATTTAAAAAAAAAAACGATATACTACGACATTATATTTGTAAGATGATACATATGTACGGACGTAACACACGCGATATGTGTAACGTAAAATAAAAAAATATAAAGACTATAGGTAGATGCGGCGAGAGAGATGCGAATGTTCGAAACGAGCGTGTACCGTGAAATAGCTTTTTTATTTAAATTAATTACTATGTATTTATTATGTGTTTGGTGATATTTTGCAAAAAAAAAAAAAATGAAAATATTTTGCAGAATGCGTAAACTGGTAATTTTAAACTGATACGTTATCTGTAACCAATAAATTTAAAAGTACAATATGCGCATAAAACACAGAGTAGTGAGTCAATTATTTGCATAGTGAAGGTCGATACGGTGTCTGTGTGATGTGTATGTCTTTCTAATGTCAAGTCTTGTAATTGTAGTCGTTATTTATTAGTTTTACATAATTAAATTTGGCATTTTAATAATTGAAAATGCTTTTAACTGTAAGGAAATAAATGTACTCTCTTATTCTTAAGTGTATTAATTAATTATGGAAAATACTGAAATGCCAGCGAATGATGTTTACCTCAATAACGGTGAAATTGAATGGCAACCTCTCTCACTTACTTTAGTTGAATATCCGAAGGGTATATATTTATACTTATCTAGTCAGCTATTATTTTATAAATAAGTAACAAAACTATAATTTGTTGTACGTAATAAAACATTGTTTCAGGTGACATTTTAGGTAAATTTTTTGCCTTTACAAGTTTAGCGCCATTTGGAATAGGTGCTGGATTTGTTACTTTAATTTTATTTCGAAGGGACCTCCATACAGTAAGTATAATGTTATTTCTTGAATCATTTAATTGCAGTACTATGGCTTAATTATAGTAGAAAAGACATAAAGATTTACTTACAACCAAGAGGTAATTGTAATAAGACAAATACAATTGTTACATATGGTTTTCTGAAGAATTAACTAACAAAATCTAATCTTACAGTCTTCCATACAATATCTTAGCTGTTACCTTATCTTATTTGTCATCTAATTATATCTTTTATGTAGTTTGTTGGTCTTTTATGAAAAAAAAAAATCAGTTACCATCTTAATAAATTTGTATTCTCTATGCATTATTATCAAACCAGACAAAATAAAAAAAAATACAGAATTAGGATTGAAAGTTTGGAAATAGCTTCACAAAGGAAGCTTATACCAAACTTTATGTACTTCTATTCATTATAACAAAGTTTATACCAAAATGTTAAGAAGTTAAAAGACAAACATGATTTCTTTATTGTATATTTTTTTTAAAAGTACTTGTTTGTGTTGGTAACTTGTGTAATATTAATCAAGATTTCTTACAGATAGCTTTCTTTATTGGAACACTTATCAATGAAGTCCTAAATATAATATTGAAACACACAATATGTGAATCAAGACCACTTATAAGAGGCCACTTGTATAATGAATATGGAATGCCATCATCACATGCTCAATTTGTGTGGTTTTTTAGTATCTATGTTCTTTACTTTTTTATTATAAGGTAAGAAATGTTAAATAAAATTATATTTCTTATTCATCAAGTTAAGTCTAAATACATTTTTTAAACACATGGATGACTCTGGATATTGATGGAGTTTGTTAAATATTTGCTAGACAGAAAGAGAATGTAAAGCATAAGCAATGCATAGAATAATAAATGAATAACTTGTGTAAGAGGACAAAGAAAGATAGTACATTCATATGGGTTTTTTATAGATGTTTATGGATTTACCTACTCATCATCAGAGGTAGATCGTCTCATAATTCCATCTCTTGTGCTGCAAATGATTGGTCAATAAACATTCATTTATAGGCAAAAATTAAGTGTGATCAATAAATTAACTTTAAATAACAATCCTCAATTTGAGAGCTACTACATGTACGTTGGTGAGAGTTCTCCCATTGCTACCTGTCTTGGGTTAAATTCATGACAAGGGAGATTAGGAAATTGTATTTTCTAATTTGGTCAAGTTATAATTGGTGGGATGCATCATCTATGCCTACATAATACCCTGTCAGCAAATATATCCAGTGTGGTGCCATTAGAGGGCAATTACCTCTTACCAGAGTAGCATGCTTCCAGCTTAGACTAGACTTACCACTAACCTGTCAGCAAAAAAAAAATCTTGTTTGCGATAAATTATAGAGCACCATCCATGAAAAGCTTCTTTAAGAGTATTAAAGGGTTCTTTCTATGTAATACACATAAGACAATCATGTGAAATCTATTTTTATAATTATTTTAAGATAACATTTTTTGTTTTAGGCTTCATCACATAAATAATAACAGCATTATATCTGCCTTATGGAGGATTATTATTGTTGGTAGCTGTTTCACTCTTGCTTTAATTGTAAGTGTGGGAAGAATATACCTTCATTACCATACAACAGCACAAGTAATTGTTGGTGGTATTGTGGGATTTATATTTGCCACTGTGTGGTTTATGGTGGTGCATAGAATATTAACACCATTGTTTCCCCAACTGGTATCTCTGTAAGTATACTTATAATATTGTGTATAATATATTTCTAGCCACATAATTGTAGTCATGTTGTTATTTATTAAAAAAAAAAAAATAGTATTTATGAAACAAACATTTTTTGTTAAATTATATACCTCATATAAAATACTATGAGTATTAATTATGTAAAGGCTGACCTGAGTTTGATGAAATTCGGGCATGTTTTACTTGTGTTCACCAAGATCTCATCTGATGCTAAGTGATTAGAAAGAATAGATTACATTTAATTTGTGTAACTAGTTATATATATGATTTTACTCTCAATAGTTGCTTGCAAGACTTAGCTCCTTTAGGGATAAGGCAGCCAATTATATACATTTATAATTTATATTACTTTTAGTTATATTATGTGTATATTGTTTAATTTATTATTTATGACTGTATTATCTGTAAGCTAAATAACTTGACTCAACAAAACAAATTTTCGTTACTTGTACTAAGATTTCTTTATGATTAGAGGCATAAAAAGCGAAGCGAAAATACTTTGCTTTGATATTAAGTTTACTTTTGTTATACAAGAGATAGTGTGTATTAATGAAACATTGTTTATTAATTAAAGCAGTTTAAAACGTTTATACTAGGTATATAAAAACTTTTAAAAATATCCCCCTCCTATGAATGAGGAAGCCTGTGCCCAGTAGTGGGCCAATAATGAGTTCCTACTTATCTTACCTTTATAGTAATTATAGTCGTTCAAACTTTTTTTCTAGGTAAAAAAGCAAACTTTTTATGGCATATATATTTTTTCATTAACTATGTTCTAATTTATCAAAATTAAATAATTTAATGATAAACACTACGATCTATTTTCATATTGCTGTTCTATTTTAGTAAAATATGCGAAATGCTGATGATAAGGGATACGACGTTAATACCAAATGTATTATGGTTTGAATACACAACGTCAAGGCAGGAGGCGCGCACACGCGGTCGTAAGTTGGCAGCACTGAAACCGACGCAATGACGGTACGCCTGCGCGCGCGCACCCTGCGTGAGTAACAACGCCAGGTTGCGCGCGTGACGTTACCTCGCCGCGGGAGCGATCGCTCTACTAGGCGGCTTAATCATATGTAAATCAGAACCACGCTCAATCCTAACATATTGACTGGTCATGGCAATGTTTCATAATCTGTGTAAATCTAACATAGCCCGGCTATAGTCCGGGCTGAACTAGGGAAGCACCACGTTCTGAATACCAGCGTGAAGAACCTGCGTTTTGTTGAGGGAAAGCCAAGTAGGGAAAGAAATTTTTTAACCGTTTCCCTGTCTGTATATATCAGTATAATTAAAACTATATTTACGTCTAATATACATAATGAATCAAACTACATTAAAATGCCACGACCGTGTATAGTATTGTACATTACTTTTGATTACCGTTACATTATCACAGATTTACTACTTAAACTATATCCGTTATAGAATTTGAAGCCAACCGATGCGCTTTAAACCGGTTTCATTAGAAACAACAAAGCGCAAAGATGGTTTTTGTTGACTACACTTACATACTTATTCAAAAGATCCTCAAAACTATTTACGATTGACTTGAAATTTAGTAAAATGAGTTCTTTCGTATTGTAGACGATCACTGCGTTCAGATGTACCCATATTCCCACGGTATTGGGATAACATTATAGCTATTTAAAAATAAAATTCGTTTAGTTACGTCCATCATAAAAATACATTTGCGAAAGTAGACTGAACTTGATCCATGTATCGTAATTCGTAATTGTAAAGCCAACCTGTTAACAAATCACGCTTATCTAATTCCTTCTCATCCTATCAAGCTTTTACTTATTTGTAGAAGATAAAGTTTTTTTGATTATTTTATGGTAAATAATAAATTATCTTTTATGTGTTGATGCAACTGCAGAACTTTTTTATATGTGCCTGGGACAATATAGGAGTATATGGTATCAGTAGGCACCAAATTAAACATGATTAAGCTAGCCGGCCCTAGGCAGGGGCTCTGAAATATGAATTTTAATTTATTAATTTAATATTAGAGGAGTTAATTTGCTGATATTTTTTGTAATCTTATAGGCATTACATTTAACCCTTTTCCCATTTTCTATTTTTTATTGTCGAAAGCGCAGTTCTCAAAATATTTTTTTTGATAACAAAATTGCAAACAGTCTATACGCGATATCTACATTCCTATTATTAGCACCTTTTTATTGTTATAGTCTACTAGTGATATATTATTTCTCTCATTCAAACGAACGCGGTACCACTAGATACACGGCAAGGAAAGAGCGAGACAAATATACGGCACAGTTTTCGTTTTCGCCGACTTGTACGGCCGCTTACATTGCTCAGTTGCCTTATTGAAGCGCAACGGTATATACGTGATGTTGTGATGCAAATACACTGGGATCTTTTGGTACCCCATTTCTTGATACATACGTGGTACAAGGAGTCCCAAAAGGATTATTGTGCAATTAGCTATTCCACTTAATATCAAGTCAACAGTATTTTCGTTTGCCAGGTTAATTCTATAAATACAATCAAATTCTAACCTTAACATAAAGTACCTTAAAAAACAAGGGCGTGCATAATTTTTGTTAAACGTGCACTTGTTATTTTAAAATGTACTTAAAGTTGAAGTAATTAAGGTGAAAGTTTATTTACATTTATTTGTAACAGATTATGAATTTTGCCATGTCTAATACTGATAGACATTATAGTCGTTCGAATAAGATTTCTGTTGCATAATATCTATGGCTCTTAGTACGATTATATTGTTAAGTGTGAAGAGGTAAAAAGTATTTACCATCTTTTCTTTAACTTCTTTCTCTAACGCATTGTAACGCAACTAAGTTTTTTTATTATTGGACGGTACGTTTTACAATAGCAACTAGCAACGCTCACAGTCTTCCAGTCTCGACTAAAAGAAATTGGAAAGTAAAATTTTCTCAATTTCTACAGTTGCTAATAGAACCCAAGACCTTAGCGAAGCGATTACTCGTAACATTAGGCCAGTGAGGTCTTTTTTAAGTTTTCAGTTATTTTACTTACATGATTATTTAAAAAAAAAATCACACCAAGCTATCAAAATCTCATCTCTGTATAAAGTTTAGACAATTTGTTTTTGACTTACCTCCCTGTAAAATTACATCTTTACTGTTAACTTACGTTATAAAAGAGCCATCGATATTATACTTTTGTTGTTATATACCCGACGAAAAACCGAATAACTTGACATAATTAACTGTCAAGTTACACAATAAATATAAAAGGTATTAGGAGACCGCTTCACAGCGCGCTCGTGCGGTCGTTGATCACTTCATTGACTCGTGCGTTCGAGCATCAGCTGATTTGGATTTTGTTTCATTGCTGTTTTTTTTAGTAATGCATTTTTTATGAAACTATCGTTTCATTTAGTTGCACTAACATAATGGAGTAAAAATTATGCCTATATAACGTTATTTAATTATAAAAATGTGATTTTTTTCTAATCAGAATCGATTTATTTTCCGTCCCATCATCAAAGGTGTCATTAGTAATATCGTCTGTCTTCGTTTTCGGAAACGGTCTCCGATTACCTTGTATAGATAATATCACTCCACTCTTTAGGAATAGTGGTCGCAATAATTTCAACATAAGGTAGCAAAGATTATTATTGAAAAAAAAAAAACATGAATTGAAGTTCTATACTTCTGTAAGGAACAGACGCAAAATATTTTCTTTGAATATATAAGCTATATATTCATATTCTCTTAATATTACTGTTGTTCCTTCACATCGAATTGAAAATGATATTGTATTTATTTAACAGTGTGGTATTTTCAGTCTATCCTCAGAGTGTAGTGTATTTTATTTTATAAGTTACTTAGTTTCTGTAAGTACAATTTGATGTAGGTGTACTTTTATTTCTGGAATTGCGTGAGGATAAAAGTTTTAATATAAAATACTCCCAAAACCAATAAAATATGCAATTAAGTATGCACTTCCCCTAATATAAATAATGATTTAAAACCTTTTGTCCATTGTGTGATGTTTTTATTTATATATTCTTAATGACGATATTTTGAAGTGTATATTTCATTTATTATTATTTTGTAAAGGGCTCTAGAAAAATAATATGATGATCAACGTCTACTTTCCTTAGTAATATTAGAAACAGTTAGACAAACTATCAAGAAATGTTGTCTAATATTAACAATTGTACAGCATTTTTTAACAGATTATCTCTTCTACTACATTAGGTTTGGATTTTTTTTAAGTTGCATAAATATGTATATATTGGGAAGTTTTGTATTATTAACCAGTTAACCATTCATCAGAAATAATACTTAATTAATGAGATCATATTTATTCTGCTGATTTATTTAGTAGTATGCGTTGATGAATATTACAAGTTTCCCCTCCTTTTAAAATGAAGGACTTATTCCTAAATTGTCAGAGTCCGCAGAATCTACAGTCTAGAGAAAATTCAAGTTAATTGTTAATTGTATTCTTCTTTTTTGTGTAACGAGATTCTTAATATTGATATTTTATAATATCAGATTTCACTTATACGAAAGTTATATACTTAGGGAACAATATAAGTTATAAAATTATCCAAACATAAACCAATATTCGGAATAATTTTGTCAATATTTTTTTGATTTGAGCTTCTATTATATATTTTTCGTTTTAATTATGGATCAGAGGCTATATCTTTAAACGTGTGTACATATAACTTTCGTAAAAAAGATACATGTGTGTGAAATTATATGATTTGTGAAAAATAAGGGTAGGTTACTCATTACGAATAGATCAACTGCCTTATTCGCTAACTTTTAACTAACCAATTTGAAGTATTCTACCGTCATAAGACACTAGTGCATGATATATCTAACATTCTCTAAAGCTAGGATGCTTTAGTTAGAGGATACACCTTAGAAACGATCCCCTTTAACTAGCCTATAAAAGTATTTAGACTACACAAAGTTAATGGGAGGTATGTCAAATCTAGCATAAGGCGTTCCATATCAAAGATAATAATTTTCAAAAATATTGAGCTGTTTTTAGTATTATATTAAATTATCTTTTCTTACCAAATGTTAATTAAACTGCGATCCTGATTTTATAATTTTTTTTGTTTTCTTATGACGGGAGAACAATAAAACTTTAGTATTATTGTAAAAAAACTATACAAACAAATTTATTACTGTTTAATGATTGTAGTATATAGAATAATTTTAAAATTGCTGAAAGAAAATGCGAGATACAGCTTTTAATAACTGTTATGAAACATAAGACAATAGAAATCTATAGCTACTCGTTTATCCAATAAATAGATATATGCTCTAAATATGTTAAGGATTTATATTATATTGCGAAGTTTAAACCTTTAAATCATATCAATATAACAGACAGTTACAATATTATATAAATAGTTTTAGTATCTTGCTAGTTAACTAGTATAAAATTGGCTTTTTGCATAGGATACTAAGTGATATCGGTAGTTTAATTTGAAGCAAGGCCTCAGGTAGAAAATCAAGAATACCATAAATTGCTTAAATTTCAGTTAACATTTTCACAAATGTAGCAGTTCTATTTCATTTCCATAATAATATAATGATAGAATAATTTCTAACTGTGGCCTCGCTTTTAAAATGTTAATAACTTTCAAGGCAATACATAGGGAACAATAGCGTCTTAATAATGTGTTCTTTCGAGAACATTAGCACAATATACTAGATATCTAAATTTTAGACATATTACAATAAATAAGCTGTAAGTTTGTTAAAACGTGTGGAACTGCTGCGTTGAACATATTTTTCTGTATTACTACTAAATTAATAGATTTGATAAAGAAAATTCTATAAGCTGTTATATTATCTATAGAATCACTATTATATTGTCTATGTGAACAGTTTTAATTATATCAGAGTTTATGAACCATACGTAGATAGTGTCGGCATGTTGAAATTTTTATGAGGTAAGTTTTTATGGAAATAAAAAAAAACACATTGGCAGCATTTAATGTTATATAGAAGATAGTAAAATTATGTCTTAGGTTCTATTTCTTAGTAAAAATTTTGTATATAATTATCAACTTAAACTGCGTCCTTACTGACAAGCTTTACAAGATTTGATTCCTCCTCATTTGTATAAACGACACACTATTGACGACGACTATTTTATGTGAAAAATTTATAGCGGCTCGTGAGGCCGATGCATGCTGTGGTGAAGCGTCGGCACGTCCGCTCGCTTCCCACTCATTTAAGCGATACGCCATCCCTCTCATCGTATTTACCTAATTTGTTTATTACGGGACACGTAACTGTGCCTTACTTAAAAATTTCGATGTTTCACATCTGCCAGGTGTCTCGTGATGGAAAGGTTTTTTTTATTAGTTTGCATTGTAGCATATTGCAAGTTTTTTCTCTGTTTTTAAAATGAAGGACTTATTCCTAAATTGTCAGAGTCAGCAGCACCTACAGACTAAATTTTCTAGTATTAAAAACCCATATTCAAATGTTACACCACAAATTGCCATTATGTAATTGTTTGATTCTAACTTATTATTTTTTATTTATGTCACAATACTTCCATAGCGATACTTTCATATTTTTTATTGCGGTACCTTTGTACATTATTTATATAATCTAGAACTCTATGGCGTTTAAACTCTATTGCAACTCAGTGTGGACGCAGTATAAGAAATAAAGCGATTATGTTTGTAAATTGTAATAGGCCCCAGTCACTAAACATCGTAGCCAGTTCTGAATGGCATAGGCCCCCTTGGTACTTTTATATATAAAAAGCATTATACAAAATCATTTATGTAATTGCTATAAAGTTTGGATTATTGCTTGAATATTTTTATTATTACAAGGGCAATGATTTTAGCATATTATTCTCATAAAGAGGAATAAAATAGGTAATGACAAAAAAGATGACCTGTCTGATTTTATTCTGGAGTCTTCGCAGAACATGGCGTAAAGAATATTTTATATATCATTAAGACTCAATACATCGAGAAAAAGGTGACAAAATGATTAGGTTTCACGGTTCAAAAACTCAATAATTGTGGTTTTACTCTAAAATAACAGATTTGAGTAATTAACGTCCAGTCACTGTATGTATGGAAGGAACATCACATTCGACTTTAAATGGAAATTTATATTTGAAATTTCAATTTTTGCTAGCGATCAAGCTAGCCAAGTTGTATAGTAATTGGGGCCTTTAAGGTTGTGCCTAGAAAGTTAGTTATCTCGAAATATATTCTTTCATTTTACGGGCAAATACATGATTTATTTGGTGAATGATCATATAATGCTTTTGATACAAGCAATTTTAACCTTTTTTTCACGGAATATATCGATGTAAACTTGCATTAAATACATTTTGATGATTATGTCACCCCATTTATCAACCAAGCTCATTGTTTCTTGTAAATAATACGGCTTTTTAAACATAATGCTTATGAGAACCTATTTTTAGTACAAAAGGTAAAACAGTTATAATTTTATTACAGTTACAATTTATCTTTGAAATCTTGAAGTCTTACAAAATTAATATTTTATACTTGACTATAAGACTATACCGTCGAGATTATACTGGTTTTATTTTTAAAAATTATTTAACACCTACAATCTATTATCTCATGAAATTATCGAAACTTTTGTATTTCTGCTTAAACTTTTAATGTTTTGATTGATAAATTTGCGTTGCGAAAAGCGTTGTTTCAGGTCTCTGTGCAGTACCTAAATATATCAAATTATTTTTTTGTAATTCCTGGTTATCGTTTATACCGTTTAAGAAAAAGGATAGCTTTTAATTATTTTTATCTCTATATCATTGCATTTTATATTTCTGAGCGTTTTTTTATAGGTGCAAAGATTATTTAGCCTAGTTTGAAGTGTAACAAAAGGAGCATAATATAATTTGCAAATGTATTGGAGAAAATGTCTGATTGTGTTATAAAAAGTAAATAGCCTTGTGAGCCATGTGAGACTGCGACTGTACATTCGGAACCTATAAAAACATTAATTATATTTTTTTCTCCGATATTGTACTTTTATTTTAACCTTTCTGGCCTTAAGTATGAAAAAAATTGCGTAAATCGAACGGGGTAACGAAAGAACCCAAGACCTCAATTTATATCTATAGAAATCTGAAACAGAGTCATCAAAACGGCACATACACAACTATAGGCTTTAACGAGGCGATTGAGAGCCATACGCGGCCGTACAATCGACGGAAACCAAAGCAGTACATTTGTCTCGCTTTTTCCTCGTCAACAGCAAACTAAAACAATACTTGCTAATAATAGGAATGTGGATGTTGCGTATCTACCCTTTGGTGGATTGTTACCAAAAACAATATTATAAAAAGATTTGTGTTTCCGACAATAAAAAAAGTTAACCAAAAATGTCAAGTCTATAAAGTTGTCATAACAATCGCTATCACACATGTTGTTTATCATTGGGCAATATTAACAAATTTTAAACATGACGAATTTTGCAATATGAATAGTGGTGAAACAAACAAAAAGAAATATAAAAAACCGAAAAATAAAACTTTAGCAACTACTAATCCGGCAACCTCTGTAAGTACTGGAGAGTAATCGTAATTTGAATCAGGATTTGGAAGGAATGGCCCTAAATTAGTATGAATTTCTCTTCATTTTACAGTTCTTCTAATAAAAAATGAATGATTAAAATGACGTTAAAATAAATTATATCATTCTTTATAAATAGAAAACAAAAGATATTTTGAGAATCAGGAATTGCCTAATCGTATTAAGGTGTGATGCGAAGAGAATGACCGATCATTTCCTATACTACCTCTTCTGATCTTTTTACATAAAATATAGTGCTTCTCGGGGAAAGGAGACATCATCAGTAAACAGGCATACCACGGAAGTAACTATGTGTTATGAGCGTGCCAATCCAAATTACGATCCTTAAACCATATATTTAATGGGTGAGGGGGCCTGTGCCCAATAGTAAGGTACTGATAGGCTTTTTTGTACATTCTTTATCCTCTATATATTCATGATAATATATTCATAGAAGTGCCTTTTTCTAAAGTTTTTAGTACTTGGAAACGTATGATAAAATATTAGAGAAGCTAGATCGAAACCTTGTTTAAATGATTTTCAGAAAATAGTGAGGGCCAATGAACATGAACAAGTAGAACCTCAATGTCCTCTGTTAGCTAAAGATTCAGAATGGGTCGACATTTTGCAAACTACATCTACCGATTCGAAAAGTAACAGCGAAGAGGAGGCGATACTTCAACTCGTAAATATTCAATAACAATTTTACAAAATAAACATTGACACAGCTGCGTCTGGTCTAAAGTAATATACGTATCCGCGCTAATTAATAATATATATTTTACAGATATACGTATATTAATAATACAACTGCCTCATTGGTCTAGTGGTTCGCATGTTCGACTACAGACATGAGGTTCTGGGTTCGAGTCCCAGGTCGGGCCAATTCAAAAATCAATATTTTATTTATAATAAAAATATAATATTGTATATTAAAGTTTTCTATTAAGATTTTCTCAAGATTTGCCCGAAGTTGGCGGTGTGATCCACCCCCGTGCCTCGGAGAGCACGTTAAGCCGTCGTTGCCGTCGCCTGACCTCTCTCCGGTCGTGTCGCATTCCCGTCACATCGGACTATGAGAGTGCACTTGTGTACTATGCCTGCCAAGCCGCAGTGGAACAGCGTGGTGGGTCTATGCTCTAAAAACCCTCGCTCCTCGGAGTGAGGAGGCCTCTGCCCAGCAGTGGGACGTTAATGGGCTGCTACTTACTTACTTACTAATAATACATAATATTAGGTTACTTAATGCTTTTAGATTAATTATAATACTTTTAGGTTGATTGTGAGGATGGAGCTGAGGCAAAACCTATGGTTTTAATGTTTCCCGGTTTACTAGAGGAAGATCCGGAAATGATAGAAGGAATGTTAAATAAAGCAATGTCAACAAGTGAAGTAACGAAACATTTGGTTGGACAAAAAGCTAACTTTACGTTTATGAAAAAAGTTAACCGTCTTATTCCGAGTGACAAGGTTTTATTTTCAGTTTATCTAACTAGTTTTGAGTAGGACATGACTTGAAAATCTGTTCGTAAGTGTGCCCTCTTCTTTGTACTTACTTAGTCATTACAATGTCTTACTACAAGTGAGTCGAGGCTTCGTAGATTCTCTGGTTATCTTAATTTCAATGTAGAGAGAGAGAGAGAAAACACTTTATTGCACACAAAATAAAAATAAAAAGACATTAACTAAAATACTTATTACTATAATTAAAGCGTGCAAAGGCGATCTAATTGCTACAAGCAATCTCTTCCAGACAACCTTATTATGTAAAGAAGCAGACTAAAATAAATAATAAGGCAGAACATCGCCAGAAACTTAAGTATAATATATAAAATGATTTTTTGTTTATAACTATATAATATAAATATTATATACATAAATATCGATATATCTATAGATACATACTGAAAATATATACAATGTAGGTTTGTCTCGAATCTGCCTTACTGTATAATTGCGTACTAAAGTAAAAGTTTAGTCAGTTTAAAGTCCGCTACAAAGCAAAACATATATATTCACTTTAATTCATACGTGATAAAATAGCGGATTTATGTTATTATGTTAGTGTATAAAGTCTGATTAATATAATTGAAAATGTCAAACCTCAAGTCAGTACCTACTCCACTGAAAATTGTAATTATTGGATTAATAATGTAAATATACCTTTCCTTAGATTTACTAAAACCTGTAATTTCGCAAACTTAAGTAGAATATGAGGACTATGTTTACCATATTCAGCGAATAAATGTTTTGATTTGATGTGATCCACTCCATTTGCATACAAGGCAAAACATATATAACGTCCTAAAATATTCATATGAATTAGTCTGCATATATATGTGAATAGGAGTGGAATACTCCTAAAACCTGCACCGATTGTTGATTGTTTTTTTGGATCCAGTACAAAATAGATAGATAGATTGACAATTTTATCCGAATTAGCCAATATTCTACGGGATCGCCACCTATGACACCGCCGGGAACAACTGGTTTATCTAAATTCACGAGTAGAATAGTTGTAAGTTTAGAGCAAGTGTCGGCAACCCGTGACCCGTAATCACCATTGAGCGGCCCGCGCACGTACTGTTCACACAACACTACGCCGCAATGCAGAGATACAAATTCAAGGAACGATACTTATCGCCAAAACTGTAACATAGTTTTATCAAATAGTAATTGTGTATACATTTATGAAAAGGTTGACGACCCCCGGGTTTGTAACCATATTAAAATTTGTCCCGTTGCTTAAGTGTTCAACCTATGAGGCAATTATCTTAAACCATAGAAGACTTTTGTATATAATCTTTATGTTATCAACAGAAATGGTTGGAAAGCTTAACAGAAACTAGCACTTCACTCTGCTCAATGATATCTGGACTACAAAATGACAGTTAGTACTTTCAACATATTGACACTGGAAAGCAAACACGTAGTAACCCGCAAATTCAAAATTGTTCATCAAAAATAATATACAAGGTAGTAGAAGACAGCTTCTGAAAACGAAGACAGACATTAGTACTAATAACAAGTTTAATTATGGGACAGAAAAAAATCTATTTTGATTTTAAAAAATCATATCTTTAAAACGTTTCTTAGGTTTATTTACGTTGCATTACTTTAGTATAGCTAAATAACTCGATAGTTTTCTAAAAATACATTACTTTAAAATAGAAAACTGACGCTTGAACGCACGTGTCAAAGCCCGGGCGGGCTTTGATCAGTTCATTGACTGGTGCTTTGATCCATAAGCTGTTTTTAATTTTTTGTTTCTTCGCTTTTCTAATACCTTGTATAAACTCCGTATTTATCGACTAGATTAATAATTTTGGCCACTTTATATGTTGCTGGTAAATAGATTTAGCAGTGTTATCCTAGTTTTATTGAAACAATAATTTAATGTGTGAGCTTTCCCGCGACATATATAGTTCCTACATATTATAAATTTTTCAATTTATTATAAAAGGTCTTTATTAATTATTTCCAATTTCTTTATACGGTGATATAGTTACCGTAATCGTACATGATAGAATAAAAATTAATTGAGAACACTTGGTATTTGTAAGGTCTTTAAACGATTAACACTAATGAAAAATTAAATTAATTCCTATTTAAATTTAAGATGTACATTAAAACGTTGCTTTTTGAAATTACTAACACCGTCTAGCGCAAACTTTATAACATCATTAGAAAGAAATCTTTAAAATCATGGTATAGAAGAAGAAGAAAGCTGTACACTTTCCGCTAATACTCTTGTTGATTCGTCGCTTCAACCGATGGACGTCCACTGCTGGACATAGGTCTCACGAAATGATGCCCACAAGACCCGATCTTGTGCCGCCTGGCTCCAGCGGCTACCGGCGATCCTCCTTATATCGTCGGTCCACCTTGTGGGGGGTCTTCCTACACTGCGTCGTCCAGTGCGGGGTCGCCATTCCAGCACTTTCCGACCCCAACGTCCATCGGTTCGTCGGACTATGTGCCCCGCCCATTGCCACTTCAGGTTCGCGATTCGTAGAGCTATGTCGGTGACTTTGGTTCTGCTACGGATCTCCTCATTTCTGATTTGATCGCGTAGAGAAACTCCGAGCATAGCCCTCTCCATCGCACGCTGAGTGACTCTGAGCTTCCGCATGAGGCCCATAGTCAGCGACCACGTCTCAGAACCGTAGGTCATCACTGGCAACACGCACTGTTCGAAGACTTTGGTCTTCAGGCACTGAGGGATATTGGACGAAAAAGTCTTCCGGAACTTCCCGAACGCTGCCCAACCGAGTTGGATTCGGCGGTTGACCTCTTTCTCGAAATTGGACCTACCTAGCTGGACTATGTGTCCCAGGTATGTATACTCGTCAACAATTTCGAGTGTAGAGTTCTCAACGATGACTGGGTGGAGCGGAACATGGATATTGGACATAACTTTCGTCTTATCCATGTTCATTTTTAGGCCCACCTGTCGAGAAGCTCTGCTGAGGTCATCGAGCATTGCATTGAGATCTTCCAGAGTCTCTGCCATAATGACCACGTCGTCGGCAAACCGTAGATGAGTGATGTACTCGCCGTTGATGTTGATGCCCAGTCCGTTCCACTCCATAAGCTTAAACAGGTCCTCCAACGCCGCAGTAAAGAGCTTCGGGGAGATAACATCTCCCTGTCGCACTCCACGCTGCAGTTGGATAGACGCTGTGCTTTGGTCCTGTATACGGACTGACATGGTGGCGTTTTCGTACAAACACTTCAACACGTGTATGTACCGGTGGTCAATTCGGCATCTCTGCAAAGATCTCAACACGGCCCATGTTTCCACCGAATCGAAGGCTTTCTCATAGTCCACGAACGCCAAGCAAAGTGGCCGATTATACTCCTCGGTCTTCTGTATAATCTGCCGCAGCGTAAAGATGTGGTCTATGGTACTAAAGCCTTTTCGGAATCCGGCTTGTTCGGGGGGCTGGAAGTCGTCAAACTTGCGAGCGAGACGATTCGTAATGACCCTCGAGAACAGCTTATAGACATGACTTAGCAGCGCAATAGGTCTATAGTTCTTCAATAAGGTGTTGTCACCTTTCTTGAAGAACAGAACTACCACGCTCCTATGCCACGCCTTTGGCACCGTACCTTCCAGGATGACGGAATTGAACATTCGCTGAAGGACTTTTAGAATGGGTTTTCCACCCGCCTTCAGGAGTTCCGCTGTGATTCCGTCATCACCAGGTGCCTTGCTGTTCTTCATCTGTTTAAGGGCCATACTAATCTCGTACAAGCTGACGTCCGGGATATCTTCGGTATAATGTCGAGTAAGTTTGGCACGAGGATCTTTAGCCAAACTATCAATAGGCTTGCAGGTCGATGTGTATAACTGCCCATAGAAACTCTCAACCTCCCTCCGAATCTCAGGTCCAGATGCAATGAGTTCGCCGTTATGAGTCCTCAGCCGCGTCAACTGGCTCTGACCGATAGACAGATCTTTTGCGAACACTTTAGTGCCTTTGTTGCGTTCGATGGTATCTCGTATACGCTCGGCATTAAAGTGTCGCACATCACGCTTTTGCGATTTAGAGATCTGTCTATTGATCTGCCGGTATGCGGACGCGTCTGCTGCAGACTGCAAGCTCATTGCATGTCTCTGTTCCATGAGATTAAGAGTATGGTCTGAGAATCTCTTGGTTTTCTTTCTACGGGGTTTATAGAATTTCATCCCAACCGTATGGACAGTTTCCACTAGCCTATTGTTTAGCTCGTCCACGGATTCGCAATTCTCGAGGCAAGCGAAGCGGTTTTGCAGCTCCAGTTGGAAGCTCTCGGGGTCTTGGATATGAGCGCGAGTGGGTCGGAGCGTTGACTTCACCAGTCTGTTCCGTTCACGGACAACGTCAATATTCAATGTGCCTCTTACCATACGGTGATCGCTCCCAGTTTTCACTCTATTGATCACAGAGACATCATTGAATATATTTCGCTTCGTAGACATGATGAAGTCAATCTCGTTTCTCGTGGAACCATCGGGACTAAGCCAAGTCCACTTTCGATGTGGCCGTTTCCTGAAAAAGGAGTTCATCATGTAGAGGCCCTCCCTTTCCATGAAATCGGCCAGCATTTGACCTCTCTGGTTCCGTTGCCCGTATCCAAATTGCCCCACTCTCAACTCTGCCCCACTTCGTTCGCCGAGTTTTGCGTTGAAATCTCCCATTACAATATTGTAGTGTGTCCTAGAGGTATGTATGGCTCTTGATATATCCTCATACATAACCTCTACATCATCATCGGGATACGATGATGTGGGTGCGTAAACCTGTATGACCTTCAACGAATACCGTTTGGTAATTCTGAGTATAAGGTACGCTACCCTACTGGACACACTGTTTACTTGGACAATATTGTTAACGAGAGATTTGTGGACGAGGAACCCGACACCACCTTGGGATTGGTGTTCACCCTCCCGGTAGTATAGCAAGTTACCGGATTTGAGAATTATCGTGTCCTCCCCCTCTCTACGGACTTCGGATAATCCCACAATATCCCAGTGTAACTTGCTCATGGCTTCTTCCAGCTCGAAGACTTTTTCGTCGGTCCTCAAAGTGCGTGCGTTGTATGTTGCCAGGTCAAGTCGTCGGGGTTGGCAGCGGAATCTCTTCCGGAGATTCTTAGCACCCCCTGCCCCGCCGTTACCGAAACCGCTGCCAGAGCTTGGAATAGCGGGGCTGCCGGGGACTGGGGGCCGTTGCTGCCTTGTCGTCATCATATGTGGTTTTGCCAGTAATCACCACGCTTGGCAGGCGGGTTGGTGATCGCAGTGCTGACCCTCTCGCACCGATAACGCTGCTGCCCGTTATCGGTCTGTGACATTTAGGTCAGCGGAGAATGGATATACCGCCATTTATCGGTATGGGAGTTAGATAGGAGAGCTTGGAATATGGGATTAGGAGAATTTTGGGAAGCATTGGGGTAAGGTATAGGACATTACTGCCGCGGATAGGGGATTGAAGAGCGATTAATGTAATGATATTTCAAAAGAAGGCATTATATATGCCACCCACAACATGTTTAAGAAAATATATTTATATACTTAAGAATGACTAAAATATATTTTAATAACGATTAAGAATTTGAACATGATCTAAAAAACATACAGGGAGGGTACTAATAGTAAGAATTGAATAATATTCGCAGGTAAATGTTCTTTAAGTCAAGGCAACTTTTAGTTTTAAATTCTATTATTTATTAAAATACATAGGCTAATAATAAGATACAACCTCAACTCTTTTACATTATTGCAATATTTAATAGGGTAAGGTAGGTCCTTAATAACAATTTATGCCTTTTTAAAGGTATAGTAAGTGACTACGAGGCTGATACAGAAGAAACAGACAACGAACAAGAAATCGAAAATGTTAACAGAAAAAAATTAGAAAGACCTCCTAAATTAAATTGACCTAACGTTAATTTACCACACGGTGGAATAGATGAATAAAATATAAGAAAGTGTAATTGTTTTATTGATTTAATAAAAAACCTTCCGTTCACCAAATCTTAGACTAAGGGTATTAAATTAACAAAAGCACATGAAGCTTATAAATGCTGTATAAGAATTAAACTTAGTATTATAATGGGGAAACATTTGTGTTTCGTATGTAAGTATGTATGTATGTTTGTAAGGTTTTCACACTAAAACTACGGGACCGATTTCAAAAATTCTTTCACCATTATTAAGCTGCATTTTTACTGCGTGATATAGGCTATATTACTTTCTAAAAAAAAATATAGGGATCCCTAATAAAAATGATTTAATGTAACCCAAGGAATTAACCAAAAAATCTGTTATCGCGTGCGCTGCGGAATCGATGATAAAACAAAGAAATGTTCTACAATATTATAGAAAGTATGAATATCTACAAAATGTGTGCAATGCCGTTTGTCCAACTACTGTAATTATGCCACTATAACCTTTTTTTACTTTTTAAATTTGCCGACAATAATAAAACCATATTGTTCATACCTCTTTATTATTTATCTTTATTAATACCTATCCTATTAAAATTGAACATACCATTCCAAAGATAATAAATTTAAAAAAATTTAATCTAAAGAAAATTGTAGTGACCCTTATTGAAAAAAATTTTTCATTACCTCCTTGAAATCAAGAATTTTTCAATACCTGTAAAGTATTTTTAAATTTGTTAATGTCGGACATTCTACGTAAATGATGTTACGCATTTAAAAATGGTTGATACCATTAGGGTAGATATATATTCGTTGTAAAATAGAATCTATATATTGATTAGATTATGGATGTAAGTGTTTATTTAATATCCTGAAAGGATGTAATTAAAAACTAAGCAAAGTAATACTTTTATGTTAACGAAAATAAATCTATAGTCCAATTTTCAACTGCCACGAGATCTACGCGGGTGAAACTGCGAGACCATTGCTAGTTCTTAACTATTCTTCATTGCATCTGAACACAATAACTTTAATCTAAATAAGGCCAGGTGTAGCAGTTGAAATACACAAGAACGGCTAAATTATCCGTATATATAAAAAGTTTCAATATTTTATATACAACGTTTTAATGGAGACAGTAGATTCGTCGATTTAACTAAAATTAGCGAGTTGTGTAAATCTTATGGTATATTAGTAAATGTTACCAACTAAAACTAAAATCGTGATAGCTCAGTCACTACTGTTACCGATTTTGTACTATGCAGGACCATGATATTCGGATTTAACTGAGGAACTGTTACATATGCTTACAAAATTTGTGGATACGATACATTTCGGCCTCCGCAAATTTGACTATATTTCAAATTACCGTAAACAACTAGAGGCAGATTCCTTAAAAACTTTTATGGCTTTTCGCTCTTATACAGTGTATTATGTATCTGTGAACTTTGTAGTTTGAAATAGAAATTATCCCCGTTTACGGCGCGGGGAGCTGGGGGAGGGAACTGATGTCAACAATAACATGCTGTGATACGAGTAACAATTTATTATTATATGTAAAGATTGAATGGAAGACGAACAACTCTATATCCGAATATAAGGACGTTTCACAGTGTACTTCATAATCCATTTAAAGAACTCTTCCATTTTATGTCAGAGACCAAGTCAACCCACAGTTTTCAATATGAAGATATGCTTATAACAGCTTTTAGCAACACTCAGTCATACATTAACTCTTACGCAGTTCAATTTAAACACAGTGAAACTCAATTCCAGCACACATTGCTTAAAAAATACTATTTATCTGCCAAACATGTTTAAGTTCACATAATTTATTGTATGTATATAATTCTGTGAATATTAAGTGTATTGTTTAAGAAGTGTATAACTGAGTCAAGTTCTCTTTTAAAGCTATTTGCCCCTTCCCCTCCTATCTTCTGTTCCTCTCATCAAAGGTTGTCTGGAAGTGATCACTCTTAATGATATGACTGCCTTTGCACACTCCATTACTTAATTTTCTTTATATAATGTTGTAAGCGAGTCATAAGGCACTAAAAGTGCATTTGAGAGCTGTTTTTAAAGCTTTCAACCTACATGTCGTTCTTTCCACACTGGTTGCTCCATGCTACTGGAATGTGGAACAGTAGTTTTGTGGGCTGCACCATTGTGTCTTACGGGTCATACTGGTTGCCATCTCAAAAAGTGAGGTAACATTGAGCTGAAGTTACCTCTTCATGTTTATATACAAGGCATTTTTAAGTAGCTGTACATTTGAGATAAACAAACAACTTCCATCATAACTTGAAGTTCACATCTTAGTAACAGAAACTATGACTCATGACATAAATCTAATTGTTGGGAGGCAATATTGTAAATATAAATATATTCTTTAAAATAAAATAATGAATAATTTTAAAAGTTTATTACTTAAATTAAGAAATAGTCAAGTCCCACCCTATTCCTAAGAGTAATCATCATCCTCAGTGTCTTCATGTTTTAATCCAGTAGGTGGTGGTATGTATGGTTGTGGATTACCTTCAACACCAATAATTCCTTGTTGCTGTAACAGTAGCCATTGTTGTTGGTCATGTTTTGCTTGTTCCTCTCTAGCCTGAAAAACACATAGTCGAACAAGTTGAGCCTATAGGAGGGTATATGAGTGCAATTTTGTACTACCATACACACAATTTTTTTTAAGTATCATGTTTTAATATCTATGATTTTTTTTTAATTGACCCGGCTTGATAAATAGTTTCATATAATCTGCAAAATTACTAAATGGTAAGATTTTTTAAATGCAAGATTATATATATGTATGTCAAAATATTGCATAATCTTACCTTTGCAAATAGCTCTTGCTGTTGCCTGAATAATTCCTCCTCAGGTATACCCAAATTTTCAAGCCTTGTGCTTTGTCTTCTTCTTTTTGCAGCTACTGCTTTGCAATCTTTAAGAACAGCTTCAGCTTCTACTGTATAGTCACTGAAGCCAAGTCTATCCAATGCTAAAAAATTATAAATACAACTTTAATTTTCATGTGAGGCATAATAATCATAATATACAACAAACAAGTGCAACATCTGATTCATGTCATATTGAGCATAAACAAAACATCAATTTAACTTATAAAAATGATGTTGATTACAATTGCAACATCTCATCTATTATGTTTTAATGGGATTAGCAAGTCAAATAAATTATTACACCGCCTTCAAATATTGTATGTGAGCAATCAGAAGATGGTATGATGTTTGGCAAATTCAATTTAAGAGTAAATTAATATGAGACACATTTAGCGCCATCCACTACAAGTTACATAAATGTATTTGAGCTTGAATGGATGAATAAAAAGGTATTTAATTGATGCTTAAGAATTTCAACAAGATATAAGGGGTGAGTGGGAAGTAATAACAGAAAATATCTTTACCTTGAAGAACATGTTCGGCATTTATAGTTTTTTTATTACTTTGATTGCATACTTCATTTGCCTCCGAACTAATGAGATGAATAAACTCTGTGCAACAGTTTAGAATAAGTTCACGAGACTCAAAGGCAACACGAACTGAGGGCACTAGTTCTTTTATCATTTTGTTGATGCTCGCTCGAGGTAATGTAAGTTCATCTTCTTCGGAGGGCGGAGGGCATAATTCTCGCTCAGGACTGCCCATGTCAATATAATATGCTGTTTAAACTTCAGTTAATTTAAATACTTCATATGTACTCGTTTATTATTTATAAAGCAGAACAGAAGGAACCGAGAATTCGCAACATGGACATTCTGATTTCTGGTCACAATGTCAAATGTCAGTTTTCTGACTGCCAGTGCCAATTTTTCGCAAGATCTTTTACGTCACAGACTATTTATATGATATAGTAGTTAATATAGACCTTTGATATAGTAGTTAATAGAGAATAGAACTTAAAGATAGATACTATTTATGCCACAAATTAGGCATAGTCCTTTTCATGAAAGAAGTCCCCCCAGACGCAGCGCTATCACTATAGTTGCGTTACATAATATTGCCATTTTTGAGTAAAAAATTTACCTATTTTATATTTAGCATATGTAATTTATCAAATAATACTATTTCTACTAATAATATTTTATGAGAACTCTGCACTCGAAGTTGTAGACAAGTACATCCACCTGGGACACACGATCCAACTTTGAAAAAAAAGTCAACCGCCGAATGCGACTCGGATGTGCAGCGTTCGGTAAACTATAGAACATCTTTTCATCCACAATTCCTCAGTGCCTGAAGATCTTCGAACTGAGCGTGTTGCCAGCGATTACATATTGTTCCGAGACACGGCCGCTGATTATGGGCCTAATAAGAAGACTCAAAGTCACTCAGCGGGCAATGGAGTGTGAGAGTGGAATGGTGGCTATGCTCGGAGTTTTGCTACGTCATCAAATCAGAAATGAGGAAATCCGTAGGAAAACTAAAGTCACCGACGTAACTTACCGAACTGCAAATGGCAATGGGCAGGATACATAGTTCGCAGAACTGATGAACGTTAGGGTCCAAAGTTCCTAGAGTGGCGGCCTTGCACCGGAAAACGCATCGTCGGCTGACTCCCTACAAGGTGGACCGATGACATCAGGCGGGTCGCCGGCAGCCGCTGGATACAAGCGGTGCAAGATCGGGCCCATTGGAATTCATCAAGAGAGACCTTTGTCCAGCAGTGTCCGTCCTTTGGTTGAGACGACGAATGTTTTATGAGAAAATAGGGTAAAGAAAAGCATTGCAATTTTTTATCAGTGTTATTGATTAATTGCGATTAGTGGCCATAGGAACATCTCTGTCTGAAGATTGGATGGAAACAAACAAATTTTGTTTCAGTACCACTACCCGTAGATATAGTTATTCGGCCCATCTCTTCATCCGTATTCATAGAGCCGTCATTTTTTAAATAATCCTGCTTTAAATTTGATTTTCTATATTTAAATAATCTATTTCTTTTATCGTTCAGTGTACTTTTTGATTCACTTAACCAATATGTAGGTATTATCTATGATTCACTCGACGTAGTACGTGACAGTGACATATTGTACATAAAAAACTGGAGTATAAAAATTGGATTAACCGACTTAGCTTCTGCATATCCCTAGGTCGATTTCAGTTAAAATATATGGGGTATACATGTCTTTTTGGTCTCAGTTGTTAACTATTTATAATTGCCTACAATTTGTACTTTAACTGAAATTTTCAAAATGGTTTTTTATTTTACTAGTGATGTTATTTCTCCACCTGTAACCTTGTTTATGGGATCTGACAAACACGAAAGTAAGTAAATTTGAACGTGAATATTTTTAAAAGATTCATTTTATTTTATTTAACAAATTATAATGTAAATGATGTAGTTAAAGGTTTTTGAGGTTATAAAAAATGTATCATTATATTATAAAACTTAACTCATTTTGTAACTAAAATATATATATTGTAAATAAAGTATTTTCTCGGAATTCGGAATTTCTTGTACATATCATAAGTATTTTTACATTGCAGATGAAGATTTAATCAAATGGGGATGGCCAGAAGATGTATGGTTTCATGTTGATAAAGTTTCTTCAGCACACGTTTATCTGCGTTTAGCACCGGTATATAGTCCTTATTCTAATGTTGTTTTTTGTGTGATGTAATTGTAATGACTAACTCACAATCCTGTGTTTTTAGGGTCAAACTATAGATGATATTCCAAACTCTGTACTTGATGATGCTTGTCAATTAGTAAAAGCAAACTCTATAATGGGAAATAAGATGAATGATATTGATATTGTATACACAATGTGGTCAAATCTAAAAAAAACTGCTGGTATGGAGGTGAGTTCAACAATGGAGAGCATTTGCCCTATGGCTATTTAGCTGTAGGCATAATCTTATTTGAATATGAGGTGAAGCCAGTTTCAGTCTTATGAAAATAAGATGGACTTATAAGATATGAACTACCTCTTATTATATTAGTGATTTTCCATCTTACATTGTATCATGACTTGTAGTCACCAATAAAAAACATGGACAAAGACCAACATTGGGATTGAATTTATAAATCATTTTACTCTTTATATATATATATTAAAATTGTATGTTCTGCATACCCTTAATAACTACATAAAGAAATAACCATGTTAATACTTATGAGTTATACTGAGAAAGGAGTATGCTAAAAAGAATGCAGTAAAAGTGCCACCATATTTACAGGTTTACTTTGTTTCAGCTATGTGTAATAAAGGAATTCATAATTGTCTGTTTATTACCAGAATATTATACAGATATTAGTAATATTGTATATCTTTAAGAATTACTTATATCATCTTTTACCATATAAATGTTTTTACATTATTTAGGTAGGTCAAGTTGCATTTCACAAAGATAAAGATGTAAGAAAAGTAAGAATTGTCAAAAGAATTAATGAAATTGTAAATAGATTAAACAAAACCAAAAAAGAGGCATTACCAGATCTAAGGCTAGAAAGAGAGACTCGAGACAGGCTCGAAAGAGAGGATAAAAAGAAAGTAGCAAGAGAGAAAAAAGATAAAGAAAGGGAAGAAGAAAAGCGGAAAAAGGAGGAAGCTGAGTTAAGAAGTTATGCAACTTTGATGAAAACAGAAAATATGACCACTAATTATGATGGAAATGACTCTGATGATTTTATGTAGGAAAAATAAAATAACTTTGTCCCAATAAAGATTTTACTCCTCTTAAATTTTCTTTTAATGGCACAGTGGCAGTATGTCATAAAATGTTGATAAAATACAGAAAACATGAAAAATATGGAATATTTTAAAATAAGACTTAGGTTATGTGTACCATAGCAAACAACACTGTATACATTATAGGAAGATGGGGTTACATAAATGGCAGATCAACAAACAGTGGGAAAAGAGGCAACGCTTCACCACAGCATGTCCATGCACTGCAAGGCACAGCATTATTCATTTTTGAAAACAATAACATTTTGTCTTGTTAGCAGCAATACTTGGTTAAATAGGATTGGTTTATTGTAAGACAAAGACATTTGAAGTGAGATTACATATCTTAGCAGTATAGTGCTAAATTTTATGTATTGACTTGATAATATTGAGAGAGTAATGAAAACTAATAGGATAGTGTTAGGACATATAATTAAACATAACACCTTGTTATTGTCCCACTATAGGACACAAGCTCAAAGGAGAGTGGTTTATATAGTAGATTTGTTACACTGATCCAGTCCGAGTTGGTTGGCTACACACTAGCTGCTGCAAAATCATGTTCAAGTGAAACTTAATGTCTCTTTTTACAATTTCCATAAAATTATATAAAAACAATACGCAATGCACATTCACTCTTGTATAATGTACATATGGGTTGAAATTATTGCAAATATCAACCAATAACCTTCTATATTGAGAGCTGTATAAAGCTAGATTTTGATGTATATTAACAAGTTTAACAGATTGCTTTTCTGCAGATGTTATATACACCAATTCAAACATATTTGATGTATTATATATGTAATTAATGTTATATAGGAAATTTATAGACATGCATCATACTTCTTAATATGATTAAAATTGCAGCTTTGTTGATATTGTCTGGCAAAGGGAGACAGAAGAAGGAAGGAAATATCTAATTTGTATCCTTGTAAGGAAAATGAATAAAATAATTAGTCTTCTAATACATTTATTCCAACAGACATCAAAGAATTCTTAATCCATGTAGGATAATTTTTATCAGGATAAACTTCTCTTACAAAACCCTTAACAAATTGAGGAAAGGTACCATTTTTTATATTTTCTCTCATGGTACTCATCAGGCGCATCTAGAAAAAATGTTTTTCTCGTTACAATCAGACTAAGTAAGAAATAATTTAAAGCAATTATGTTAAAGCTGAAATTTTATCTACATATCACACTAGAATTCTTTTCTGTCCTTTTGGTATAGTACAATTTTTTCAAAGTCGCTCTCTATTCGGGGACGTTTTCGCAAATCACTCAGTTGTATGACGGACGTGATATTAAGTACCAACAAGGATGTTCGAAGACATATGGGTACATTATATAACCACAGGGTGGTTGTCTAAATATGTCTTCCAAATTACATAGTCAACAATCAGTGTTGCCATAGGCAATATACAATAATTTGTGCAAAATAAATAATCTGCAAATATAATTTTATTTGCTTTTAATAAAAAAAAAAAATGTAAGTAGGTTAGGTAAAATAATGTTAAAACAAATTTCTATGAATAATTAAATTCATTAAAATATAAACAACAACTTGGTTAAACATGTTCCCATGCTTAAGTAATTAGCATACCACACATCTGTGTATAATAGTGGGTATTATTGCCTCATTTTACAGAGTGTCTTGTGTTCAAAAGCTCCCGTTATTTGTCACCGACCCCTCCGTATATGGGTGCAATTTCGTTACAATGGAATAATACGCCAGTCGTATGTTAAAATATAAGTTTAACTGGTGCATTAAAAAAACAAGATTTCATATAAAGTTATATTTTTTCTAAGAACACTCACCTGAAAGGCGATATTATGCACAGAAATTAAATGGCAAGCCACTGTTTCAACTGATACAATGCAATGTAAATAAGCTCTTGTATAGTTCACGCAAGTGGTACATACACACTTCTCATCAATCGGATTTAGATCAGCCTCATACTGTTTCTGTTTCAAGTTCAATTGCCCTTTATTTATAAGTGCACATCCAAATCTCTGAAATGAATTAATGATTTAAAATAATCAAAATATTTTTTATACAAGTAAGCTGAAAAAGCTGTTTTGAATTTTCAATAGTCATATAATTCTTTCCCAAAATTTTATTAAAATTAATACAAAAATATACAATTTTTTTTTATAACCTTACCGCAGTTCGTGTAGGAAACACACAATCAAACATATCAACTCCAAGTGAAACGCAAATAACAAGATCAATAGCCAAGCCCACTCCCATTAAATAGCGAGGTTTATTTTTGTCTAATATTTCTGTGCCTAAACTGACCATAGGCCAAAAGTCATCCTTTGCTTCCCCTCCACTATAAAATAAAATATTATAAATGTCAACAACAATATATGTTCTTACTTTATAACATTAATAACGGTATATAATCTCCATTTCGATATTTAATTTTTATGAAAAAACTTGAAAATAACTTTCTTCTTCTACAAGAAAAGGTTCTATCATGTTAAATACTTCATATAATAGTATGTTTGTTGCCCCATATAGTACTACAATTAATTATGTATTATGAATAATTACATTTAATTAATGAATTGGTATATGAAAAACAAAATATATTAAACATATCCAAATATATACCACAAGTTTAAGAAAAAATAAAATTTCATTTTAGTCAATTAATAAAAAGTATATTTATTAACGATCCAAAATGTGGACTAGACATTGTTGGCCCCTTATCATATATACACTCAAGTTCCATTTTAGACAAAAGGTTGTAGAGTAATCAATAATTTATCTTTGAAACGCACACAAACTAATAGTATGATGGGCTGTTTTGACATTTCTGATTTGCCACCGGTATATTTAAGAACTACTGTAAATACATACATACATACATAGCATCACGCCTCATTCCCATAGGGGTAGGCAGAGACAACATCCTTCCACTTGCCACGATCCTTGCATATCTCCTTCGCTTCTTTCATTCTCATTAAACCTTTCATACAAGTTCGTCGGTTTAGAGTACTCTTGACCTGGCCGTTATTTAAAATGTCCTGGATTTGGTCCAGGAACGTTCGCCTTGGTCTTCCCCTTCCAACTTTCGCATTCACTCTTGACTCATAAATCCTTTTTGTCAGTCTCCTTTCATTCATTCTCTCTACATGCCCAAACCATCTAAGCATACCTTTCTCAATTTTAGTCACTACGTCTTCTTTTATACCACAACGTTCTCTTATCACACTATTTCTTACTCTGTCACTCAGTTTTAATCCACTCATGCTTCTCAACGCTCTCATCTCTACCGCATTTATTTTACTTTTGTGATTCTTCTGCCATACCCAACTTTCACTACCATACATAAGTGTTGGCACCAACACTCCAGCATGCACTGCCAGTCTAGCCCTTTGAGACACCATCTGGCTATTCATAAAAGCATGCAGAGCACCATTTACCATATTCCCTGCATTCACTCTCCTTTCGATATCACTTTCACATGTTCCATCTTTTGTAAATTTAGATCCCAAGTATACAAATTCTTTCACCTCTTCCACTTGTTCCCCATCTATCAAAATATTGCCATTCATCATAGATTCATCTCGTTCAAAAAGCATAACTTTCGTTTTGTTTACATTCACTTTCATTCCTTTCCCTTTCAAAGCTTCATTCATAATATTTAGCATCTCCTGAAGCTCGTTAGCGGATGACGCAAGTATTACTTGATCATCAGCGTAGAGTAAACATTTGATGAGTAATTCATTCATTCTTAACCCATACATACTTTCTTTTAAATCTGTCAAACATTTATCCATGAATAGGTTGAACAGCCATGGTGACGCAACACATCCCTGTCGAACACCTCTTTCGACAGGAAACCACTCCGTGTACGCTCCGTTTATTCTGACACAGGCACTAGAACCCTCATAGAGAGACTTCAATGCTTGGATCAGACAACCGCTCACCCCATACGTAGATAACGTTGACCACAGCTCATTCCTCAGCTCATACTGTAAATAGGTGTTTGAAATTAGAGCACCATCTAATACAAGCTTTAGGAACTTGTTATACAGAAAGAAAGATTGAAAACTCTTGTGTAAGCTTTCAGTGTATTTGATTAATTTAATAACAGATGGTGCTGTACATATTTCATAAACATGATTAGTAAGTAGTTATTTTTCATCTTGTCAAGAGGCATCTACAATTAGTTAATGGAATTATACATTTGAAAAATCTATATCAACAAGTGTCACCCACAACATCAACAGCTCCTAAGAATAATTGGACACTAAATTATGAGCTATTAAAACAGCATATATAAAAATCATATCATAAGTACAAAGGGTAGTACAGTAATAAATAATTTATCTTTGTAATATAATTTAGATTTTATACTTACTCTGTACGAGTAGGGGACATCAACATAATAAAAAGTTGTACTTTAGCTTGAGTAGATGAATAAAATGTATGATTGATAAAGATGTATAAATAGGCGGATTATGAAGAGTACACACCTCAGACCTCCTATTGCAAAACCATTTACATCTTTGGTCATATGTTCCTGAGCACTCTGCTTTCTTAACTCAGAATTAAGTAAGCCCTGGACGATGGGGAAGATATTTTGGTCATTTGGTCTCTGATGTGCTTCAAGACAACGATCCAACCATCTGCTAGTCCTTTCAGTAGCCTCTTTTATACGGTCATAGTCTTGAAAGGTAGTTTGAACAACATCATCTAATTGCATTATTATATCTGCACCTGTTGATTTTAAAAGGTTAATAGACATTGGTATTATCAACATCCATAGATAGGTAGACAGATAGTGTGCTTTATTGAAAACAACAAAAGAAGGAAGAATACTACAACGTAAGTGATTCTAGTCCACAATGGGTGTTAGATCTCTTCCAGACAACTCAGCATATAGGGAGGCATTAAGACAAAGGATTGTGAGGGCAGGCAGTGTTTATTAACAAATAGATATATATTCATACATAAGGATGTTGAACATACATAAAAAATCTTATACATACATTACACAGAGGGATAAGTTAAACTTGTTTAAATAAACATGTTTATTTTTGTATTATTATTAATTTTACCTATAAATAGAATTACTTAATATCTCACCTATACAATTTTGAATTTCAATAGACTTTTCAGGTGTTAACATTATTTCACTATTGTCATATGGTGATTTAAACTTTACACCTTCTTCTGTAATTTCTGCTAATTTAAGCAAGGAAACCATTTGAAAACCTCCTGAATCTGTTAGTAATGCTCTGTTCCAACCCATAAAATTGTGAAGGCCACCCACTTTCTTCAAAACCTCTACGCCAGGTCTGTTTCCCAAATGATATGTATTACCTAATATGATCTCACAATTTAAATTTTCAAGTTGTTCTGGCAACAATCCTTTCATTGTTCCCTGTAACAGTCAATTATTAGTTATCATTTTTATTAACACATTGATGCTAGAAAACATAACAGTTGTAAACTGCTATATATTACTATAGGAAACTAACTAAGATTATACACCAAAAGTCATGTTTAGGAAAAATATCTAAATATAATGCCCCAAAATGATAACTCTGATAAATATGGAAGTCAATATATACAACTAAGATTGCAATGATTCCCATTACAGAAGAATGATAAAAATACTCACCTGAGTACCAACTGGCATGAATACTGGAGTCTGAACTTCATAATGTGGTAACTTCATTTTAGCAGTACGAGCCCGTGATACTTTACATTCAGACTGCACATTAAAAACTAAAGCTTTCGATTTGGATCCCATAGTTAATTTGAAATGTTATTACTATGCAATTGACAAATACTTCATACACATTAGTTTTATTTAGCTTACTTCTATAAAGAGGTCTTGTTAACTCATAATTAATACATAAAATAATTTATCGTCTTACTACATAAGAGTCGGAGGTTTGGTCTTGTGCAGGGTTTATTAATCTTCGATGTAAGATTGTTCCAAAGTTTTTTTCCTGTATCGGCTTCTTTATTAATTATTTAACTAATGAAGTGATTAAAATGAATACGTCTAGACGCTAAACATTTACTCTTCTTAATAGTTTTTAAATTCTGATATAATGTACCCACTAGTCACTACTCTGTAGTTTTATTTTTCACAGATTAACTTATTTACAAACCGTACAGCTTTCCGCAACGATTTCATGAACGGTTTTGAATTCACAAAACCGGTATAAATGGGCATGATTTGTAAAAAATAAATAAAAATTTTAAATATTACATGATTTCAGGTTTCGTTTATTTAAATGAAACTTATTTACCATCACCTTAATTATTTTTGTCCATGTCGCATTATATCCGGCCGTGGATTTAGAGTAATGTTAAATGGGCTTGGCAGAGCAGACATGATCAATATGGCGGCGACCATGGCTCGCATTAACCGTTTCACTTTCATCGTGGCTGTAAAACCATCTTTATATTATATCCGTATATTCTCAATATAGACATTATAGTACACAATATGCGTTAGTGTTATTTGGTAAATTTTCTAAGTGTAATAATTTTGAACTTTGAGAAGTTGTGTCGATTATAGATTATATAAAATAAATTCAATAGTGTAGACATGTCCTAACCTAAAGCCACTTGTCAAAATTGCTAAGATTTAATTTCCTACCTGTGTATTTTCATATAAAAATATGAAATATTAAGAGTAATTCATAAAAAACATATAGGACTTTGTTTTTCAGAAAATAATTTTTCGCTTTTGTGGAGTTAAAGGAAAAATAATTGTATGAGTTATGAATCTGGAGAACATAATACACGTAAGTATAAATAATTCACTAGAATTGCATCATATATAATTATAAAAATCACACGATATTTGAAAATTATTTATCATTTATCAAAAGAAGCTAAAGCCTTTTTTATTTACATCATAAGAGTGCAATGTTATTTTAGCTCAGCTGAAAGCACGTGCTATCTGGTTTTCTAAGGCGTTGGTTCGATTCCAACCATCTTTCATTTTCTGTTCAGATTTTTTTACATTTAAAATATAATTTTTAGTTTTTATTTGCTGCGCAGTATTTTAATATTACAATAAGGTTTTTTTGTTATATTTTTTATTTTGCAGTCATTGTAAAATGTATACTAAGGTTAGTTTTGTAAAGTAGTAAATTAATTTTTTTTATGAGTTTTATTTTTGTTGTTTGATTTGAATCAAAATTTTTAGTTTAAAATTTTGTTAAGAGTTAGCTCAGCTGGCATATGGCTTGTTCTGCACGTTTCACTTTAGGTGATCTGGGTTCAATCCTAGGTCATAATTAATTTTTATTATTTTCCTTTTTTTCAGTTAAATGTATTTTTATTTAAATAAATTTAGTAAGTAACATTTTTTGTATATAATGAATCCACCAAAGTGTAAAAAACAAAAGTGTGGTAAAAATCATTGTAATTTTTCAAAAAAAAAAGATAAGACAGAGAATAAAAAGAATGATGTACTTGTTTTACCACCAGATCTGTTGCAAAAATTAGGCATTAATTTGGAGAATATTCCATTATCGAAAAACTGTTCACCAGAACAAAATACAGGTAAGAGTGAGATTATTTTGTTACCCTTTAAAGAAAAAAATATTAAGACACATCTTCACAAAATATATAACATACTTGCTACATATTACTCAAGCAAAGGCTGTTTTAAACAAAGATAACTTCAATAATTATATACACAATGTAAGTCCACAGAACAATTTCAGTTTAATTAAATAATTCTAATTGATGTATTAATAATATTATGGTTATAATTGTTTTTATTATTGTATAATATTAGTGTATATTGTAAATACAAGTAATTGGTTTATCAATTTTGCTAAAAGCCTTTTTCAATAATATAAGGATCTTAGTGCCAAAAATGTTATATATTTTAAAATCTGTATTAATCTTTGCTACAAAATAGTTTGCAAGATTTTACTATTGCACAATTTTGAAAATATGATATCCTACAGAAAATTTAATAATAATAATAATAATAACCTTTTATTTTTTACATCACACTTACATAAAACAAGTAAAGTAGCCGCAGAAAAAGAAAAAGAGAACACCGCTCAGTGATTGTTGGGATTTTGTCCCAATGCTGGTTTTCAGCGGAGACCCGGACGGACATTTGTATTGACAATTTGTCTATCATAGCTTTATACCTGAGTGATTTAGGATTCAATAACAGCAGAAATGAACTATGTTTCCTTTTTTCTTTTGAGAGAATTAGTTTTAGAAGATTTGTTTACAATCGTTGAGTATGCTATACACATTACATTAATAAAACCAGAATATGTCACTGTATGGTTCAATGTGTTACCATGTGTGTAATTACAAGTGCATAACTTCAATTTTTGTGGTCCCACAGAAACCTTAAAATAATTATTTATCTTTATTATACTAAAGAGTATATTATTCCTTTCAATATCGGCTGTTTTACAAATATGTTGGTATGGATATATAGGCATACAAACAAACATTCTGAAGTTTGTTTTTTGGTACAAATATGAAGTAAACCTTTATATTTAGTAAAAAGATTTTATTTTGATATTAAAAACTGTTATCAATTTTATTTTATAGTTTGGGTTTTGAAACTGGTCTGACAATAAATATTTTAGCGTTTTTAAATGACTATTATAAATAATTACTGTTTATTTCTTTTGGATTTCCTATTATATAACATCTATACTTATGTTTAGTAGTCATTTGAATTGTTAAAATATTAAATTTAATTTTATATTTGAAGGTACTAGCTACAAATTAGCAAAAACAAATGAAATTATAAACAAGGATATATGTGTATCAACTACAAATATTTCATATGGTAATAATGAAAATAGTGAATCTTCTATATTAGAAACAGCTAATTTGATGAAAGAGTCTGTTTTTCTCAGCCCAACTTTCAATAGGTTGAAAACAAATGAAAATGACATTTCTGCTACACATGGTGAAGATGTTACTTCAAATGTTACTAATAATATTAATACTGGTGGTGAAACAATAGACTTTAATATAAATAAGTCCACCATCTTGAAATATGATGGTAGACAAATTCATATTAATGAGGAAATTAATAATTGTGAACATACAATTAATTCAGATATTTCACCAACTAGTCATAAAAAGGAACATCATTTGCAACCAGATATTGTTAAACGTGCCTCTACTGATGTTGTTGAAGAAGACCCAATACAAGAAACTTTAAATGTTTTCGAAGAAATCAATAGGGATAATGTTCAATCAGAAATTGCTTTTCCGATCTGTAATACTATTCATAGTATAACATCAAAGGAAGAAAATTTTAGAATGAAAATTTTAGATTTTACTGATGGACATAAAAATCAATCGCTTGATTTGGCGACTTGTGGTGATGTTATAGGAAAATCGACAAGTGAAGTATCAAAACAGGTTTTTGAAGAAAAAAGTGAAGATATAAGTCAATCAATAAGTGTTGTATCTACTTGTAACAATTTGATTAAGAAATTATCAGAAGCAGAATCCATGAAAGACAACCTCAAGGATATTTCAAAAAAAACCATTGATGTGTTGAATAGTGTTAATGTTACTGGTGAAATATTAGAACAAGCAATAATCTTAGAAACTACTGAGCATACAATTTCGTCTGGTACTGTTCTACCACCCTGTAATGGTGTCAATGAAGTCCCCACAGAGCATTCCATAAATGTTTTAGAACATAGTAGCGGGCATAAAATGCAATCTGATTTAGATATTGCATCTTATAATGACGTGACTACGGATTCAAGAGAAGATTTAAGTGATGTTTTAGAATATAGTAATACCCAAGTAAAGTCCGAAACACAATCAAATAATGTTATATCATTTTGTAATGATGGAATAATAGGTTCAAAAAATATTTTAGACGAAAGTAGTGGAGACAAAAAAAAATCAGTTATGGTTTCATTACTTTGTAATGATATCAGTAATCCAGATTCATCACAAGAATCAAGTATCGTTATGGAAGAAATGATTGAACAAAATTTTCTAAACATAAGGGGTATTAAGATTTTAGATAATGATTTGGAGCCAAAAGAAAACAAAGTTCACATATTATCAGAGGAGATACTAGGATATGACAATTTAAAGAAATTGAATATATTAAAGTCTCTACGTAGCAATGTAATGATACCAACACCAATGGACACGATAATATCAATAAATAACAACACAAATAAAAATGATGGATTGACTTCCTTAATTATTAAAAATAGAACTATTGATTCAATGTTACATAAACAAAATTTACCTATTAATAATTTATCAAACAACAATCGTATCAGCGGACAATCCATGCAATTTGAAGAAAAAATGTATTCTGGGAGCAAATTTGGCGGTAACGAAGCAGATGAAGCTAGTAAGAGTAAATTAGACCTTGCTACAAATTCTGTGGAAAAATGTTTACAAAACGGTTCTAAAAGTCATAGTGTAGATGAAAAAGTCGACCCTATTCAAGCTATATGCAAGAATGTTGATGATTATGTTGAAGTTGACATCCAAAGAAATAACAAATATAACACAAGTACAAGCTCTGAAGCCGAAAATACTGTATCAGAAGGAAAGCTTCCTTTAGGTAAAGTTGAAGAGATAGCCTTCTATTTAAGTCAACATTTTTATACAGATGGAAATAGACAGAACAATATATCTAAGAATAAAAATATGACTCAAAGTAAAGGGAATCCAAAATTATGTGTGCAGGGTGTCGAAAAACCCGGTGGATTTAAAAAAAGCAACTATCAAAATATTAAAACTTATTCTAAGTGCAAAAAACCGAAAGTTATGCAAAAGCTTGTAAAATCTCCTATAGCAGAAAGTGCACATGCTGAAACAAATATTAACATTGACGATATCACCGTGTATATTGGCACAGAATATTTTGATAATTTTTGTATATGTAAGGATTTTGGCAATTTTAATACCTATGGTTCTTTGAATGATTATGAGCATATTCATTTTTGGGGCAACAAAAAGCCTCAATGTTCGATTGACACTTTGTTAACCATATATCAGGATAATTTTGATTATCTTAATATAGAAGATAATATACAAGTTTTGGAGGAAATATACCAAGATAAAGAGCCCTCTCAGGGCCCAACAGATTATATATGTTGTTATATAGATAAAAATGATGTGAGCCATGATAACTCTGAACCACAAACTGCTGAATTTTTCTTAGAAGGTGTAGATGTAACATTTTCTTTGGATAGCAAAAATCAACATGATTCCAAGAAAAAATTTAGCGTAAGTATTTATTTTGGAATATTTTTTAAGCATTATTGTCGTGAAAGTATTTATCATAATTATAAGAAGTACTGTAATAGAGGGGAATCGTAAATATAATTTATAAATTTTTTACTGTAACTTTATATACAAATTAAATTGAATAAATATAAATAAAAGTCTGTAAGGCATTTTTAAATTAATTGTTGTTCAAAATATTTGATTTATAGAAATCCAGAGAAATGAGTATAACCGAGAAAAGAAATGACGCAGACTGTAATGTAGGCACAACTGGCAACGGAAACAAAATCATGCCAAAGGTGAGATACTTTCTATGTATGAGTGGTTGATCTTTAGATTACAAGTTTGGTTCCAGTAAATGGACGAAAAAACAAAGATTAGCTATTGTCGAGTCAAATCGACACGAAAGAAAAAAGTGAATGATTGCACCTCATATAACATAATAAGTTACCGTGGCTAGTTACCACCCTACCAGCAAAAACGTATCGCCAAACAAGGAGATTTGGTTTCCCGTACGCTGTTGTATAGAAACCGTAGGAGGTATATCGCCTCTTACCAGATTAGCGCGCTTTCATCTTAGACTGTATCATCACATACCATCAGGTGAGATCCCAGTCAAGCTTTAGACTGTCAGCAATGAAAAAAGGAAATAAATAAAATTGATTATGTGAATATAGGTTATATTTGACGAATCAAAAGTGCTGTAAAGGCCTACTTTATTAAAGAATATTTAAATCTGGATTCAGATTTCACTCTTACATTTCTCTATTGATCATATCTGGGGCTACTTTTATCTGAATGATATGACTTTGATTTATAGCATTTAAAAAAATAACTGCTGACTTATATACATTTTTATTATAGAAAAGGAAGCGCGCAGATAAGATGTCTGAAAGTGAATCTGATTCAGAGAAAGGAAATGCTAAAAGAGCAGCTAGTGCACTTAAATGTGGTGTATGTAGTTGTAAAGTTGCGAAAGACAAATGGGATTTTCATATATCAAATGAGCATTGTTTTATAGCTTGGAGAGAAGGAGAAGAAATTGTAAGTACCCACGTAGATAATATTCTCAGATGTCACTTTGCGGATATCCATTATAAAATATAAAGACGTATCAACGTAAGCATCGGGAGTAGTTGACATCGTACAAATGTAATCTTAGATAGTCTACTTTTCTCAAGGACTAGATTTAAGATAAATTTTATGTGTGGTATTCATATTAAAATTATTGTGATAGTCAAAAAGCTTGCGTATCCTTCACTCACTACATTTTTCAAGCGAGTTTTAACTAACTTGATATTGTTCCAAATAATATAAATCGCCTAATCTAATACAAAAATAAACATTTATTGGGTACTAAAAAGATTAGTATAAAAGTGATGAATCAAAAAAAAAAAATGATATTGAGACAAGTGTAAAATTAATGTTATTATTTCTTTGTTTATAGAATTTAAAAAATAAAGAATTAATTAACAAATTAAATAAAAGATTACATGATGCTAAAAAGCTAATTTGTACATTTTGTATGGTGGAAAAGAATGATGTAAATAAATTTGTCAAACATATAAAGAAATGCCAAAAAATGAAGGTAAGAATTTATGTACCTCCTTGTTCTTAGCTCCTTACTAAATATTTACTTAAATATTTAGTATTTTCAGAAGCGTGAAACTAGCGAGGGTAGGGAAGAAATTACAGAAATTGTTGTAAGAGTTACAGTTCCTGTACAATTTGAAAAGCAAGGAACAATTACTGAATTGTGTGAACAAGTTAATAAGCAAAAAGATATAAAAAAATATGATGTACAATCTAAAGTCAGAGAAGTTACAGAACAATCAGATGCAATCGTAAAAAATATTGCCTTCGAATCTGTTACGAGAGAAAGACATGATGGCATAAGCATTAGTAAAAAGTCTGAAATAAAAACTGCAAATAAGCAACTTGCAGAAATTCAAAGTAGTGAAAATGAAGTTTTTGAAGTGCCTGTAACAGAACTGGAATCTGGAAACCAAGAGGCTTTCGAAATTCCTATTGTACAAGAAGACCTTCACGATAAATCAGTTACTTGTGGAGTTTGTAAGAAAGTTGTACAAGAAAGTTTATGGATAAACCATATAATGGAAGAACACAACTATATTGCTTGGAAAAATGATGATGCTCCTTTGGTAAGTATAAGGGTGCTTTTTAGAGATGTGCTATGCTACGTTGCTATGGATGCGTTTGGTATCCTCCAACTATATTCATTGGTGAACATGGCTTAGTACTGGTGGAAACGGATTCAACTAAACTATGTTTTTTTATATAGAAGGATGCGTGCTATGGTCGTTTGCTATGGCGCGGATGGTGTAGTCATATGCAGAGCAGAGTACCTACAGTTAACACTACACAGCTACTTAGCTTAGCATAGGTGGAAACGGTCACATATTTTTGTAGCGTAGATTTCACATCTTCGCAGCATAGCTACATAGCACATCTCTGGTGGAAAGCCACCCTAACACTATTATAATATGTATGTGTACATATTAATATATCGCCATAAGTATTTATATGTATGCTCCGTATCTTTATATACTCTATGTAATATACTTATGCCTGTTTATTTATAAACAGCGCCAACCTTCTTTCTCCTTTCTCTGACGTTCTCCCTAAACGTTGGGTTATTTTAAATGAGATCTCTATATAGCGATAAGACCGCCCATTGTACATTAGAATGACTTAAGTTATTGTTATTTTCTTTATTTTGTGTTGTTCAATAAAGCATCATACGATAGTAACTATTAACTAGCCATGGTCCTAGCCTCCCGCCAGTCCAAACTAGGTCAACTTAGAAGATATAATTACGTGTTCACATAAAAGCATTCTTTTTTAGGATTGCACAGACGAGGACATCATTCGGAATTACTTAAATTGTATAATAAAAGAAATTGGTGAATTAGTTTGTAAAGGATGCGGCTTGAAACGAAAATTTGCAAAACCTTATTTAAAACATATAAAGAACTGTACGAATCTTGTGAGTATACTGTTGTATTTCTTTTACTAATGTTTAAATTATTGTGAAAAGTTTAGGCCAAAGTTTATTTTGATGAAGTTAGACTATATCAAACCTATTACGCAATGCCCTTAAATCGCCTTGTATGTTCAAAGAAATTAATCCTACACGGCCAAATTTTTGTTACTCTTGCAATATTGTTGTAAATAACTTTCCGGCCGCAAGTATAAAAAGTTTTTTGTTTCCCAAATAAAAAAATTCTTAACGGAGGGGGGCGGGGGTAATAGACCCCAGTTCGGAAATCATAAATAGTTATTGGAACATTACGTGAATACCGTTGCGCTTCCATGAGGTGATTAAGTGATATACGTGGCTGTTGAAATCAGCGAAACGAAACGTTCGTTACGGTAGTATCGCATTCGTTTGAGTGAGAGAAATAACATGTCAGTGACAAACTAAAGCAAAACGTGCTAATATTGGGAATGTAGATCTTGGGTATCAAATATTTAGGATTTAGTTATCAAAATTAATATTTTCAAACGTTTTGCGCCCTTAACAATATATATGCGGACAACTCACTGCACACACCTCTCTATGGGATTGCCAACCACTGTCCTAGATCTGAAAGTACCCGGCGTCCACTGCCGCATGAGCTCCTGCTGTCACCACCACCGGGTGAAAACGACCGCGTTGACGACGACGGCAGTGGTAGAACACGGATTTGACCAGCACTCTGATTGACATAGATGGGAACCAATCCGTTACAATAACGAGCAGAAACAAATACTGGGAATCGTCGATGCCTGAGAAAATTAGCTCGAGTAACGAGGCATTGTACCCCACAACTCCTGATTGTGAGAACCCCAGATGAGGATTTTCATGCAATGGGAAAACAATGACGCCTTATTTTCAAGCAATATATCTGTGAAACACTTTTAATACGTTATTATAAAAGTGTTTTACAAGTACATTTTGAAAACGATATGAAAGCACACAATTTTTACAATTGCAATAACTACTTAATTGGAAGAAATCTAGTTTAGTCTAAATCTAAATGTTCTCACCCCCGTCAAAAACTAATGGCGAGAGGTGTTAATCGACCTTTATACAGCAGTATAGTTAAGAGACATTTATCATTAGATGTAACCTTAAGCGACGGTTAGTTTATGTAAAGTCAAAGTCAAAATATCTTTATTCAAGTAGGCCTTTTACAGCACTTTTGAATCGTCAAATATAGTTTTTTTCTATTTATTATTTAAATGAATGACTGATGATAACATAAAAAAACGACTTACAATCTAAAGTTACGAGGGTTCCTTCGCGCCCTGATCTGAGAAGAGCCCACAACAAACTCAGTCGGGTGTACGTTTTTTTTTTGTTATCATCATTACAATATTTAATTTAACAATATTCTATATCTATATACATATAGAGCAATTCATTCACTCCCACGCTTTTTTGTCTTCTAAGTATTCTTTCAAATTATGGAATGATTTCTCAATTAGTTTTCTTTTAGTAAAAGATTTAAATTTATTAAGAGACATCTTTGTAACTTCTTCTGGGAGCTTGTTGTAGCAACGTATACAGTTACCCTTGAATGACTTGTCAATTTTATGTAGCCTACTAGAATTTACAGCAATTTTATTTTTATTTCTTAAGTTATATGAGGTGCATTCACTTTTCTTCCTAAAAGAGTCAATATTTTTATGGACGTACAACAAGTTTTCTAATATATATACGCCGTGAACTGTCATTATTTTTACTGCTCTGAATTTGTTTCTTAGCGACTCTCTTGGACCCATATTGTAGATCGCACGAACGGCCCTTTTCTGCAGCACAAATATTGCATCTATATCAGCAGCATTACCCCAAAGTAAAATGCCATATGACATAATGCTGTGAAAATAACTGAAATAGACCAGCCTGGCAGTTTCAACGTCCGTAAGACGGCGAATTCTTTTAACCGCGTAAGCCGCAGAGCTGAGCCTGTTCGATAGACCTCTTATATGGGGCCCCCACTGTAGTTTACAATCTAAAGTAATGCCTAGAAAAACGGTACTATCTACCAGATCAAGTTCCTCATTATTAAGTTTAACAATGGTTCTCACTTGCTTTACGTTTGGTAATGTGAATTTAATACATTTTGTTTTTTTCCCGTTCAGTAATAAGTTGTTTGCTTCAAACCATTGTACTACTTTATTGAGCGAATTGTTTACCTCGTCAAAATCTGTTTGTTGTCGATTAACTTTGAATATTAGAGAAGTGTCATCAGCAAACAAAACTATCTCATGACCGTCCTTGACAAAATAAGGAAGGTCATTAATGTAAATGAGGAACAGAAATGGTCCTAATATGGAACCCTGTGGAACACCTAGTTTCGTTACAGACCCTTCTGAAAGTTTTCCATTAACACAGACCTTTTGTGTTCTATTAGTTAAATAGGAACTCATCAGGTCTAATGCAGCGTCTGTGATGCCATAGTGACGTAATTTCCCGATCAGAGTTTCATACTGGACACAATCAAAGGCCTTAGACAAATCACAGAAAACACCAAGCGCGTCTCGTGATTCCTCCCAGGCCTCGTAAATATTATGTAATAACTGTACATCGGTTGTTGAACGAGCTCGCGTAAATCCAAATTGCTTACTGTGTAATAGATTATATTTTTAAAAAGTTTTAGCAATTGGTTCAATATCATTTTTTACTGAAAGTCGGAAGAACCGATATTGGTCTAAAGTTAGAGGGGTCTGAAGTACTGCCCGACTTAAACATTGGTATAATTTTACTGTACTTCATTAAGTCAGGAAATATACCCCAATCTACACAGTTATTAAAAATTTCAGCCATGTCGTCTGCAAGGATGTCAATTAATGATCTTGCTAGGTTAACAGATAGGATTTAAATTTTTGTATCAAAAGTTTTCTTTCTGCATTATAGGAATATCCGAATGGAACAGTAGTGGAAGACAAACCATCTGGAGTTGTTGTGAAGACGGAAAAAGAAGATACCGAAATTACCAACATCAAATGTGGTGTATGCAAACTAGAAGTTCCGAGTGATCAATGGTTAGAGCATATATATAAGGAACATAACTATTTGGCATGGAAAGAGGGAGAATCAGAAGTGGTAAGTTCCCAATTCACTGTCGCAGAATAAATATATTGTTCAGTTATTGTATTCTTATACTTATTATCTAATATTGTATATGGCATTGTAAAATAATATTATATTATACATGTACTAAAAAAGTGACCACTATATTCATTTTTATTACTGACAGGTTGATGCTTGACTGTGATCTCATCTGATGGTATGTGACGATACATTAAACGATGGAAGTGTGCTAGTCTGGTAAAAGGTAATTTACTTCTTACGATTTCTATATAGCATCCTACAGGAACGCAAATCTCTTGCTTAGCAGGGCACGTCTTTGCTGGTAGGGTGGTAACTAGCCATGGCCGAAACCTCGCTCTAGCCCAGACTTAGACATATTACAAATGAAATTTCCTAAATTTACCCTGACATTAATCGAACTGGGACACAGCTAGTAAAGCGAGGATGCGCACCACTGGGCCAGCTAGCCCGTGAGTCTTGTTATGAGTCTCGTAAACAATTGGTTAATGATGTAGTTATTCTAACTTATGCAGCCGTAATTTTTAGCAAAAACATAATATTATACAATGCTATAAATAACATTAGAGAATAATTAATGGCATGACAACGAAGAAATTATATTATATGTGAAATAGACAATAAATCAAATAGTGGAAATAATAATTATAAATAATGCGATTATGAGGCAGTACAAATATATCTTTCCTAATAATTTACGCCTTTAATGTTAGGTAGTTGTAATGACAACTCTTTCTTGATGATTTTCAATGGCCAATCATTATGATTGTTAATTTAAGGATTGTTGTTGTCAAGCATCTATAGTAATGTCGACATGAAGATATTTAAAAATTAAGAATAGGCGTAATTAAATATTAGAAAAAGATTAGTTTACAACAAAATTATTTGTTTTTTTTTTCGCTGGGAAATACGTTTCGGACTCCGATAGAACAATCTTTTCAAATGGGTGTTTGGAACTTGTTGTTCAAGTTAGAGTACCCACTAAAACCCAGCGGATCTTTCCTGATCCTTGATTAAGATCACTAGAGATTCCCCTTCGCATTCCACGCTATTGACTCGGATTACGTGGACTATTGAGGCCTAAAACTCATTGGGGTAGAAAGTGAAGCATATATTAGCCTTCAAAATCAAAATCAAAATATTCTTTATTCAAGTAGCCTCAAAAAGCACTTTTGAATCGTCAGTAGTCTGTCCGTTGGTAACAAATCTACCACCGGTTCGGAAAGTTGATACAACGGTTACTCCTTTAAACATAGCTTTTTTGTAGCTTACAATGTGTTTAGCTTTCATATGCAACTGGAATCATGTCCAAACATCTTTGTCGCTTAAATAATCTTCCACATTATAATATGCTTTTTTTATTAGGACATTTTTAACATACTTCTTAAAACTATGTGGAGGCAAACCCAGAAGTGATTCAGGTATCTTATTAAATATGCGTATGCTCAACCCGACAAATGACTTCTGAACCTTTTTCACTCTAAAATATGGCATTACAAGTTTGTGTTTATTTCTTGTATTAAAATTGTGTGTTTCGCTCCTTTTGCTGTATAAATGAATATTATCACGGATGTATAAAATGTTATTTAATATATATTGCGACGGTACTGTGAGAATAGATATTTCTTTGAATTTTTCTCTTAATGAAACGCGAGATCCCAATTGGTATATGGCACGTATTGCTCTTTTTTGTAAAATGAAGATAGTTTCAATGTCCGCCGCCTTCCCCCATAACAGTATGCCGTAACACATAATGCTATGAAAATAAGCGAAATACACCATTTTAGCAGTTTCAACATCAGTGTATTGCCTCACCTTCCTAACAGCAAATGCAGCTGAACTAAGTTTGCTTGCCAGAGTCTTAATATGGGCACCCCACTGAAGCCCTGAGTCTAACTTTATTCCTAAAAAGACTGTAGATTTAACTATATTTAGTGGACTATTATTTATTTTGATATTTTTACACACTTCTTTTGCATTTGGCAACGCGAATTCAACGCACTTAGTCCTTGCCTAGTTCAATATCAAGTTATTAACAGAAAACCAACGTGAAACCTGTGACAGGGTACTATTTTACTTCTGTCACCCAGCCTCATCCGACGGAGAGTGAGGGCATCAGTCGTTTCCTCTCTTTTGCCTCCTTCGGCGAGATGACGGGCTTATTTGACTTGTTTTTTGATTTATTGACTTTTGTCTTGTTGTATATCAATAATTTTATATTTTTCAAGAACATAAATGACAGTCAAGAGGTGTATAACCACTTATTTTTACTGACGAAGCAAAATGATGGATTGATTTGCGCGAAATGTGGTTGTCGTAGAAGATATGTTAAAAGTTATTTAAAGCATATAAACATTTGCGACGGCGAAACGGTAAGTTGAATATACATCTAAATGTTATGTTAAATACAGTGTTTATAATAGAGGAGTCCGGGATGCTAAATTGACATGGGAAACTAAAATTGTGACGATTACATTCTAAACTGTTTATGTAAAGTTGTCCATTTTATGCTCTTGCTATTAGTAAATGGTTCTAAAATAAACAATTAGGATGAGCAGGGCTTGGTTGTGGGGAAGTTGTTTCATTGTCTAAAATGTTAATTTTATATCGACACAAAAATGTGTTTAATGCGACTTCACAGTAAAAATCTTTGACTTTTTCGCCTTTTTTGGACTGTGATATATTTTAATAATCTATATAAATCTTCCCCTTAAATTGCTTACTGAAAATCGTATTAAAGTACGTTGAGTAATTTAAGAGTATCTAAGCGAACGGACAGTGGAAACGAGTTATTTTATACTATATAAAAATTCTTAGTATATACTTACACAACACTTACATATATATAACATACTTTGTCCTCAGGAAAATATAAACAATTTGACCTTTGATGACTCCCTTAACTACAGTAATGCCGGTAAAACTTTAGATTCCAATATTTTGGAGTTGAGTGACGATGAGGATGGCAATGTTATATGTGGAGTTTGCAGGGCAGAGGTCGAAGGAAAGAAATGGCTGAACCATATACAGAAAAATCACGCATATTTGGCTTGGAAAGTAGGAAAACCTCCTTTGGTAAGTTAGTCTACAAGTGTAACGTAATCTAATATAAAAATGAGTTTTAAATATATTTCATAATATTTTTTTGAATTCTCTAATTTTTAATCCTGCAATTATCACGTGTTTCACGGATTTTATACTATAAAATTTTCTTATAATATTATATATAATTTTGATAGATTATAATATATAATTTTTAGTTCCCCCGTGAACAGGATGTTCTCGCAATTTGCGGGAATAATACCATCAGATCAGATCAGACTATAACAAAACATCATGTTTTATTCACAAATAAAAGTATATCAATTTAAAAACAGACCGAAATAAGAATTTATTTAAAAAGGATTTTATTTATCGTCGCGAGGAAACTAGCTCTAGGGAACATTTCGGGGATTTATGTAGCCTGCCAAACGCCCAAAAGCCCATTGGGGCAGCCTGGCGGGTCTATGGTCTAAAATACACTTTTTTCTACTAGTGAAAAGACGTGTGCCCAAGAGAAGGACGTTCATAGGATGTCAGTATACTATCTTGATGGGATAACATCTTATAAATCGATGCTCGCACGAAAAGCTTGACTCATTGTTATGTTCTGCTCGAGACGAGCGTGCAACCTGGAGCGCGGAACAAGCGATAGAGAGGCGCGATTGGCCTAATCGTTCGGTGTGTGTCGCATCTATCGCGCGTAGCTATTAAAGTAGATCTCGCAGTGAGCATCGTACTGGGGGTAAACTTCAAGCTTCTTATCTATGTGCACCCTAAAGTGGGATGTTATAAGGTTGTTTTATCTATCTCCTTCTTTCACTTTCACCTGTTCTGATCACAGTTATCCTATTAATAATGTATTATACTGATTTTCTATTGTTATAATAAACAATTTCATGTTATATTTTTTTTTAATATTTTGTTTCTAGAACTTGGAGGATGAACAAGAAATACATAATTATTTATATTTAGTTAGCAAAAAATACAACGGGTTGACATGTCACAAATGCGGCTTAAATAGGAAATACGTTAAGGTTTATTTGTCCCACTTGCAGTCATGTGATGCCAAATATCTCGACACTTCAGTGACGAAAGATGAAATCTCTGATAAAGGTAATGTTATAAACAACGTGTATAACAAATTGAAGTCAATTATTACGCCATCTATCATTCAATTCTTAAATTTATTTTATAGAAAAAATAAAAGTGCGTGCGTACAAAGTACACATGTGAGAAGTGAAACTTCTGTGGCAAAATAATTTCTAGGTCTTGTTTGTATTTATACAAATCTAAAACTTTACATTTACGAGACTCAGAGGGAGGGAAAAGAGGAAGATGTGTTAGAAATATAATGAATTTAATTGTCATAAAATTATTAAAAGTGTCGAAAATTAAAACAAAAAATCGATTGAAATCTCAAATCACGAATTGTAAATAAAAATGCCACGTGTTTTTTGTTAATATTAGAAATTATTCATTAAGTTTTATTTTTTGAATTAAAATTTAGAAAAGAGAATTTATGAAATATTTTTATTTTATATTTAATGATTAATAGTATATTAAATTATAAAATGAAGTCTGGCAAATTAAAATGCCACATGTTACTTGTAAATATTAAAACATACCCAACCTTCAAACGCATAAGTATAAATCTTCGTGACGCTAATTACGCGTTTCATTCGTAAAATGTTTATCCTCGTACGCCTAAAGAAATTTCACTTCAAAAACCTCTTAAACGCTACTTGGATTTCGGAAATTACGCGGGTGACACCGCCGGAAACAGGTAGTGTTATATAAATGTTTAAAAATTCTTGCTCTTTTTTCAGATACTTACGAATGCGCTGTATGCTCCGAAGTTGTAGATGCCAAAGATTGGAAATCGCACGCAATGAAAAAGCATTACAACATAGCGTGGGTTGTAGGCGATTATCCGATTGTAAGTTGTGATTGTTTTATACAAAGATTAGTCGCAATACACGTGGACTATTGAATGTGGACTGTTGAGTGGCGTGAATCCTGAATAACCAAGTTTACTTTGTTTAATCGAAGGAATTCATTGTCTAACAATTTTTTAACGGTGACAGGTCAGCGCTTAAAAGTGCTCTCACCTGATGGTAAGTTATGATACTGTCTATGATAGAAGCTCGCTAACCTGGTAAGTGATAGTAGTTGTGATAATATTTTACTCCGCAGCGTTTTTGCACAGTATCGTGCCGGAACTTTTTGCCTGGCGGTATGTTGTTTCTGGTAGAGTGACAAATGGCCACGATAGACGCCTCCTTCCAGTGTAGATAAATTAGAAAATCGAATTTCCTAATTTTGGCCCTGTTGGGAATAATGGGAATGTATATGTTGTGTATCAACTATTTGGGTTTATGTTATCAAAAACAATGTTTTTAAACGATTTGCGCCAATAAAATATAAATAACAGACAAGGTTCCTTTCTAATACTTCTATGATTACAAAAAATATGAAGAAAGTAACTGTTCCAATAAGTTATTAAATTTAAATCATCATCAATCATACAGTGGGGATTACTACCATTTCGAGCCGACAAGGTTAAAAGGACTGCAATTTTTAAAGTGAAACTCTTTAGACGAAACCCGTGATTAGTATTACGAAGATGTGCAGCGTTTTTTATTCTAATTCATTTGAAGATTAGATAATTTTAATATTTACTAATAACATGTGGCATTTTGAATTGCAATAGTATGTTATACTATTTTGCATAAAATATAAAATAAAAATATTTAATAAATTCCCTTTTCTAATTGTTAAATTAAAAAACAAAATTTAATTAATGATTTCTAATATTGACAAAAAACACGAGATTTTAATAAATTATTTGTATTAATTGTCGACACTTTTAATATTTTAATGACAATTAAATTCATTAAAATCCTAATATATCTTCCTTTTCCCTCCTCTAAGTCTCGGAAATCTAAAGTTTTAGATTTGTGTAAATATAAACTATTTTTGTCAAAAGTTTTGTTGCATTTCTCATAAAGTGTAATGTTGATTTTATGTTTTAATTGGTATATATTTGCAATTTAGTTGTTGTATTTTACCCGCTTTTTTTAGTCCTTAGCTTGCTGTATATTACTGAACTAGAAAATTTCACTGGTACATAAGATTTAATATATACTTATTAATTACTCAACTTGAATTTTTTGTTCCTAAGATATCGATGTAATTTGTAACGTTTAAGTACTGTATGTTATTTTTTTTTTGTTTTATTTTAGGACTTGAAAAACCCAGGCATTATTGAAACTTATCTAAAGGCGTACAAAAAACTATTTGGCACATTTAAATGCAAGATTTGTGGAGCTTCAAGAGCTTCGAGCATGGGCTTTTACGCACACATTATACAATGCGGGAAAACTGAAGAAGTATGTTTTTTTATCATCTATATAAATAAATGTAATTTTGTATGGTCAAGTTAACCGATGAATTTTTGCTTATAAAATATATAGTTCTTTCTGTTCCGGAAATAGTATTGACTTTCGTGGCAATTAGTCATATAAGTAGCAGGGGGTATCTTCACACTTAAAGTCATATAAATAGCGCTGTAGAAGCAAAGTTGTTGTTTGTAAAACATAGATGGCATTGGTTGTGGGTTGACTCATGTTTTTATTTTCTTTTTCTTGACCTATATGCATGATAAGAACATTATTCAAATCACGGGTTCAATTCTATTATAATAAGACGGGTAATAAAGAATGTATTGATTTATACATACAAATATTATAATTAATTTTGAAAGCTTAAAGTTATATAGTCTTAATTAGATTTTCAAATGGATTAATTAACTTTCAGGAAATCGACTTCTATAAAATATATTGTGATATATGTGACAGTAGATATTTGTGCCTTTATAAAAATCAACACGCGGCAATGCATAGGGAACAAGAATATACAAAAGAAAAGAAGTTGCAAATGGAAACACAAAAGTTAGAAGCTGCAATGTCTGTCAAAACCGAGCAAACCGAGCGTAGACGGGCAGCTGAAAAGTATGTAATAAATTAACCATGAAATTATATACTTGTAACCATAACCATACTAAGACCCTTTAGATAGATAGATGTATATTTTATTGAACACCATAAGAGAAAGACAAAAGCAAAATACGATCATTTAAAATTAACATCCTTTGTTACATATTGCCACAATTCCATACTACATGCAAAACGCAGTTGTCCATTCTGCGACCAATTGTTTCATATTACCATATTCTCATATTGCGGTCCATTGTATCCATATTACCCCATTCAAATACTAGGATTCCGTCTACCCACATGTATTACCCTAAACAATGGCTTTATGGTCAAATTACCTCATTATCCATATTACCCATATTTGTTGCAAGGTTATTTTTTATGTGATGATGAATAGCCAGATTGGCTGTGCATAAAGGAATGTTGGTGCCAACACTTATGTTATGTATGGTAGTGAAAGTTGGGTATGGCCGAAGAAGCGTAAAAGTAAAAGAAATGCGGTAGAGATGAGAGCGTTGAGAAGTATGAGTGAATTGAAACTGAGTGACAAGATAAGAAATAGTGTGATAAGAGAACGTTGTGATATAAAGGAGGCTGTTGTGACTAAAATTGAAAACGGTATGCTTAGACGATTTGGGCACTTCGAGAGAATGAATGAAAAGAGACACACAAAAAGGATTTATAAGTCAAGAGAGAACGGGAAAGTTGGAAGGGGAATATAGTATATTAAATATTAAAAGTTTAGACTGCGGTGTAGACGTTTTGTTGCCAGTATCCGTTTCGTTTGCATAACCATAAGCTCTATAAATAAAGTATTGAAAAATGATGCTAGCGAGACCCTCAACTTTATATTTTTTTAATTGAATTTTTTTTTAATTTTAGAGCACGAGAATTTATCGAGAAAGCTGAAACGGTAAGTGAAAATGTTAAACAACTAAAAAAACTAAATTGAGATTTTTATGTTATAAGTTACTTTTACATGTTTGTCTCAGTTTTAAGTATTTAATGATAGGTAATTTTTTTCTTACATTTCTCCCTAATGTATGTTTCTATGTACATAAATACACGTGCTATGTAAAATTTTGGTACCTAATAGTCAATTGACGTCCCACTGCTAGACATAAAATTGTCACCTTGATATACAGGTTCTTTCACAACGTTTTCATGAATTTTTAACCATTATTCTACGAAATAATAAGACTAAACTATTATAACTTTACCGGTTCCCCGTTCCTATATAACATTGCATATTAATTCAAGTAGAAATCTGTTTCTCAAATTCTAGAAATACTAATTTTGGTACAGTAATAAATACTAAATGTAACGTATTAATTTGTTAGTTATTGAATCATGACCCTGAAAAGTTCGAAAGAAAGTTGTGATCGTGTGTGATGCAATAAATCTTTGTTAATTTAAAGAGAAGAGAAATAAAAAGTGTCCGCCGATGTAGTTCTAATTGATTTTTTATATATAAGCTGTGTCAGAGCTATGGGTGCAAAATACTTGAAATGAAGATTTATTTTAATATTTATTAGACAGGGGAGTTGTCAACAGCTACTGATTTTATATGTATTTTTTTAATAGTTTGCATACAATTGCTCGACATGTGGATATGGCGCTGACGACCAGGCAGAGTTAGATGAACATGTTTGTGGCAAAATGAAATACAAAGATTTCAGCGAATCTGAAGATTCCATAAAATTGGATTCATCTGGGGAAGAGTCTGGAGACAGTGCTGTAGATTCACAGTTGTCTGAACAAGAGGAAATGAGGGGTGAACAACGTAAAAAGAAACACGGTGACTCTAGTCAGTTTCATTTTGATATATCTTTTTAAATGAGGTTATTATTGAAAAGAAAAAACAAAGTCGTGGTAAATCAAGTACTTTAAAAGCTAAATAACGTGCGTTAATAATTTTACTTGGTTTATTAGTAATTTAGATTAACCTGGAGTAGGTCTTTTGTGGAAAGAAATTACTTGAAAAACTTTTAACCCAAGAAATAGGTATATTATTATTGAATGTTGTAAATTATTCTTTTACATAATATAAAAACATTACAAATTAATGACAAAAAATAACGCATATTTAGTACTAGCCATTTCATTTTGTCTCTGTTGAATTTAGAAAGAAATAGCTAATTATGCCATATATTTAAAAAAATATAACTGTTGCTTTAGCACTAACCTTGCTACCTATAAGTATCTACTTAACTTGCACAGGTAATAGTTCATTAAGCCAGGTTATTTATCGGGCAGAAATATGTTTTAACCCGGCCATCAAGTATCTTTTTTTCAAGCGATGACACAGTCTAAGATGGAATCGCGTTAACCTAATATGAGGTACCTTATCTTTTATGGTTTCAAAACTGCATTATTCCGGAACGACAATTTTTTGTTTGGCGCCACGTTGGTAGGCTGGTAATTAACCACGGTGGAAGCCTTCCACTAGTCCAGACCCAGATAAATAAAAAAAAAGTAATTTCCTAAATTTGCCCTACCTGGAATAGTCTGGAATAAAATTGGAGATAAAAGTGGAGAGATTGCAAGAAGAGGATGTTAGAGAAGAATATCTGAAAAATTTGAGTGGGCGATTCAAGAGTGAAGACCAAGGAAATGAGATTGAAAGTTTATGGAATAAATTTAAAGATGGAGTGGTTGGTGCTGCTATTGATGTATGTGGCGTGTCTAAAAGGAGGAAAGGTAAGAAAGAGAAGAATTTGTGGATGGACAAAAATGTTCAAGCAGCTGTGTGTGAAAAGAAGAAAGCTTGGTCTGATTGGTTGGCTTCAAAAGCGAACCAACGAATGCAAAAGGCAACGAATGATGACGTAAAAAAGGCAAGAATGGAATACAAAAGGGTGAAAGTAATCGTGAAAGAAGCTGTAAGAAAGAAAAAAGAAGAATACAGTGATATGTATGATAGGAGACTTTCTGATGATTTTCAGTCAAACAAAAAGTTTTTCTGGAAATCAATACAATTTGCCCGAGGGAGATCTACTTCCTCGGAGCTTTGTAAAATCAGAAGTTTAGATGGAAGTTTAATAAAAGGAGAAGAATGGATATTGAAGAGATGGAAGGATCATTTTGAAAGTTTGTTTGAAAGAAATGAAGCAGAGGTAAATATGGCCTCTGCGGATAGCAATGAATGTAAGACAAGTGATAGCGAGATTAGTATGGATGACATCATGAAAGCGATAAAAGGTATGAAATCAGGTAAGGCTGCTGGGTATGACAGAGTGTCAGTCGAGATGCTGAAGGCTGGCCGCGGGATTGTGGTAGCTCAGCTGTACTGCCTTTTCAATATATGCTGGGAGAAAGGTCAAGTCCCAAGAGATTGGAGCAAGGCCGTAATTGTCCCTCTATATAAAGGAAAAGGGTCACAGCAGGAGTGCAAAAATTACCGCGGTATCAGCCTTCTTAGTGTCGTCGGCAAATTGTATGCAAAGATATTAATTGAAAGGGTGATTAATGAAACTGATGAGAAAATATGGGACGTGCAAGCGGGATTTAGAAGAGGAATGGGATGTACGGATCAGGTCTTTTCTTTACGGTGCATAACTGAAAAATGTTTGGCTAAACACCAAAAAGTTTATTGCGCGTTCGTAGATTTAGAAAAGGCCTATGATCGAGTGGTGAGGAATGAGCTGTGGTCAACGTTATCTACGTATGGGGTGAGCGGTTGTCTGATCCAAGCATTGAAGTCTCTCTATGAGGGTTCTAGTGCCTGTGTCAGAATAAACGGAGCGTACACGGAGTGGTTTCCTGTCGAAAGAGGTGTTCGACAGGGATGTGTTGCGTCACCATGGCTG
>JACTOM010000927.1:7517497-7533677 GCA_015832385.1 Elymnias hypermnestra
ACTAATTAAACACTGCTTGGAGTCCAACTTCTTTCTCTTCAAGGGCGAATATTACCTCCAGATAGATGGCGTTGCTATGGGAAGTCCGGTCGCTCCAGTTGTCGCGAATTTATGGATGGAATATTTCGAAGACCGAGCCATCTCCACTGCACCCAGCCAAGTTAAGTTTTGGAAACGGTACGTTGATGATGTATTTGCGGTGCTTCAAGGAGGTAAGCAAGAAGTTGACCAATACCTGGAACACCTGAATAGCATTCATCATAAAATAGCCTTCACGTACGAAATGGAGAAACACAGAAGCATGTCTTTCCTGGATGTACATATATATTTAACATCTGATGGCAATTTTGGTCATTCGGTATATAGAAAACCCACACATACGGACAGATATTTACATGGTTCGTCTCATCATCATCCACGTCACCTTGCCTCGGTCGGGACAGCATTGATCAGTCGAGCTCACGATTTATGTGATGATCTAACTGTTCAGGACGAGTTAACCCATGTAAGAGAGGTGTTACGTCGGAATGGACATAGATCCCCAAAACCCGTCAGCAAGCAGAGACACCATAAACGACCTTTGGAGGTAGAAAGGCCAAAGGCCTATTTACCCTTTGTAAAGGGAGTGACGGACAGAATAGGCAGGCTACTGCGAAACGATTATAGCATCAAAACTGTCTTCACTCCCTTACAAAGGATTATAAACATGGTAAGATCTCCGAAGGATCGTTTACCGTATCAATGTCCGGGCGTTTACAAAATTGACTGCAGCTGTGGAAGCTCTTATATTGGGCAAACGAAGCGTTCCATAGCAACTCGTGTGTCAGAACACATAAATGCTGTCAAGCACAACGACATACAAAAATCTGCGATCGCGGAGCACATTTTGCAGCAGGGAACTCAACACTGGATAGAACTTCATAACCCGAAAGTTCTTTCCACGGACCGCCATTATATGCCGAGATTAGTTCGCGAGGCCATTGAAATTAAAAAATATCCTAATTTCAATCGTGAAGATGGTTTTAAGCTGGCTGATACGTGGAATCCAGTGGTGAAGCTATGCCAAATGAACAAACGACGCAATTTTTCAAAATTAAAACGTGACGTTGTGAGTGTAGTATGCCGACAAATGGATGTGGGTGCCGTGAAAAATAAAAGAATCAGACGTAGGGTAGACAGATTCTGCCCTTGACAGCTTGACACAACCGACCACAGCAGTATCGTCGTGACCACGATCCATGCAACTGGGTCGAAATATCGGCAAAATTAAAAATTAAAAATCGCCATCGTGATATGTACCCGTTCAAATAGTCAATAGTGAGTGTTTATATTGTCTATGAAGTTTATATTAACGGTTGTGTTGAATATCTTAGCTCTTTAATCGATTTGACTCTAAAACGTGTTAACATATTTTTATTGGAGTGTTTATTTCGTAATTTCAAATTAACAGGTGTTCATCACTATACGTGTATGAAATTAAGTATAGTAATAGAAAAAATATTTTTTATGTATTGACTGGAACTTCACTGGCAGACTTGTTCTTTTATTTTATAAAACAAAAACAGAGTTCCGCGGCAACATAATTAAAACCAATGAAATAGTAAGTCATATTGCGGAAACATAGCGTCGTACTTTAGGTCCCACATTTAAATGTACACAGACGAAGCTGCGCGATTAAGCTAGTATTATATAAAATACTACAGTATGCTAAAGTGTTACTTTCTATACCTTTACATATCATGAGTTAAACAATCCCAATTCGAGCCCATTCCGATTTTAACAAAATGGTTTTTAAGAGTACCGTTTTGTGACCTTGATAAAATGGATGGGATCGAAATTGGCTTTAAGACAAAACTAACTATTCTTGTTTATTTTATATTAAGGAAGACTTTTCTTCTTTTCAAAAGTTTTCTTTGTTTTCAGTCGCAAGATTTATTTAACGGATACTACGTTATATCGTCAGTGGCGGTCCTCCATTACTGAAATGGTTTTAAATGATAAAATATCGAATTATTTGCCTACTTTAAAGGAATCGTGTCAAGTAATAATTGGAAGAGAGGAACCAATAACTTTTAAACAGTTTGAAGCTAAAAATTATAATGGTAAGATTTCTTATTCCTTTAAAAAGTTAATTTATTGTTGTTCAAGTATAGATACTGAATTACCTTTTCCAAAAATTTCCATAACTTGAGCTCTAGTATTTTTAAACCGGTCGATTGGTATTTTTTGACCACGCGTAATTAATCCGCAAGTGACAATAATAAACTAAACGATTTCACAATTAAACATTAAGTATGTTAAATCGTTATCTAACCATGAAACGAAAATTTCATTAATTAAATGTTTATTGTTTTCTAATTTTGTGCCTTCTTTTTAATTATTATAGATTAAGTTGTTGCTAAAGTTTTGTCCATGTAGTTTTCACCTGTAGTTAAGATACCATTAAGGTACCTTGAATGTATATGGCTAATGTATACAGTGTGTATTTTTTTGGGGTTCAAGAAATGAAAAATAGGCTTCCATGGGGGTACATACAAATGGCGTGAAATAGTCATATAAGTTACAAAAACGTCAATGTAAATTTACTCATTTTACGTAAAGGACACTGAAATGGAAAGAAATAAATTTTCATATTTATAATATTGTTACTAGATTTGTAAGGAACAAATTTATAGATTTTTTTTTAATAACTTTAGGTGGGTCGTCGATATTCGTTGGAGGTTGTATCCAATGTATATCGTGGGTGCCTCCCCATTTAGACGATTATAATGGCGATTGTGGTCACTATTTGGCGGTATCATGCCATACAAGTTTTGATTCACCTCGCTTGGATTGCTCTAAGACCTATGAGTATTCCGGTCTTTTGCAAATATGGGACTTTGGAGATCTAAATAGGTGAGTTTGAATTTTTAACTAGCTTCTAAATACTAAGTCTGTATAATAACTTCTACCTGCAGCACATATATGACTCGTGATGAGTAACTAAATTAGAATTTTTACCGTGATAAAAAGTGTCTTGTGTGTTAATCCAGGCTGTTAATGACATGTATGCCTAATTTCTGGTAAGTCTGATTTTTGAGCAATTTTTTAATTTACAGTTTGTCACCGGAGTTGGTAATGGGGATAGCACACGATTATGGCACAATTTGGGCCATGGATTGGTGTCCTTCGGGAGCAAGAGATGATTTGCAATCATCTGAAATGTTAGATGATACTGAGGAATTTCGTATTTCTCGGAGACTTGGTCTCTTGGCGATAGCATGTTCAAATGGCTCTGCTTATATTTTATCTGTACCTTATCCGCCAACAGTTAAAACTAGGTAAGTTTTTGTTAAACATAACAATCACGCCGCCACCATCTAGCTTGCACCTTCATCGGTTGCATGCCAATTCAGACCCTCATACCAAGTCAGCTTCGTGAATGGCGGTACCTCGCCTCCGATTTCATTGTTTCTACGTCAATGAGAATTTAGAATTTTACAATTAGAATTCTCGAAAGACGTGCTTAATCCGCGATTGAGCCATTGATTTTGTAGGGGTAAAATAATAGGAGGCTTTTATTATTATCTTCTAATAATAGAGAATAACGCTGCGTTATAACGGTTTTCTTTTTTTTCACAATAGTGATATAATAAAATTAGGCATATCAATAGGAAATAAGTAACAGGAATTTTATTATAATGCTTTTATTATTACAAAAAATATGATGAAACTAACTCTTCTAATATTCAAGTTTCTTTTTTTATTACTGACAGTTCAAGTGCTAGACTGTGATCTAGTTAAGTGATGATACCGTCTAAGATGGAATCGCGCTAATCTGGGTGAGAGGCGATATAGCCCTTATGGTTACTACACAGCATCGTACCGGAACACAAATTTCTTTGTTTGGCGGTACGTCTTTGCAGTAGGGTTGTATCTACCCACGGCCGAAGCTTCCCACCATACCAGACTCAGACAATTAGAAAATACAATTTTCTAAATTCGCCCTACCAGGGATCGAACCGGGGGCCTCTGCTAGTAAGGCGAGTACTCGCACCACTTTTTTATTAAATTTTTCTATTATTCAGTTAAAATTCATACATGGGCGATTTTACATCCCCCGCTTCTGGTCATATGATATAATGGAATGAAAAAACCTCTTGGATAAAAAATGGAAATCTCGTTCAGAGAATCGCAGGATCGAGTCGTCGATTAGCAAGAACCGCTTTGTTTGTCATTAGACCAGCTAAACTCTAAATTTTCAATGAATGAAAAGTGCTAGTGTCTAGAAATGTGACATTAATTATTAAAATGTAAAACTATATTTTTAGTGGCAAAATGATATATAAGCTGTCGCCTGTCGCGGAACTGAGATCCTCTAGAGGAGAGCGAGCTGTGTATCAAGCAACTTCCATCAATTGGTCTTCGGTAAGAAATAAATATCATACCAATAAACTTCCAATTTTTAAAAGTCGTTTATACAACTATTTCTTATATCACTAAAATTTCTATTTTCTTTCACTATTGTACTGTTTGTATATCTATCTACGTTGAATATATAATATTATATTGACATACGTATATGTATGTTTGTAGTACATAAAACAATTTATGTTAAATTTATATTTCCTCACAGCCATTTTAATTTGCACCATCCCACTTTTTTTCAACAACTCTCAGCACAGGTTGTTTGGAAAAGAGCTTATAGCAATAAGACTTTGCCTTATTTATGTTTTATAAATCTGATTTTTTGTTTCGGGATATATATGTGTGCAATAAAGTTAAAACAAATTAAAATAAGTGTCTAAATTTACATTAAGGAGGGTACACTCGAGCTATGTTTTATCAGAAGAACCCACAATAAATTTAGTCGTGTATCCCTTTTTTTCATATATAATTTCAATTTATTTTATTTATGTTAGAGAACTGCTTTCATTCCTACTATTTTTTCATCGTAAAATTTGTTATGTCATATATCTTGGTTCTTTCAGGCGAAAGGTCACGGAGCTGTATTGGTTGGTTATGCTGATGGTACAGTTGCTTTGTATAACTTAGAATGTGAATCGCCGTTATTAGTAGATATCAAAGACGGGATACATACATTCTACCCATTCCACGATGAGAGGGCACACAATTCCTGCATTGTTGGTTAGTATTATTTAATTCAAATTAAAAAATCCTTTAGATAAATATAGTTTTTTCATATATTATTACCAAAGCGCGACTGATAATGATTTTTGTGAAAGACTTTTGATATAAACTTAGGAAGAAAAAAAATGTCAAATGGCATTCGATATAGGATCTGGAAGGGTTAAGGAATAAGGAATAAGGAATATTTATTTATTTATAAAATTTATTGCAAAACGTGTTAATGGCGGCCTTAAAGCTATAAAGCTTTATCTACCAGCCAACCTTTCTGATGTAAGTCGTTGGCAGGTGTGCATTATAGTGCAAGTGATAATTACAAAATAACAGAGATAAAAAGAAAACAACAATTATTAAAATTAGGTATAAACTATAACTTAAACATAAATTTCCAGCGATGATAACAATACCGTAACAAATTTTAAAAAAAATGTCATAATACTAGTCAAGGGTGTTCAAACGGTGATGTACTTCTTGAGGAATTGCTTTTTTACTTGTGCTTAGAAAGATTGAATTGAAATGGCTTTTCTTATCCTTTGCGGCAGCTCACTCTACAGACGAACTGCACTGACTGTAAAGATGTCATTGTTTAAAACCTTTATATATTTTTCGCAGATGTGAAAATGTTTCCAAGTAGCATCGGCGCTGGGTTGATCAGTAGCGTATCGCCAACGGGTAGCTCGACTGTTCACCTCTCAGGTAATGCGCGAGTTCAGGGTCATCTCGCCTCTACCTCGGGGGTGTTCGCCCCGCATTGGCCCTCGTTGATGGTATCTGGAAATGAATCTATCGGTGAGTAACGTGTACTCGTATTAAAGTTAACTGTATGCAGTTTGTTTATATTTACACAAATCTAAAACTTTAGATTATTGAGACTTAGAGGGAGGGAAAACGGAAGATATCTTAGAAATTTAAAGAATATAATTGACATTGAAATATTAAAACTGTCGAAAATTAATAAAAATTATAAATTTAATTTTATTTACTTTAAAGTATTTCACGCTCTCGCACTAAAATTTTTGGCATTGCGATCTGAAAATGAAAAATTATTAGTTTAATAAATAATAAAATACAAATTCAAGAGAATTTTTAAAATACATTATTATATTATATTGTTTCAAAAATAATATAGTAAAATCTCAGATGGTGAATATTAAAATAAAATTCCTCTTGTTTTTTGTAAGTTGTAAAAATATCTAACCTGAATTTAATACAAAATCATTTAAATTAACTATAGGAATTCTATTTTTAAAATTAATATTTCGTAAAGAGAATTTATGAAATATTCTTATTTTATATTTTATGCAAAATAATATTTATTAAAATCTCAAATAACGAATTGTAAATAAAAATGTCACGTGTTTTTGCCAATATTAGAAATTATTAGTTAAATTTTGTTTATGAAGAGAACTTATGAAATATTTTATGAAAAATAGTATATTAACTTATTAAATGACGAGTGGCAAATTCAAATGCCACATATTATAGGTAAATATTAAAACTACTTAACCTTCAAACGAATTGGCATAAAAAACGCTGCACATCTGGGTGACGCTAATCTCGTTTCATCCGAAAAATTATACCCTCATGCGCGTAATGAAGTTTCACTTCAATAACGACTAATACAAATCACGATAAATTTAAAGATATTTGGCGATCGTAAATTCTGGGTTGACGCCGTTGTTATGATAATTTTATTTCTATTCATGAAAAAGAAACAGTTACTGAGGACTTTCAAAATCATTATATTAATAATACAGAACATTTATATACAGAAAGCTTTGACTTTTAACGTAATTATTGCAAAACCAACTTTATATTACCTATTATTGAACATATATTTTAATTTATATGTTTAAGTGCAATTTTATATCTGACTTTGTACAACTATACGATGTAAAAAATAAACAGAATAAATATTCAATATGTATTATCAAAAAATTTAATAGGGATCAAGTCTAATTATGGCTTAAATGGACTTTGCCCATAATATCATGCTAAAGATCCAAAAAAACTGTGTCTTAAGAAGAAATTTCAAACCTTTAATTCTATTTCTGATTTAACTTGCTTAACGTCCTCAGACTGTTACATTATTTACCAACAGGTTAGAAAGTCAAGTATTAACCTGTGTGTGATGAGAAATGTGTAAAAAATTATTTTCAGTGAGTCAAGCAGTGAATGAGTTAGACTGGTGGGGTGTGGGGAGGCGTATTGGTGGAGTGCACAGGTGCTGCGGCTGCTTACACTGTGGCCATATGGTTATGTACACACCTCCAGTGCTGAAAATCATGACTACTCATCCTGCTTACGCAGATTTTAACAGAGAGGTAATTTTTGGTTAGTTTTGACAAACTTACGGGCGTAATAGTATGTCTATTCAAATCAAATCAAAATATCTTTATTCAAGTAGGCATTTTACAGCACTTTTGAATCGTCAAATTTTTGTTTTTTCTTTTCTTTTCCAAACTCTAATTCTAATGTACGTCTGATGATGATACTCCAGAACGACTTAAAATCTAAAGTTGCGAGGGTTCCTTCGCGCCCTGATCTGAGAAGAGCCCACACCAAACTCAGTCGGGTATTCTGTTTTTTTTTTTTTTTGTTATCATCATCATTACAATATCATGTTAGTTTAATATATTTCAATTCAAATTAGAGCAGTTCGTTCACTCCCACGCGTTTCTATCGTCTAAGTACTCTTGCAACTTATAATACGATTTTTCTATCAACTTTCTTTTAACAAAGACTTTGAATTTATTAATTGACATTTCTAAAACGTCTTGTGGGAGTTTATTATAGAAACGTATACAGTTACCCTTAAATGAGTTGTTAATTTTATGCAGCCTACTAGAATTTACAACAAGTTTGTTTTTGTTTCGTAAGTTATATGATATACATTCACTCTTTTTATTAAAAGAGTCAATGTTTTTATGTACATACAGCAAGTTATTTGACTCCGTAGTAGAGGCTAGCAATTTGTATTGTCTGTGGCATATTTTATTTATTTCTTATATTATATTATAATTTTTTAATAGCTATATTATTAAAAAAACAGATGATCTAGATCGATAAAGGGGGTGACATAGGCATCCAAATCACGAATAACTTCAAAATATATGCAAATTTATACGTAGAGAGGTCGATGTGATGACGCAACGTACTTATACTATCGGATACTCTTAAAGTTATAGTTAGTAAGATACTTTAAAGGATTGGACATTGTTTACTTGTGAAATCGTTTAGTAAACTATTGTCACCTGTACCTAATTACACGTGATTATTATAAATAGAGACATTAGTGGCCGAGATGTTGGGCAGTTTACATCTATTTAGAAGACATTCAGCGTGAAAGAAGTAAATCGCTATCTCTATATTTGTACTTTATTTTAGAAAACAGTGATACTTGCTGGATTGACGTGATGTTTGTTTAATAACGTTTGATTTATAGCCGATAGGTGTTTTGCAAATGAGACCTATCGCCCAGAAGCGATCAAAGATGAAGAACGACGAACTCCAGTTGAGGTTAGAACCGATCACATACGACGAGGCAGTCAGAACTTACGCATTGGATTTCAAGCTCATCAAGGACCTTGACAAGGTATTTTAGATATTCTATATATTCTAATAATAACATTATGACATAGTATGTATATGACGAGCCTCAGTATAACGAGTTTCTCGATTTATCATTTATTTTCGAAATCCCCGAATATATTAATCAAAAGCTTTTCATGTGATAGCAACTTATTAATCATTTGTCGGCCGGCCGCACGCACGAAAACGCATAGTTTATTGTCACGTTCCGTCTGAGCCGAGAGTGCAAACGAAAGCTCGGAACAAGCGATAGAGAAGTGTGATCGGCTTAAGCGTTCGGCTTTTGCATTGCATCTATATGCGTTGCTATTGATGTAAGAATAAAAAAATCATCAATGTTTTCGTTTTAGAAGAACTTATCGTCCAAAAAACGATTTTTGAGTTATTTTTTTTCATCATATCTAATACATAATGCTTAAAAAATAAATCATTCTACATACAGGTAATACAGAAATTAATAATTTATCTTTGAAACACTGTGTTGCAAAAGGAGGATTTTATACTTGACTCTTTATACGTGGGGATAGTTGATGATTCTTCATTTGTATGTTAAATATATAATTTTATAAAGTTATTCTTTGCATTTCACAGATAACTATTTCACAGTTAAATAAGCCTAGGGAGCAATATCCGGAAAGATTTCCTCTCAGCGATATACCGTCTATGGCTTTCTATCCATCTCCAAAACATCATAAGAAACTAGCTTTGGCTACGCATGCGGGTGTAGTTTTTATTTTAACACTCTGATATATATTTATTATATCGGTTAATGAAAAAAAGATATAATAATTATTAAAAATCACTATTATTTCTTGTAATTCAAAACTGTACCGTAAGATGGCGTTGCCAATTCTATGAACAACATACGTTAATTCCAGAAACCAAAGATTTTAATTATAAGGAAATTGTCAAGTAGAATTTATTTGTTTTATATTGATGTTGTTTATATAGTATTAAGAAATTATTATGTTTTATTACGCCATCTAGCGGCTGCATTGTATTTCTATGCTGATTTGATTTTATTCAATATGACAAATAATGTTGTGTTAAAACCATGTTATGTGTTATGTCGTGATCCCACAAAGTTATTTGGACTAATGTTATTTTAAGTATTTAGATTAAAAGTACGTCTCCGTTAAGAGAATTTCATTTAATCTTTAAAAGGGACTGTTTCACAAAATTATAAAATCTGATCAATAACTCATCAGGTACGTTAATTTCTATGAAAAACCATACATTGGTAATGGGCTCAAGTATGCATATATTACAGACTTTGGACAACATATCAGTATTTTTAAAAAATATCCAGATATGTCTTAGTGTGTCATATCTTTCCATTTATTGATATCTAAAGACAGGTATATATTGCTAACGTTGATAAAAACGCCACCTACTAGAAGTTCAGAATATTACAACACTTACAACTTATTTTTAACCCTGTCGCTGACTATCGCGAATTATTACGTCTTCTCTAAAACGTTTTCCCATACGGTTGTCATAACACGCCATCTTATCAAAGTCAAACCCATATATGGAGATCAGTGTCAGATTGTTCTGGTATACGGAAGGTTTTAAACACAAGATGCTCTGTGAAACGACAAGGCAATGATGCCTACCTAAATATATAGATGTGTAATATGCTACGAGAAAAATATTTAAGTGTGGTAACACGTTAAAACGAGTTGTTGTTTATTTTGTAGTGAAACTTCTTTAGGCGTATGAGGGTGACTTATTCTGACGTGACTTATTCTGGACAGTCGCTAGGGATTTGAAGAAAATTTTAACCAACTTGTCCCCAAAATGCAAAAAGTTGTCAGGGCAATGCACCATCTGCTCCCAAATCTTGGGGGTCCTCAGGAAAGAGTACTTTGCTATTTTTATTTAGACTTTTAATGTTTTAATGACAATTTCATTCTTAAAATATCTTCCTCTAAATCTAAAGTTTTAGATTTATATAAATATAAACAAGACTTAAAAATTAGTTTGCCAAAGAAGTTTCACTTTTGACACGTGTACTTTATACGCACGCACTTTCAGTTTTTTTTTGAAGTAAAAACTTTAACATGTGATTTGAAAGTCAATGAAACGAAAAAGCGTCAGTAAAAAAAGACACATATTCATAAGATTTAACGTGGGAGAAAATGAAAGGCGAAGCATTACACAGTTTTTCTTCTTTTCGTGGTTTTCTTTATGCTTTCCTCCCCTCCGCTCGTATTTACCTATTGTTAAACACGAATGGGGGGGGTACAAGGAATCTCATAGTGGAAGTTAAAATGATATCATTACTAAGACTATGAATATTGTGTATGTATTGGTGGTAAAAACAATTAAATATATTACAATATATGTATAATATTGTATATGTGTAAATAACTTATATTATGCAAATTGAATTTTTATAAAAACAAAAAATAGTTCGATTATGAAATATTTAGTTTAAACGAAAATTTGGCAGTATTGGAAACCTGATACATTTAATTATATCGTTTGGTTACCAGAAGTCTGATTCCGTTTCACCGTAAAATATTCCTTAAGAATGGATTATACCTCCCTCTTCCCTAAGTTAAGGGCCTGTAGTCTTTTTTATTATTTTGGAATTCTTAATTAATCGTTCTGGCCGTAAGTATCAAAAAATAAGATGTGATCCGAACGGGGGTACCAAAAGACCCCAAGTTCATCATGGGCATTTGAACATCATGTGTATACCGTTGCGCTTTCATGTTGCATTTGTCTCGTTCTTTGCTTACGGTGGTACCGTGTTTATTTGAATGAGAGAAATAACATGTCACTAGCAGACTAAAACAACACGTGTTAATAATAGGAATTTAGATGTTGCGTATTACTGTGGTAAAAACAATATTTTGAAATGCTTTCGATAATTAGGAGTGTGTGCAGACAAAGTACACATCTCAGAAGTGGATCTTCTTTGGCAAACTATTTTTTAAGTTTATATTTATACAAACCTAAAGCTTTAAATTTCCGACACTTAGAGGGGGGGGGGGGGGGGGGGGNTATTAAATGACGAGTGGCAAATTAAAATGCCACATGTCATTTGTAAATATTAAAACTACCTAACCTTCAAACGAATTAGCATTAAAAACGCTGCATATCTTCGTGACGCTAATTACGCGTTTCATTCGTAAAAACATTACCCTCATGAAGAAGTTTCACTTCAAAAAAAAACAACGGGAAAAGGTTTCCTTATAATAAAGAAAGTAACGTCTCTAATACTCGAATTATTTAATTGAAACTTCATACATTTGATTATAAATTCCTCGCTTAGGGCAGGCTACGTTAAAGAATAGCCCCTAAGGCGATTGAAATGTGGTCTATCTGACACAATATTAATAAAATTGAATAGCACGACGGCTTTTGTGTCAAAATTAAGTTCATGCAAATAATTTTAGGTACTCGGTTCGTCAGATCTTATCTTATATGATAAAGACCTTATAAACTTCACTTTATCATCTGTTGTTTCCAATTTTTGTATGTAATTCTTATCCTGAAGTGGATGTGTCATTTTTTTTTGATGGATTACTTAACTAACGTAACGATGTTATTACTTAACTAACCGTTAATAAAACGTTGAAATATAAAAAATCTTTTCTTGTTTGTTGTTTATCGATGTTTTATTTATATTGACAAATATGTAAGAAAGGGTGACAAAATCGAAAACCGTTATTATTACTAGTGATTTTGCTTATCATTAATTGTTACAAGGTGTAACCTTAATTTTATCGCAGCTTTGGATGAGTAATCATATAAACCAAAATTTTATTTAAAGACTTAGTAGTTGCGTTAAAAACTCATTTAAAATTGAAAAAAGGGCGCTGTGTCGCTACAAAATGCCATTGTCATTAACTGATTTAAACGTTGCGTTGAATATTCCAAATGCTGTAAAATTTAACTTTTTTGAATTGTGTCACAATATCTACAAATGGCTTAAAGCATCCTTTAAAATTATATCTATTTGTAACATGGGCCCAAGTTCCAAATTCCTTAGGAACTTTGACATCAGTTCATATTTTCCTAATAATTATATAACGTCGTGATTATATTGATATATATCTATTATAACAACTTACAAAATGATACATGTAAGCGTTGATACACAATATTTGTAGATACAAATGGTTCTCGGCAGTCTTTAAAATTAGATGTGTTTATCGTATGAGACCAAGCTTTATTGATAGAGTGAATCAAAGATAGACGCAATATTGTGGGTTATATGTTTATTAGTTTTAACTTTTGAAGGAAAATGAATTTTATGTAACATATTAATGGGCTAAATAGTTATATTGATGTATCTGTGTCAATGTCGCTAGGGGCTATTCATTGATAACATAAGGCTTTTTTTTAGATGTTAACGTTATTAATTATCATTTAGAATTGATCCCGTGATCAAAGCCGTTTACCTTGACAACGTCAAAGCTTCCAGTGAAAAAAAATTAAAAGTGCGTGCTTACAAAGTACATATGTCAGAAATGAAACCTCTTTGGAGAACTAGTTTTTGTCTTGCTTATATTTATACAAATCTAAAACATTACATTTCCGAGATTTAAAAGGAAAAAGGAAAATATGTTAGGAATTTAATTGTCATTAAAATGTTAAAAGTATCGAAAATTAATACGAATAATTTATTGAAATCTCAAATGAAAAATTGTTAATAAAAATGCCTCTTGCCCATGATAATACATATTTTTTTTGTAACATGTAATAGATAAAAATGGTTACTGTGGGTTGTCCTTTAGAAATAAGTATATACCATTGCGGATTGTTTTATTAATTTTTTAAGATGTGCAATTTCGTAGTACTTTAATTTGATCTATATGTTTGATACGACATCACATTACAAATATTTGAAGTGAAGTTTTCGGCTCTTCTGTATTGTATTATGTAGATATTACACAAACAAAACTTCCCCTTGAATCACTATCTATTGCTGGAAATTCCATTATAATCCGTTTAATAGTTTGAAAGATCCTAAGGTTGCAGATATACTATGTAATGATTGCTAAAGAATGAATTTTATCTTCTTTTCCTCAAGGTAGAGATAGAAAATGTAGAGATTATTAAAGGAGCAGATGCACCTTTTCTGGAACCTTTTGTAATCAATGAGTGGTCCATTACCAGCTTCGTTTGTACTTATACAAATTTTAGTGTATGTGTATATTATGTCGGATAAAGTTAGTTATAAGTTTTATTTATTAACTTGTAGTTTTAAAACCACATATATCGGATATCAGTGATATTAATATATTATTCAAATATTATGTAAGGATATAAAAATATGTTATGCTTGTTGCTAATAAAGTTTTTCGATTATTTATTTGTTTTATTTTAATAGCAAACTAGACCTACGGTCTTATTTGACGTATTCAAATTCTACATTTAAGTTGCCTTTTACAGCACTTTTGATTCGTCAAATATTGTTATTTGCAATGTACCATTGATGACGATCCAAAGTAATCCATCAAATTATAGTATGATTTCTCTATTACTTTAATTTTAATTAAAAAAAAAAATAATAGTGCGGGCGTACGAAGTATAAATGTCAGAAGTGAAATTTCTTTGGCAAACTAATTTTTATATCTTTTTTATATTTATACAAATCTTCAGATTGCCGAGACTTGGAGAGAGGGAAAAAGGAAGATATGTTAGGAGTTTAATGAATTTAATTGTCAATAAAATATTAAAAGTGTCGAAAATTAATACATATTATTTGTTGAAATCCCAAATGACGAATTGTAAATTAAAATGCCACGTGTTTTTTGTCAATATTTTATATTGTAAATATTAAAACTACCTAACCAATTTTCAATTTCAAAATTCTTTATTGCAATTAAATGCCTAATGTCACGTGCCAACCAAAATTTAAATCTATACATATTAAAATATATTTATTCAAAACTTAATAGTATATGAATTCGTACGTACAAGTTGAAATAGTTATAATAATGTCGAATATATACATGTCGGAGTGTAATAGTCTGTGGAACGCTGGCGCCATCTTTGTATTGGCGTTGGGGCAGAGTCNGGCGTTCGTGGGTAATGTTGGTGCAATCAAACACTTTATTAATTAACTCTGATTATAATGTTCAATCACTGCTAGGAACGCGACAGTTCCAACAGTAGAAGACTCCGTTCGAACGCAACTCTATATTTTCTTTAATGAATCATTAAGAAAGAAATTCAGAGCAGTTAACATAATGACAGTTCTACGTATACAGAAATCTTCTTGTACATACACAAAAATATTGACTCTTTTAATAAAAAGAGCGAATGTACCTCATACTACTTAAGAAATAAAAATAAACTTGTTATAAATTTTAGTTTTAATGGTAATTGTATACGCTTCTATAATACAATCCCAGAAGAAGTTCTATAAATGTTGCTTAATAAGTTCAAAGTCTTTGTTATAAGGAAGCTGATTGAAAAATCATGTTATAAGTTGCAAGATTATTACAATATCATATTAATTTATTATATTTAAATTGAAATTAGAGCAATTCCTTCACTCCCACGCGTTTCTCATTTAAGTAATCTTGCAACTTATAACATGATAGAAACGCGTGGGAGTGAAGGAATTGCTCTAATTTCAATTTAAATATAATAAATTAATATATTAATCGTGAAAGAAGCTGTAAGAAAGAAAAAAGAAGAATACAGTGATATGTATGATAGGAGACTTTCTGATGATTTTCAGTCAAACAAAAAGTTTTTCTGGAAATCAATACAATTTGCCCGAGGGAGATCTACTTCCTCGGAGCTTTGTAAAATCAGAAGTTTAGATGGAAGTTTAATAAAAGGAGAAGAATGGATATTGAAGAGATGGAAGGATCATTTTGAAAGTTTGTTTGAAAGAAATGAAGCAGAGGTAAATATGGCCTCTGCGGATAGCAATGAATGTAAGACAAGTGATAGCGAGATTAGTATGGATGACATCATGAAAGCGATAAAAGGTATGAAATCAGGTAAGGCTGCTGGGTATGACAGAGTGTCAGTCGAGATGCTGAAGGCTGGCCGCGGGATTGTGGTAGCTCAGCTGTACTGCCTTTTCAATATATGCTGGGAGAAAGGTCAAGTCCCAAGAGATTGGAGCAAGGCCGTAATTGTCCCTCTATATAAAGGAAAAGGGTCACAGCAGGAGTGCAAAAATTACCGCGGTATCAGCCTTCTTAGTGTCGTCGGCAAATTGTATGCAAAGATATTAATTGAAAGGGTGATTAATGAAACTGATGGGAAAATATGGGACGTGCAAGCGGGATTTAGAAGAGGAATGGGATGTACGGATCAGGTCTTTTCTTTACGGTGCATAACTGAAAAATGTTTGGCTAAACACCAAAAAGTTTATTGCGCGTTCGTAGATTTAGAAAAGGCCTATGATCGAGTGGTGAGGAATGAGCTGTGGTCAACGTTATCTACGTATGGGGTGAGCGGTTGTCTGATCCAAGCATTGAAG
>JACTOM010000927.1:7535227-7881290 GCA_015832385.1 Elymnias hypermnestra
TTTTTTTTTGTTATCATCATCACAATATTTAATTTAAAAAATATTCTATATCTATATATATATAGAGCAATTCATTCACTCCCACGCTTTTTTGTCTTCTAAGTATTCTTTCAAATTATAGAATGATTTCTCAATTAGTTTTCTTTTAATAAAAGATTTAAATTTATTAAGAGACATTTTTGTAACTTCTTCTGGGAGTTTGTTATAGAACCGTATACAGTTACCCTTGAATGACTTGTCAATTTTATGTAGCCTACTAGAATTTACAGCAATTTTATTTCCATTTCTTAAGTTATATGAGGTGCATTCACTTTTCTTCCTAAAAGAGTCAATATTTTTATGGACGTACAACAAGTTTTCTAATATATATACGCCGTGAACTGTCATTATTTTTACTGCTCTGAATTTGTTTCTTAGCGACTCTCTTGGACCCATATTGTAGATCGCACGAACGGCCCTTTTCTGCAGCACAAATATTGCATCTATATCAGCAGCATTACCCCAAAGTAAAATGCCATATGACATAATGCTGTGAAAATAACTGAAATAGACCAGCCTGGCAGTTTCAACGTCCGTAAGACGGCGAATTCTTTTAACCGCGTAAGCCGCAGAGCTGAGCCTGTTCGATAGACCTCTTATATGGGGCCCCCACTGTAGTTTACAATCTAAAGTAATGCCTAAAAAAACGGTACAATCTACCAAATCAAGCTCCTCATTATTAAGTTTAACAGTTACCCTGGACTGATTTGTCAATTTTATGTAACCTACTAGAATTTACAACAATTTTATTTTTATTTCTTAAGTTATATGAGGTGTATTCACGATTTTTCATAAAACAGACAATATTTTTATGGACGTGGATAAAGAAGGTATTGCGGGTGTGCGTTTTGCATAGCAATAAACGTTTTACGCGTTATATCCAACTAGAAGTCTACACTGTCCATCCAGAAATTAAAATATTTATTTATTTATGTGTATGTATATATTTATTATATGTATGTAAGTATTTGTATTATTATAAATATCTTTATGTATGTAGATAATATATGTATGTCTATTTCTATAGTAACACCGCCTACCTTCTCTCTTTCGTTTCTTTGACTGTTTCCCTAACCGCAGGTGTTGTCTGGAAGAGATCGCTATGTAGCGATAGGATCGCCCAATTGCACACTAAATTAAGTTAATTTTAAGTTATTGTATTTTTCTTTTGGGTTCATTCTTGGTGTTCAATAAAGTATACATCTATCTTAGTTAGGTTTTAAAATTGAACAAATTGTATGAAAACTTGCTGTCAATTCCTATTGAAAACTGTCAAGTGTTATCACACATGGAACAGCTGTTCCCCGCGGTGTTACCCTTTAATTCTTGTTTCCGTGGGAATACGGGAAAACTCGTTATTAGTGCAAGTATACATCGCTAAAGGAACATGTATCACAAATGTCAAATCAAATGGTTAATTGTAAAGGACATTTCTCGGTAAGTTTCGCTTATATCTGAAAGAAATTTCAAGTCAACCTGGTGAATATTTTTGGGAGATCTCACAATGACTAATCGTTTTACATGTATATATCCCGATCCCATGGCAATCTAGGAAAGTTGTCTACGTTAAAAAGTAGCCTATGTCCTTTCTCAGGCTCGAGACTATCTGTGTACCAAATTTCATTTAAATCGGTTCAGTAATAGTATCGGTACAGACAGAATTAGTGGGCTCTTAGTAGGAATAGAAGTTACAAATGTTGTTTTGCCTTGCAAGCGTTATTTATACTTTATTTAAGAATAATTGTTATTTCTACTTAGTAATTTTTTGGAGACAAGATATTCGCGTGTTACTATGGATATTTTAACGTTATTCGCAGCCGGCTAGCAGTAAGAATCAAACCGCGTCGAGGCGAGAACGTGCCACACGTACATAAACTCGATCGCGTGCACACGACTTTTAAAAAACAAATTTAAACAACTGGACTGAAATAAACGATGTTTTTATATCATACATAAATTTTAAGTGTTATTTGAGTTGAATACGGACCATATTAATATTTAAAAGAGTATTATAGATAGTAATAAATGATGATTTAAAGTTTTAAGTCTCGATAGAAATAACTAAGTTGGCTATAAAAAACTTTTAAAATGATGATGGCAAGTGCAAAATTAGTGAGAGACTGCAGCTCCGAGCTAAGCTCCGATGTGCGGTCTCTTTCAGTGGCTTCTTCCACCGAAGAACAAGAATCCACTACCACTGAATCCGAATATTCAGAAGAAGAAAAGGAGTATGAATTAGAGGATCTTCAAATTCTTAAAACCATTGGTAAGTACAGAGGATGTTTTTCGAAAATTATAAGAAATATAAACTAATTACAATACGGATTCACAAATGTGTTTCAAAATATACTAACTGCTTAATACGAAGCGTAGGTGTTACTGAAAGTCATGGGTTCGAATTCGTTACTTTAGCAAACAAGCCGTAAATCTGCCAAAACTACATGTTGGATGTGTCGCCCAGAATTGGGAAGTTAATATTTAATCGGTCAGACATTCTATTAAGGTATTTTGGACACGGCTTCATTTGTACTAATCAGTTTTGAGATTTATTATAGCATAAAATAGAATATTAAGAGATTTAAGTTATATTTATTTATCGGACTATGAGACCTACCTGGTAACCCGTAGTGGAGCAGCGTGGTGGGTCTGTGCTCTAAAAACCTTCTCTTGGTGGGACGGTAATTGGCTGCTACTTTCCTTTTTTTAAGTTTTATTCTTTAGTGTTTCCTCTAGTCTATTTAGAAATAGTAATATTTATTTTTTTAAATTAAAATTTTGATATCTTATAATATAATTCATTAGAAAATAAAGGTCTTTTTTGATTCGTATTTCATACTTGTTTTTGTTGTATATTATATGTTTGATACAATTTTATGCCATTGTATACCGCGATTTAGGGAAGAATGATTCAATTTAATCTGCACACATTTTTTAAGCAATACCTTGCGTCTTGATGGAAGGATTATCTCCGTTCTGCTATTACTTAAACGAAATATTGGCTATATAAGTACAATTACGTAAGTAGCGATATACTGACCGAATATCCGCCACAGCTATCGATCTCCGGAAGAGATTAAACATCTACGCGAGAGATTTATTGAGTGCATTTATTTTTGAGAGGATGCAATTGCACTCTCAATTCGCTCTGATAGTCTTATAGGACGAATAAGCTTTACGAGATCTCTAAGATTTTTAGGTGAACTTACCACCAATTTTCTAACTCCGAGTATATATGATTTGTTCACATTGATAAGATTAATAATAAAGTTAAGCGAATAAGAAATTTAGGATTTTATCCAGGGATGAGTTAGTAACATTCGCACAATAGAAACATTCTTGTATAATATCTCGTTTATAACACATAACGGGAATAAAAACTTATACATCTATCACATTTTACTAAAAAAGTAAATAGTTTAAAAAAAGTGTTTTTATTAAGTTTAATACAAAAATAATGTTTCCTTCACTATCTCGTGATAATGATCGATTAAGGATAAGCCTGTTCGGTAAAAAAATTAATGTCTAATTGTTTTCCACAAGATTAAGGTCCTACCTAATATTTATCCAATTAAGGCCATTCTTGTTCCAACTACAATAAATTGAACAGCCTACTATACTGAAAATGTTGGTTCGCTACATATCTATTAAAATAACGTAACACGATATTACTGTTATATAATATAGATGAACATTTGGTCCATGGCTTGGTAGCTGTCTGCTGTTAGTATATTTTAAACTTTCGTAATTTATAATAATTGGGGTCAAGCTGCGATCTAATTTTTTTCCTTTCATCTTTTTTACTTTGCCGAAACGTTGGTCTGGATAAAGAAACGATATATTAAATCACAGCATGAGCCTGATGTATTTCTCCATATATTCATATGCGAGTAAGTGATGAACCTCATGGGAGTGACTTTGGTGAAATTTTTGTTCCTGTACAGTTCGATTCAAGAATGGCTTGGATTGATACTTCAATCCCATAAATAACTGATTGTTCATTCATCACCGGCAGCGGTTAATATTTAAACAAGATTGAAGTTCTTCAATATAAAATTAAATGTTAGAATGTCAGCTTTTTACTAAATAGATATGAATGTTTAGAAAATGCCTTCAGGAGAATATTGTTTTTAGAATATTTATGTTTAACATTCGAGATATCACTAATGTATAAAACGCCAAGATTGATTTGGACATGACTTTCTCTACCAAGAAGCTACTGTTCTTGGGTATAGGCCTTGGCTAAAAGGGACTATGAAAGGGGAAATTTCAAGCGTAGTGGACATATCTGATGGGTGTATATTGTGTGTCGATTTTTATTTTAAAATAGTTCAAAATACATATACATTACACGTCACGTAAAAAATAACAGAGATAATACATTTTATTGCACACCATAATCAGTACAGGAAGTATATACAATTAATTATAGAGTACAAAAAGGCAGCTTTATACGCTGGGTAACGATTTTTGTCAGATAACCTTAGGGTTAGGGAAATCCGGGGAAAGAGGACAAGTAATATTTTTATAAGGATAATACCAAAAATATAGTAGTATAATATTTATGATGATTTAAACTGTTGTCGACATCTGACTGAGAACACTTGTTGATTAATAAAATCACAAGAAAATTATCCCCGTATTTATAATTCCAGAAACTGATTGTAAATATTTTAACGCCTGTCGCAATAATATTTTGTTGTAAATTCTTTTTGTATAAGTGAAGTCAGTATTGTGGAAAGAATTATCGAAATTGTCCCAGTTGCTTTGATGATAACAAGTAAAGGCGATGTTTCCTTATTTGCGTTGGAATATTTGGGTAAGTAAATTTATAAATAAAATCTTATGTTATCAAAACGTAATTTTCACTAATAGCTGGTAAACAATTGTATGTTATTTTACTCGATTCTATTAAAATACTAGAGTTGAAGAGTCTACAATGAATACATTTCTATAAAAGCTATTTAATTTATAGTTAGTATATTATGATAGCGTATTATTTTATTGCTTCTTTATCTTTATGATAAAGTAAACCTCATCAACCATGTTCTATTTAGTCTGTTAGATGTTTGTTTAAATGTATTAACAAGGTAAAAAGTAAATACATTTTATAATAACTGATGTAAAATGTAAAACAAAATGTGGTTCCGCATAAAATATTTTAATATACCCTTACATAAATTGAAACATGACTTCGGAAATATTTTCTTAAGTAGAAATCGTTCACTTTTACGACCCTTTCGCGAGTTAGCGTCGAAAGTTTTTCGCACCTATCTGACATTGATGGATTATGAATTAGTGTTTTCAAGAAAGCTGTACTATAATGCGTATTTGTATAATGCCGGCGTGACTTGCTGTTCATCTATATACATAAATCATTCCAATACTAAAGATAGTTTAATATTCGAAACTAATAACTGCTAAACTATCTTTAAATTAATAATTCATAGTAGAGATATCTTCATACATATAATTCTATACGTGTAACAGTACCTAAACTGCTGGATCGATTATGATGACATTTATAGTCTGTGTCCTGATGAATCCAAGAACGTTCTAGACCAGTTTTTCCCAGGCCCCAATTTAGCATTTCTAAAATTTTTCAAGTGACACTACTCTAGGCGCATAAGGGGATATTTTTACGGATGAAACGCGTGATTAGCGACACGAAGATGTGCAGCGTTTGAAGGTTAGGTAGTTTTAATATTTACAAATAACACGTGGCTTTTTAATTTGCCACTTGTCATTTAATATACTATTTTTCATAAAATATAAATATTCATAAATTCTTTTTTCTTAAATTTAAATTTAAAACAAAACTTATTTAATAATATCTATAATTGAGAAAAAATACGTAGCATTTTATATTTACAATTCGTCATTACAATAAATTATTTGTGTTAATTTTTGACACTTTTAATATTTTAATGACATTTCCCTTTCCCCCTTCATCTAAGTCTGAAAAATTTAAATTTGTATAAATATAAATATACCTAAAAGTTAATTTGCGAAAGAAGTTTCACTTCTGTACTTTCTACGCACACACTTTTAAATGTTTTGTGTATGGGCATTCATCATTTTTAACCTCTAAAAATTTATTTGTTTTTTAAAGAAATATAAGTTTTAGGAAGAAATATCTATCTATGAAATTGTTATCAAAACATCGTAATAAAGATTCAAAAGATAAAATTAAAAACTATGGTTCAAATTCGAAATAAATTTAATATTGATTTCTCTATATTAATTTAATGCGATCCTGGCCCCCGATTTTGAATTGCACCCACCTTTACTATCAAATTCTTCCCCTGTGGGACGTGGACCTCACGTTAAGAAACATTGGTTTAAATTGACAATTTCTTCAGGATTTTCCCACATTTCCGATGAACTACTAGGCCGACTGCCTCATTGGTCTAGTGGTTAGCATGTTCGACTACAGACATGAGGTCCTGGGTTCGATTCCCGGGTCGGGCCAATTTAAAAAATCAATATTGAGTTTACTATTAAGATTCTCTCAATATTTAGCCAAAGTTGGGAAATATTTGGCGGTGTGATCCACCCCCATGCCTCGGACAGCACATTAAGCCGTCGATCCTGTGCCTGATCTCTCTTCAGTCGTGTCGAATTGCTGTCACGTCGGAATATGTGAGTGAAGGAATAGAGAGCACACTTGTTGTGTACTATACCTGCCAATTCCCAGTAGAGCATCGTGGTGGGTCTATTTTTTAAAAACCCTCTCTCATATGAGTGAGGAAGCCTGTGCCCAGCAGTGGGACGTTAATGGGTTGCTACTTACCTTACTAAGGCGACACCATCAGTTGTTATATCAAAATCAAAGTCAAAATATTCTTAGTTCAAGTAGGCTCAAAAACCACTTTTCAATCGTCAGTAGTCTATCCGTTGGTAAGACATCTACCACTGGTTCGGAATGTTGATTGGGTTAAGAAGAAACCTGCAAGAAATTCATCGGTTACTCTTTTTATTTAGTTTTTTAGTTTACAGTTTAGCTTTCATGTGCAACTGGAATCAAGTCCAAACATCTCTACCAAATAATCCTCAACATTATAATATGCCTTTTGTAACTTTTTAAACTTATTACTTAAAACTATGTGGAGACACTAGTAGTTTATAATATAAAATTATAAACTTATAAATTGCTTATGCATACCCCTAATGTTGAATACATTTGTATAGTTACCTGTTACAATTTTAAACCGGTGTATACTTTATCTAACGATAGTATACTTTATCTATTAATATATTCTTGGTTAGAGTGAGCAGTGGTTTGTAAATATTATGCGATAAATTTGTATCTATGTCCTTGCTCTAAATATGTCATCGCACAATATTGCAAAACGAAAGGTGTAGCTGCCCCCTCTGACCCAATTATATAGGAGGGAGCTATGAGTCAAGGACATTTGAAATACGTAGGCTGACATCGTAAGATACGAAGCGATGTTAATTCTGCTTAGAAGTTTTATGTAAAATGTGAAAAAAATATAAATAAGACACCTATCATGATAAATATAAATAAGACCTATCTGCGACGGCCTCGCTGGCGCAGTGGTGCGAGTATTCGCTTTGCTAATCTGTCAGCAATAAAAAAAAATGTTATATACATAATATATTAAAGCTTCTAAATAATATTTTTAAAGTGTGACACTTTCAAATCCCCTTGGCAGATTTGTTCGTTGCAACACGTAAAATAATAAATTTCGAGGATACCGAATCAAATAATTAAAAGTCTATATTTTACGCATAATTTAGGTTTTTATATAAGCATTACATCAAACTTATGTAGTTATGTCATTTTGTTCTATCAAGCTATGATGACGAAAAAATAATATTTTAATCGATTTTAATCCCATGATTAACTAGAATTTTATATAAAATGCTATGTATATAAACTGCTATTTAATTGATGTGTTAGGGTTGTGTCTAATGTGTATCGTGTGATTTAGTTTGTGTTGTGATTTGTTTAGGTTTCAACCTGGTGTAGCCAATTTAAAAAATTGCTATTCCTAATTTGTCTGAGCCTGGACTGGTGGGAGGCTTCGGCCTTGGCTAGTTATCACGCTACCGGCGAAGATGTAGCACCAAGCAAAGAGATATGTGTTTCGGTACAATGCTGCGAAGAAAGAAGTAAATTGCCTCTTGTCAGTTTAGTGCGTCCACCTTAAATTGTATCATCACTTACTATTAGATCACAGTCAAACACTAACCTGTCAGCAATGGAACCGGTCATATATAGTAGTAGTAATGGTATGCTTTGACGTAGAATTTCACGTGTTGTACTGGTACATACAAATAATATATTTTAATGAGTCTACCTTAAATTGTATCATCAATTATTATCGGATATGATCACCGTCGAGCGCTAACCTGCCAGCTACAGAAAAATGTATGTTACGTATATAAACGAATGAAAATACATGATTGGCTGTTAGTAGGATAGGTAAAATCTTTATTGCTGTGTAAAGTAATGCAGCGGTTGAAAAACAATAGTCCGGATGAAACAGAGCACAAAATCGTCTAGTAGACAGATGTATCTGGTTTAACTATTATCCTCTCGACGCCCCAGTTACAACAGTAACGACTGCATCACGATTGTGTTCGCTTACTTTTAAAGTTCTACAATTATTATAACTATAGGATTTATTTAACATTTGACTTCATATTTAAAGATTGTTTATTGTATATCTCAGTTACTACTATACATCACACTCCTCATATATATATCTTGTACAAATTTTCTGTCTTCAATAAAATGCTTTTCAGACAACCACTCAAGTTCAAATAAAGGGTTTTTTGCTAGTGTTGTTAATACAGTTTTTTCAAATATTAACGAAATTTCTTTTTTGATAAATTGGCCATCTATTGAAAGCTTACCTAAAGGTTTCTATGGCGCAGGAATGTTCAATTGATCTTGAGATATTTAATGCAAAGAAATAAGAGAATATATAAAATTCTGATGACGTATTACTTCCAACTATTTCGTTTATTGGTATAGAAGTAATTGAATAAGGTCACGGCGTCCAAAAATAATAAAAGACTATGTGCTGGTGTTATAGTCGGTATAATCATAATTATTATCTTGTATATGTTAATGTAGAAATTGAATGAATACTGGGAATGCTGGTACAATAATTTAAGAATTATAACAATTCGTGCAGCTAGCATTGTTACTGACCGTGTTTATATTGTCATTGTCACGCGCGATTAACCGTAGAATGTGGGTTAATGTAACACGCAAACTTTAGGGGATCAGAAAGTAATGCATTTAATATATGAGTAGTATGTGTTCACGTTATCTCCAAACTTAATTTAATGAAGCCGTTGTCTCGCCAGGTCGTCCTAATTGGAATAGTTTGATTAATTACGCTTATCTTTAGACTAATGGAATTACAAAGGCGTTGTATCTAGATTTCCGATACATGCTTTTGTGTAGCTAAGTATTGATTTAATATCTCATCAAGATATTGAGATAGAATCGATAGATATTTGAAATGTTTTTTTTATAATTGAAAAAAAAACAGCATTCGTTGTTGGACAAAAATATAAACATGATGTCTGTAGTTAAAAAAGCGTACGTGTCTTACTCTTATTGTTAATAGGTTAGTACTTGGCTTAATTCTTAACTTGTAGTAAACGATGGTATCATTGGTTACCAGTCAAAGATGAAATCACGTAGACCTTGCATGACACTTAATGTTCCTTTTAATGATATAATCAGCAGTGTACTAGAACGTAACTTTTTTGTGTAGTGGCACGTCATTGTTAGGATGTTTACTAGCCACGACGAAAGCTTCTAACAAATTAGAAAACAACAATTTCCTAAATTATGAAATCTAAGCGAGCGCCCTATTGCGCCAAAGAAGCGGTTCGATACAAGACGACTTTATCAGGACAAGTCAAAAGTCCTATTTAGGTGTTCTGTGTATATACATCGTATTTCACGTAGTTGAAAGTGTATGTTCATAAACAACACAAGATGTAAAGGGCCAAACGCGTGGACTAATTATTGCAGTTGTTCATGCGGCCTTTGCAAATGCGTTGGTGTTCCTAAATTAATGTCACCTCATGATGTATTGGCACAATAATTCAGAATCATAAAACTCTACATAAACATCCATGCCTTAGCCACGTGAGGTATATTATACCGCCTGCGGTTTCTAACATTGCACGTGGCTTTGGGTAATAAAATAGGATATAATTAAAATAATTTTAAAGATTTATGGGGAATTAGTCAATATAGAAGGAAAACTGATAGAAAGGTGTAGTATCTACATAGTTGCTAGTTTCGATATTAAACAAACGCAATGTATGTAATTGTATCATCCAGATTAAGACGTTTTTATGGAGATATCTGGTCTAATATGTCTGAATAGTAAAGCCATATTTAACATAGTTCACACAAAACAATTAGAACGGGCGCTTGGTCGGATTCAGAAAAGAAAGTGAGCAAGACAATGCGGCGACTGCGGTAGTGGCGATGCGTCCGCATGGAACCGGTCATATATAGTAGTAGCGATGGTACGCTTTGAAGTAGAATTTAATGTGTTGTACTTTTACATACAAACAATATATTTTAATGGTAGATACCTTACATCGTTGAAGAGTGATTTTACTATTAAATATCAGTTTGATTTTGAAGTTTTCTCTTTTAATAAAGATGCTACTGCATACATTATTTTTATGTGATATTATGCGCAAACTACCAAATTGAATAATTAAATGAGATTTTGCTATTAAAACTACATTAAGAAATTTCTTGTAAATGAGACGAATTTGACCTTTTCTACCAAAAAAGGTTATTATTTAGACTGGATGCGACAATGAACAAAAATGTAGCATTTTCTCACTTCATTTTTTGATCATAATTGTATACTGTTGATATACTAATGGTTTACAGTTGTATTAGGGTGACAATAAAATTACAAATAAGTAAGCTATATGGCCCAGTGACATCCCACAACTGGGCCTACTCACTTTTAGGAGAGAGGGTTTATAAAGCATAGACCCACCACGCTGCTTTGGAGGTTAAAGTTCTTAAACGCATTTAATAGAAATCTTTTACGTTAGCTTTCACTATACAATTTAATGAGTTAATATTAGAAAAAAAACTGTATTAAAGTGTCATCATATAGGAAGAATATAAGTTAATCATAGAAATCGAATTAATAGCATTGCAATAAACAGCCTTGTTCTTTGCAAACCACTTTGATATATTTGTAAAGTGTTTGTTATGACAGGAATAAATACAAAGGCGGTAAAGTTTCCTGATAGTCTACAGATATATCGGCTGATCTGCACCATTCCCTTGGCTTGTACCATCAATTTGAATCACCTTGCACTTCGTTATAATACCCTTGGCCGGTTTCCATATTCTGTTTACTTATCTTAATTATTGTAAGGTATAATAGGTTTGCGTACAGGAATTGATGCATTGTATATACGGGCGATGAACTTGAATCGTTCTGTGCAATTGCATTTCGAATTGCATTTTACGGATTTTTAATAATTGTTCCGTGTTTTTGTATCGCAATAAGTTTAACAATAACGAAGAGTTTCAAATCAAGGTTAATGTAATAGTTTTTCAACAAAAGTCACATGTACTATAGCGGTTCTTCAAAGACATTACCTATTTTAAAAGTAATAAATAGTTTTTAGGCCATCTTTAAAAAAAAGAGACTTAAAGTTATATTTTTAACTATAATACATAAGAGAAGGCACAATTGGATATCCGCTTAAATTATATTCTTTAAATTTCAATATTAATTATACAAAGTAATTTATTGTAAGAGAGTATTTTCTCTATATTTCAATTTAATCAAAATCTAAACATGTTTTTTCATATAATCAATCAATAATAGCAATTTATATATAAGTGTATTTTGTTTACATTTAAAGTGTCACATGCGTCAATTTGTTTTTAGACACTATAATAATTATGGACCTGGCACGAACATCAAGCACTGGTGAACACAAAACATTTAAGGTTTGACTTATGGTGTGTGACATTGACATTGATTGATTTTCTTTTGTAAGCCATATTGAACATCACGAGTAAATTCCAGTGATTAGAGAAATAAGAAAGCATTTAAAGAATATAGAAAGTATCTATATATATAATCTCTGTTACAAGTGCTAGCTGAGTTCAGCAGAATCACCCGGTCCAGTTCGAGTTGGCATTCTAAAGAAAAACATTCTTGAATCCTCTTGAGCACATTGAAATTATGATTAAATACAATACAAAAGAATTACTGATATAAAATTTTGCTTTTCCCAGCGGTGTCATTCCCGTAATGGAAATATGGGGAAATACATTATTTGTCGGATTGAATCATGAATCTTTTTAAGGCTTTTTAAAAACTATTCTTGAGCCCTCGTGAAAAAACACATCTAAATCCGTCCAGCCGGTTAGGAACGACGAACTATACATATATAGCTTACCCCGCAAACATTGCTTTGATATATAATAAATTAGATTATTAAAACATAGGGGTTGTTTATAGCAGTTTAAAAATTTAGGACTAAATGTGTTTATTAATTCCACGCCATAAATAAATAGCCAAAAAAATTTGTCCAAAAATTAAAAAATATTTTTTTGGGGCGAACCACGGTTAACGCTTAGGGGTGTAATAATAGTTATAAATCTATTCTCATACCTACTGAATATACAAATAAAATTTCATCTAAATTGGTCAAGCCGTTTCGGAGAAGTATAAACATTAAAACTGTGATACAAGAATTTTATATATTACATAAATATGTACCTACCATATATGTATGTTATCCATATTATTAAATGTTATTATCAATAAATAAATTGACAATGTTTATTTTTAATATAAATTATCAAGCGATGGAAGTCCACTGATGAACAGTACGTTATATTAAATAAAAACCTTTTTCTAAATTTGACCTGTCTAGAAATGAACTAGAAGACTACTGTCTTGCTAGCGAGTAATCATACGTCTAAGTCAGTGAGATCACCGTTTTAGAAATTTATTTATAATGTGAGTTTTTTATCACTTCACAGAAGGTGAAATTGTGTTCAAGTGTGCATCTTAAAATTTTAAAAAAGCCGGAAGAAAGTGCTACGATTTACAATATTCTTGTAGCATAGTTGGTAATAGCCGCGTTATGCAATAGGTACATCAACGATTTCAAGATACGATTTCGCATAACGATAGCACTTTCGCTAAGTTGAGTGTGGTTTGTTGCGAACGTTTGTAGATATACGAGTCTTCGTCATTATTAGCAGGCTATTTTGCTATATATTATAACTCTTGACTATATATTATAAGAAATGCATGAATATAAATTCAATCCTTACGTAATCTAACACGAACATCTTAAAGTAATTCATATCAGTTAGAATAGTAATCTTCACTAATTTTTTGTTACAGCAATCTGTGATACGTTTTTATAGTTGTTTATCGTAAAATCAGCAATTTTGCGCTGTGAATTTACATGCCTGGAAAAAGAAATAGAGATATAAGAATGGTTATTTAATATTTTACATGAAAGCATATAACCTTTACCTGAATAGTTTTTATCATAAATTGGCAGAAGCTTAAAGGCCTTATGTGGGTTGAAAATTTCAACATGTCATCAAAACTGTTCAATAACTGGAAAGCGATGTCAGGAACAAGTTTTTCTTCAACTTACACGGTTACTACTTTTTATATAGGTGTCTGATTATTACATAACTTAAGTCATTGAAGTAGTGATTTATAGAAAGTGAAGGGTAAACAAGTTCATCTTGAATCTGACCCACAAAAACATGGATACATTGATAAGTTGTTATTAAGCAATTATAACTTTAATTTACTTAAACATTAATTGTACAGACGTTTAAGGTTCATAATAGTATAAATTGCAAATTCCTTTAGTTTAAGTATATGTACTCGTATGTATTAAAATTAAAAAATAAAAAACTTTAATCTGATCTGATAAGGATTTGTAAAAAAAAAGACAACACTTAGATTCTAAACAGTGCAAATATTTTTACCTAAAACCATTCCGGTAATTGAAAATGTGATAACAACAAATTATTATATTTAAGCGGGTTAGCGCATAATCTTAGATACCATCGCTTCTATTAGACGGTATGATATTGTATGATTTTAAGACCCCACACATTAACAATCATTCCGCAGTCAATACGCCCAGAATATTTGCCAACCGTCCATGTTCTACTAGTGTGACGTGCAATTTTGTACAAAAAGTCCGCATGGGTCGAAGTGCCCCCGCTGCCTCAGTGTCAAGCTAAAAGTGTAAAATAAATAAACCTTTCGGAAATGGCCAGATGGCTGCTCTGCATCTATACACTAGCAGGCAATAATCCATAGTTTTACAATAACTATCTGGTAGTGTAGGTTTGATTGCCAGGCTGCAGTTTCCAGCTTTATCCAACTAATAATTGACGACACAGGGCTGAGAAATCCAAGAAATTCACACACCAGGAATTCGTCATGTTGAGTAAGACAGTTATTGCCATTAACTGAAAGACTGATGTTTGCCATCGAGCTGTTAGTGTGTGGGACCCTTTAGGTCAAACGTTGCATTGTACACTTTCAAAAAATGTGTAACTCATTTAAACATAATCGCTTTCAGTACTTTAACATAGGAAGCTGTTTATATTAAATAATTATTTACAAACAGTACTACATAATTATATAACGTGTCTTATGCTAACATGTAATACATTTAATTATTGCCTCCGGCTTCAGTGTAACACTAATTCGAGTAAAAAAAAGTGAATAATTCTTATAGAAAAATGTATGGACTTTTACTGAATTGAGTGCATGGAAAAATTTAACAAGATATTTATATCTGACTTTTAAAACTCGCTATAGATTCATTGTGTATATAAATCTATGAATATCACATACTTTCAGTTCACTATGTTTAAAAGAAGAAAAATGTTAGAGCTCTTCGTATATTGCATGAATTCCTGGTAACGTTATCTTTGGAGGTCATTCCTATCATCTGAAGTGGGAAAAATACCAATTTAGTATAATTTCTTAAATTTTATATAATTTTCATCTTACGTAAAACACAACAATACACGTTGAAGTACAGAAATGTCGGGTAATCAAAACGTAAAGCGTTGTCATTTTATTTACAGACTCTTACGTCAATGATAACATCACTGACGAAAAGAAACTGTGGTAAATGAATTATTTCCTAGTACCTTTCCTATATTATGTTACATTTCGAAGGTATTTGTTTTTAACTTTATTTCAACATTTTCTTACTGTTTCTTGAATGATTATTTTAAGCTTGAACGATGAAAAAGTACAAAATACGTAGTTAACTTGCCGCATAGCAACCAATCTTACAAATCAATTACAATTACTTACATACAATAATAAGTTTTTCAAAGAAGTATAAGTAAAATGGTAAAAGAATAGTGGGCATATATAAAATACTCAAATTTTCAACCGTTAATAAAATAATTTTTTATTCATTCATTCTCATTCAAATATATTTTTGAAAATGTAGTATGCGACACATGATGTTAACTCATTTTTTTCAAACATTAATTCACTGTTGAAACATAGCAAATCCATAATCGTATTTTCGAAAAATTGTAGTGTCATATTGAAAGCAAATGTTAAAGTTTTGTTTCTAAGTAATGAGTTTAAAAATATTTTTTTTGTGTGAAACATTAATAATGATATAGGTGATTGGGATGTTAAAATCTATATATCCGTATGAGTAACCCATTACAGTATATAAGATCATGTAAAATCGAATCTATTGTATATTAATACTAACAGATAAAGACAGACAGAACTTTCGCTATATTGCTTAGTTTAATCTAACTCTTTCTTATTGCAAACCAAAATAACTACTATGCATTTTGAAAACGAATTTGTAGTCTTCCGGAGAAGTGACCTGTTTGTTCAGCACACGTCGGCATCTTCCCACGCTTCTGGGAAACACTCGTTCAATTTTTGTCAATTTATTTAAAAACGTCGTGCGACGACCCGTGATTGAGTGAAAAAAAATCATTTTAACATTTCCGCAAAAACGTTACTGGAAAAGCCCGTTTTATGGATAATCAAGCTGTCACGAGGATTTATTATGGGTGTTGAAGAATAAATATATTTGTCGTAAACTGAAAATAATAAGGTAAGATTTTCCTTCAACCTAAATAAATTACAAGGAAAACACACACGATGTTTCATTTTGTAAAATCAGTTATTTGTATAGGGCAACATAATTTTTATTTATATATACAAAGACCTTTTTTTTCTCGTCAGGAAAACCTGATAGATACCCGCAACTCCACTCGGGAAAGGCGTTACGGGTTATGCCGGACTTTTTCCGGCTAAATCCCAACGGTGCTCCTCCCTACGTTCTTTGGCGAAAGCACGGGATCGGAATACATCCGCGCTCTCGTCGACGATATGCCAACAGAGCTCCTCTCTTCATATTCCTCCTATTCTGGTGGCATTCCCCCTGTCCTCCTACGGAATCCCTCTGAAAGGGCAATAGGTGCCGCACCTATTCCCCAGAGGCAGCAAGGGGTGTGGCACTTAAAGGGCAAACGACGGTCGTGCATGAACCGCCAGCGGCCAACCTTCCGTCGCCGTATGGCTGGAGCACCATGGTTCTCACCACATCAGGCAAAGAGAGCTCGTCCCCGATATACACAGAGACCTTAGACAGCTTTAGACAACGTAAAATTAAACTTATGAGAAATTTCAGTAAATAAGATGACTGACAACATTTTAGTAAATGGGGTGGTCGTTTATTACACGTGTGTTTTATATATTTATTTTTTTGTCAGAGATAAATTTTGTTAACAAGTGTTACACTGTTGCACGGCGCAGCCAAATCTTCCCGTTAGTAAAGTAGTTTATACAATAAAGCTATTCCTTTGTTATACAAAATAAACCGGGAAATATAGATACGGTTAATCTGTTGTAGAGCGAATCCTGTGGCCCATACAAATTTTTAGTGGAGCTGATAATGCGTAACAAAAGATTTTTGACAGGCTCTTCCTAACCTGTCCTGGCTATTGTATCGCTCGTGCAACTTTCCTTGATTAAACGAATTCAATTGTGAGATGTAGTTGCTTACTGATTTTAGCCTGGCTTTATTTCTGTTTTTTTATACAAGATTTTATTTAGATAAAATTAAATAGGAGATCTATTTACAACTACTTGTTATCCCCCGCAACCGCTGACAGATTTTTGTTACGACTTAATTATTGAAATAATAGCACAATCAAATTCCGTATGCACCAGTAGTTTAATTTTATGGAGTCTGTCTGAAAAGAACGGAAAATTCCATGTGTATAATATTTTGAACCATAAAAAATATATAGATTATAACATATAGCATTATAACATATAGATATTTCCGATTTTTTGCACCTTGAATGTTAGCAGTTTAACGTTAATATTACGATCATGGTTTCTTTTGATGTATGTAATTGTATACTCATACGGCGATCTCATAGAAGTTTTAATTGTTTGTCTTACATTTTGATGTACGCCTATAAAGTATATTTTGGTACAATATTCCCTCAAAGACCAACATCTTAGTAATGTAAAGTATCAAAATTTGATTTCTTGAATTAGCTATATTTTCCGAGGAGTTCTATAACCACAAGTGCATTACAGCTTCACATCTAGAATAAGCGCCTTTTAAATAAACGATTTCCGAACGATCTTGTGTCAAAAAATTGTTCTTTTCTATTAAACCACTTGCCTAACTTTGTGTTCTGTATTTACGATATTGTAAATTATAATTGTAGTTAACCTATTGTTAGTAATACTATATTAAATAACGAATTAAAATATAGTAATGACGCTTTAACTTCAACTCCCTCGCTCCCTCAGTCTATGAGTGTTGAATTTATATGTACGACCGTAAATTGCCGAGCGTGACGGTTCAGTCTCATTCAATATCTACAAACTAAAAAGCACAGCGTACCTAAAGAAGTTTACGGTTCAAAAAACGTTCGTTTGCACACTGCTTTTTGCCATACATTTATTTATTTTAAACGATTACAGGTTCGCCGTAACGTATTTACGTCATTTGACAAACGTATAAATTTTATGGAAGTATTATCTCTGAATAGTTTTTACGAGACGTTTATTGTTATTGGAGTGAAGGAACCGGTAAATTTAACTTGTTATGAAAGATTAGTATATCGACTGATGCCAACACGTGCCGTCTGCACAAGCTGGATGGAAATAATGAAATGTTTGTAATCTTTTACAAATATCCCTTTCACGCGTCAATCGTCGGTGTAATCCTTCTTGTTAAAGACCGTTTGATGTCTTAAGACTCGTTTACATCGTTACATAAAATGGTAAGTTTCACCATCATAGTGTTTATCTTACTTCAAATTCACTATTTTTATTTGTTACGAGTAGAACATATGTTCTTGTCTTTCCGATCGGAGTCAGAATAATATAAATATTTTGGGATTTTCTATTTTTGTTTACTATATTTTATTTACAATATATTATTAATAATTGACATTATTTTTATAGTGATGTGCAGTGAAAAATAGATATATGTATTCTTAATTACATCTAGACATAATATGCAACGCTATATACATGTCTTGGCTATGTTAAAGAAGTTTATTACTGATATTATGGCGTAATTGTTGTGGTGTTGTAAAGAGCAATAGGTATTACCTTTCAATACCTCAATAGCGTGGTTAAAAAGCAATTTGATTTAAAAATTATACTCATATGGTTAATAGTATTGCAAATGTATTATTTCTATCAATGAATTATCTTACCTTCTAAAGGTGATAATTTTTGTTGTATATTAATGTATCCAACATTTTTTTAGAAGAAAGAAAGGTCTTGTAAAAAGCATCTTTAAAAGGTCCCTCGTTTTATTAGTTATGGCCAATGAACCAAAGGAAAAAGTAAAATGTTTAGAAAACAAGTTATAGCAATGATTTTCAATACTCTTTATAAATATTATATCACAAATACTTTGAAAATGTCAAAGGCCACAGAGTAATTATTTATGACAGATAAAACATTACTATGTTGTACAGGCGACATTTGTTTGAATTTTATATTTTATTAATTTTAATTGTAGTATATTTATTATTTGTGCGTTAAAAAGCTATATACTCTGTAACAAATGCCCCTTTATCGGTTTACCTGATAAGTTTATCATAGTAATCATCTTCAGAGAATTTCCTTTTAGTATAGTTATACACAATGAAGTCATTATGCAATAAAAAATATAGCCGTAATAATTTCAATTCAGCCACAGCGTCTATAGTTTACTGGTATCGATAATAATTTTGCACTTTATCTGTTTCCCGTATTGCATGTTGCGTAATGTGGAATTTACTTCCGTAAAAGACAGGGGCGTGTAATATCATAATTTTTCAATGCATTCCATGATGTTAAGCACTATTAGAGATTTCACACATCACGAGTGCAGTCTTTTTAATAATAATACATGACAATGGCGCAATGGTTCGAGTACTAGCTGAGACAGATACCTCAGATTTGGTTCCTGGTGGGGCAAATTTAGTCATTTGCCTGAATGGTTGTGAGGACTGGCAGATTTCGGCGTTGACTATCCTCATAGTCTAGTGGTCAGCATGTTTGGCTATACACTTGAGACCGTGAGATCGAGTCCCTGGTCGCGCGAATACCAAAACCGAAATTGACTTTACTGTTAAGAAATTCATAGTATTTTCCCGAAGTTGGGAAGTTAATGATGTGCTCCACTCCGTTGGCCATGCGCCTGAATTCTCTCTGGTCGTGTGGGATTGCTATCGCATTAGGCTATGAGAGTGCACTTATGTTAACGGATACACTTGTGTACAATACCTGTGGGACACCAGTTGTGGGACGTTACATGGCTACTACTTACTAGTTACCACTCTACCAACTAAATGGTGTCGTCAAGAGAAAAAAATGCTTCGCTGTATGGTACCGTGTAGAATCTATAAGACGTGAATTACCTCTTAACGGGTAACCATCGGGTGAGATTAAAATTAAGTGTTCACCTGCAATGAATGACAATTAAATTAAATTCTATTCTGAGGTCAATATTGTAGTTAACTTCAACAAATCCTGTTAGAGGATTACGTTCACGCATATATGAGTTAAGTGTAATTTTTAATATGACAAAATTTAATATAGAGGCACGGCTAAATATAAAAAGTAACGGTCGATACAATTTTATATATAATATTGTTACGTACATTTCTGTCTTATAATAAGAACTCAAAGGGCTTCAACCTTCGATAATGCTAAAAAGAGAAAGCAAATTTAGTGATTTATGAACAACTTTATTATATTTTATATACAAATGCCACTGGTATTCAACCGATTTTTTACCGTTAACAACTGTGTCATTTAATAATTGAATATATGTACAATTCTTCATAAAATACAAAATAAAATATCGCAGAAATTCTTTTTTCTAAATTTGAAATTTAAAAACAAAATTTTATGCATAATTTATAATATTGACAAAAAACACGTGGCAATTTTTACAATTCATTATTCATGAGATTTCAATACATTATTTGTATTAATTTTCGACACTTTAATATTTTAATGACAGTTAAAGTCATTGAATTCCTAATAGATGTTCCTATTTCCCTCCCACTAAGTCTCGGTAATCTAAAGTTTAAGATTTTTATATATATATACAAGACTTAATTTGTTTGCCAAAAAAGTTTCACTTTTGACTTTGAACGCACGCACATTTATTTTTAATTTTATTGCTGACAGGTTAGCGCTTGACTGTGTTCACACCTGATGGTAAACGATCATAATGTCTAAGATGGAAGCACACTCTAATCTGGTAAGAGGTAATTCACCTCTTATGGTTTTTACACAGCATCGTACCGGAACACTTTATTTGGTACATCTTCGCTGGTTGAGTGGTAACTAGCACACGGCTCTAGCCTCCCTCCAGTCTATACTCAGATAAATTAAAATTTACAATTTTCTTAATCTTCGAACACGGGACCTCTGGTAGCAAAGCTAGTAATCGCACCACTGCACCAGCGAGGCCATCAAATGTGCTATAAAAGTGTTATAAAAGTTATTATACGTAGCTTTAGAATGACATTACTCGCTTTACACGTTTTTTTAGTGTTATGTAACCATTAGTTAATAACGTAAGTATTGTTAAATATAAACTTTTTACTCAACTAAAAAGTTATTAATTCCATAAAACATGTTGGCATATTATGCCTTTATAAAGAAAATTGCTTCGACGAATTTTATAGCTTTGATATTAGAAATTTCATGCGTCACACATTCTTGGTATAATGCTTTATGTATTAACGACATAGGTAATGTAAAACAAGTAATATAATAAAGTTAATTTCTACGCAATCTTTCTTGATATTAAGATATAAAACTTTTAAACTTATTACGTTACGAGTTTTGATAGATGTTGTTGTATTATTTTTCGCAAAATAAATTAAATAAAAATAAATTATAAGTCGTACATAGCAAGTTTAAAAAGTGTATTTGAACTTGACTGGATGAAGGAAAAAGTGTTTTATAAATTTGAATACATAGAAGGTGTTAGTAGACCCCTTCCGAAAACGATGACAGACGATTGTACTAATCATACCTTTGATGATGGGACGGAAAAAATCAACCTTGATTAAAAACGAATCATTTTTTAAAGTTTTTTTTTAAATAAAGTACTGTATCATTTAGCTGTACTAACATGATGGAGCGTACATAATGCTAATAAAACGTTATGATTTCTTAAAATCTGGATCGATTTTTTTTCAGTCGCATTATCAAAGGTGTCATTAGTATTATCGTCTGTCTTCGTTTTTGGAAGCGGTCTCCGAACACATTGTATAGAGTGACAGCTAATAGTAAGAATTTGTATAAGGTAACATTTTCCAAATTTTAAGATAAATTAATGATTTTTTTTTCGTATGTAAGTAAAAAAGGTATTTAAATTGAGATCCTTTCGATAATAGTAAAATACAAATAAATATTACTTGCCTTTTGCAGCCGTTCGTGTCTCTGGATTATATTTCAAACGAAGGCTTCGCTTGTCGTTCTGATAGGAATCAAATTTAAATTGTTCAAATTTTTTTTGAGGTTCCTGTATTGTAATAAAAATATAAATTGTGGTGCCACGGTATCAATTTTGCCGATTTGATTATGACTTTTTAACACAAGAAAATATTATATGATATACTTTGGATCCCGCTGCGTCCTTAACAAAACTTTTGAAGAATTAGCATTGTGCGATTACGTATTCAAACTAGCGATATGTTAAATGAAAATCAATAGTAATTGACGGAATCCGTTTTCGATGCCACGTGTCTTTAATGCTAAGTAACAAAAACATCCGAAACTCTTAAACAATATAACTATTAAAAATATTTTCACGTTCCCAATTCGTTGTTTACATCTCATTAAGTGAGTCAAAGCAGGAACGTTATCATTGAGACAGCACGTGAGAAGAATTTGCATTGTGTTTATTTTTAGCATCAGGAAATAAATATGGGTGCTGTTTTTGGGTGATTACAAATGATAAGGTTTCTATGTTAACAGTAATCAATATGTAAATGCTATTTTTATCACTGTGCTTTGAGGTTAGTATTTAAATGTAATCTTATCTGATGGTAAGTGATGATACTGTCTAAAATAGAAGCGCGCTACATATAGAACCAGAACGAAAATGTCTTGATTGGTGGCACGTCTTTGTTGATAGGGAGCTAAATACACCCGACTGAGTTTGTTGTGGGCTCTTCTCAGATCAGGGCGCGAAGGAACCCTCGTAACTTTAGATTGTAAGTCGTTCTTTAATGTTATCATCAGTCATTCATTTAAATAATATATAGAAAAAACGATATTTGACGTAATCTACGATTAAAAAGTGCTTTAATAGGCCTACTTGAATAAAGATATTTTGACTTTGACTTTCACTTTGAAAATACTCGTAGTTGCTGTTGAAGCCTTTTACCAGTCCAGACACAGATATATAAGAAAATGTATTATAATTTCCTTAATTTGCCTTGACGGGAATCGAATCCCTGCTATTGAAATGAGTAGTCGGATCATTACACCAGCGAGGCTTGTGAATATAGTGAATTTGGATAAAAAGTTTAGGTTTTACAGATTTCACTCATCTATGTTTCACTGTATTATGATCTATAGATTATTGTTTTGCAATGATAAACTGAGCTGCTATTTATGCTTGCTTTGCTTTCAAATGCTGTAAACGCTTTCTGTTTTGAGGTGCATCGTTATAAATAGGTGTTCCAATTTTTTTATACCAGTATATTGTTACGTAATAAAGGAGTTGGCCCATTTCTGCCCCTGAGTCGTTTCATGCTTGTATTGTGAAAAATACCAAGTGACCTAACCATATTAGTCTAACATAATTAATGTGCAATTATTATTTTTAAACGTATATTTAGAAATCTAGACACTAGAGGGGTTTTAAGGTTTTTCCTAAAAGAAGTACCTATTTTTATTTCTTGTTGTTCATTTTTCTCAAATAATGGAATTACATTTTGCTTTCTTTGTTTTAATAATTTGTTTTTTTATCCATATAAATATTGCCTTCTCTATTAATCCATGAACGTAATATAGTTTATGACTGTACAAGGGGTATTCATACTTGAATAGTTAATTATTTTTGAGTCTTTATAATGTAGTACATCTTATATAACTTCTTCACGATAGGGAAAAAGATTGAGGGTAATTTTGGACTAATATAATTATAAGTAACTATTCGGGTGATATATTGCTTGAGCTCATAGCCTTCTTAAATAATTACACTATACAATAGGCTATGTCTTCGATTCAATAGAATACTTAGCTGTACATGCATATTTAAATCAGATTAATATGCGTAAGACAATTCATGGCAAAACTAAGTAAAGAACAAAATGCTGCATTACTTAAATAACAGTTAAATAATATTATACATACAAAGAGGTTTGACTTTCTTTAATATTATTGTGTACTCGTATTTGACCCACGCTATAACGATTGCACGCGATCTCCGTAAGACGATTATAAATTATAAGTTGAAACACACCTACGTGTTAAGGAATATTTTTACATAAATATTGTGGTATTATTTAGAAATTTGAATAACGTAGGGAGTAAAATTAAGGGGAAAATTGAAAAAGAATACAATATTATTATTCGAATGACTAAGTTTACAATAAATTGAGCTATTTTATTTCTTATACAGTTTTTTTATTCAAATTAAAGCAGTATTAGCTGTCCGCCGCCGTGTCGTCTGGGTTGTTTTCATATTTGTGGGAATTTGGAGAAATTTCGTACTTAAAGACCGTCTATATTTTGAAAGGTGTCACTTTGTTAAATTTCAAGGCAAGTGCATATAGTTTGAAGATTTCGTGATGCTTGAGTGAGTTTAGCGGTTTAAAACAATTTTCGCCTTTATTGTTCATTATTATAAGTATATAGCGGGCATAAGTAGAAACAATTTTTGTGTCAAAAGTAACGATATAGTGTAGTGCTATAATATTTGTAGTTTCTTAATACATGCTTTCCTAATGACGGTCAAAATAACTACTTCAATTAGAAGACAGTCTAGATTCTATTTTTTATACTTGATGGAAGCTTTCATCTATACATTCGTTAGGTTTAATAGGTCTATAGTTTACTATTACTTTTACATTTTTACTATTACTTTTATCTTGAAACTCGTAATAAATACTTTGACTTATGAACTATGGTGATAATGTATAATAATAAATATGTCATATTACATGTACTGCCTCATTGGTCTAGTGATTAGTATGTTCGACTATATACATGAGGCCCTGGGTTCGAGTCCCGTGTCGGGCCAATTCCAAAATCGATATTGAGTTAAGATTTTCTTTATGTTTGTCCGAAGTTGGAAAATTGGCGGTGTAGTGCACCCCCTGGCTTCGGAGAGCCGTCGGTCCTGCGCCTGTTCTCTCTCCGATCGTGTCGGATTTCCGTCACATCGGACTATAAGAGTGAAGGAATAGAGAGTGTACTTGTGTACTATGCCTGCCAATCTACAGTGGAGCAGTGTGGTGGGTTTATGTTCTAAAAACCTTCTCTTATATGAGTGAGGAGGCCTGTGCCCAGGAAGCAGGAGGAGGAGGTTCAACTCCTCCCCCTGTAGAAAAATTTTAAGCCGGCTACCAAGGGGCCAAAGAGGAATGCCTAAACGAACCTCTGGCTCCCCAATCACGGTTGATGACGGTCCTGCTGGGTTTTAGTGGGTATTGCGAGTTCTTCCCTCTCACTGAGTCCTACACTCCCGACCCCATAGTCGGGGTGCGTAAATGCATATCCCAGCGACAAAAAAAAAGGCCAGTACCCAGCTGTGGGACTGAATGAGCTGCTATAAATCTCTAACACTATTTACAGGACTGATGTGTTTAGCAATGACTTCCCGATTTTCCAAAGAGAGCTTGAGCGAGTTACACCGGGAAGAACAGTTAGTTTACTATACAGTTGCACAGTGTCTGCGGTGATTGTTGTGCCCTTGAAAGTCGCAATGCTCTTTCTACTCTGGCAACAGGTTCTTGATAAAGTGTTCCAGTGTTGGATTATAATTGCTGAATGACTCGTTAAGACTATTTAAACTTGAATTTATTGTTTCAAGGAAATGAATGTTTACCTAACGCTATTTACTAGTATGGCTCAATGACTTTATTCATATTATATTTAGGAATGATTCTATGTTAAGACAGTCTTGACCTATTTACTGTTCCATTTTTACCGGTCATTTCAAATGAGGTTATAAACTCGTAACGTAAGACTTTTCTTGTTATGGTAAGCATTATCGTGACTTTTAGGCATACTTTGTTTTAATTTAGTGATAGACTTTTATGTGTTCACGAAAGCATACTTTTTCTTTAATGGGATAATAAATTGCCATGAGATGAAGATGTAACTGAAAGACTGAGTAAATTTGGCGTTCTTTTTGTGTTACCTTTCTTAAACCTAAAATTGATAACCAATAAGTATGTATGAGAAATTATAAATAGTAGAAGTTATTAAATTATTAAATAGGGTCTTACATGAACTTACAATGAAACGTGTGTTTTTAGTTTTTAAGTAATGATTTCAAAAGTAACTCTTGTTGGAAAAAAATGTAATAAGAATATTTATTTATATATAAAGTTTGTTTTTCATGAACAACTATGCAACTATATTCAATAGAGGGTATCTTTGTTCAAAATGAAATCTTATTTACAATTTTTTATATTAATCTTGTAATGTAAAGATAAGGTAAGTAGCAGCCTATTAATGTCCCATTGTTGGGCACAGGCCTCCTCACTCATATGAGATAGGGTTTTAAAGCATAAACCCACCATGCTGCTTCATTGCCGATTGGCAGGCATAGAACGCAAGTGCACTTTCTATTCCTTCACTCTTATAGTCCAATGTGACGGAAATCCGACACGATCGGAGAGAGAACAGGCGCAGGACCGACGGCTTAACGTGCTCTCCGTAGCTAGGGGGTGGATCACACCACCAACTTCCCAACTTCGGGCAAACATTGAGAAAATCTTAATAGAAAACTCAATATCGATTTCTGAATAGGCTCGACCCGGGACTCCAACCCAGGACCTCATGTCTGTAGTTGAACATGTTAACCACTAGATCAATGAGGCAATCTTGTAGTGCGCAAGTATCCAATTAATTTTGTCTATAAGTTATCTATCACCTTCATATCAATATCAATTACCTGTCAATTTCCTTTGTTACAAGTTTACGAAATGTACGCACGTATGTGAGTTTCCTTACAGTAGACGGACGCGACATTTTGGATCAAGTCCAACTATACAAGTTAAACTTCACTTCTTGCTATGCGATGAGGATGGCAACATTTATAATAATGTTGTTTGTTCTTGTACCATGAGGACAGATTTATGCGAGCTAATAATAAGACGAGAGTACCAAAAAATTTGCTTTATTTTAACAATTATAAATGATTCAAAATTCGCAGTAAAGAAAGAATGATAAAAATCATAATGACTGCATTATTTCGTTGAAATTACAAGAAGTATTTTCCTTCTATGTATATTACATTATAGAGATATTAATTTATTTTGAAGTTTTTAGGTTCTCAAGGACTACATTATGAAGATCATATAACTTGAACGTTACTATGGAAGTTCACGATGCGTTTGTAAATTTCTATATCTTTATTTAACAAAGATAAAATATATCTTTTAATTGCTTATCAAATCTAAGGCGCATGCTCAAATTTATTTACTGTTGTAATTATGATAGAGCATTAATTGCTAGATACGTGTTTAAATACAGTTTTAATATGTATATCGTTGCTTTTGATGAGTAATTACATAATCCAAAATTTACTCAGACTTAACAGAGGCCAGATTAGTACATATTTTCTTGTGTTAAAAACTTATATACAAATCGGAAAAAATTACGTCACAGCTTCTGTACCAAATTAAATACGGTTCTGATGTAAAATTAGCTTTTTTTTAATTCTTACTATTTCGCGAAACTATAGATACATTTCAAAGTAATAAACATTATTTCCGGTATTTCCATACATTATCTGTTTTAGGAAATCACTTATATTCATGAAATCATAGCCTACATAAAAGTTCATTGAGCAGAAAGCAAGATCTCCAACTTTGTTTATGTATTTTGTTTGTTTATGGGTGAAATTATTTAAATTAAAATCACAGTGTCATTATAATCTTATGCCAAAAAAAAAATAGAAGCTTTGTTTCCTTACGGCTCATCGTCACAGCATTTGTGTAAGACATTTGTCTTAAAGGAAAAGTGCGTATAAATGTATTAAAACGATATCCTTGATGTTTCAAACACTTATTGACCTTTGAATTATTTTCGGTTTGTTTTTAACCTTTCAGTTGAGGTTAACACTAACAGTTTTGGCTGTCGTGAGGAAGCATCGTTTACTTAAAAGGTTTATTACGTAAACTTTAAAAAAATAGTTATGAATCACCTATCGCGGTGTGTACCGTGCAAGTTCATTTCAATGACTTCATTCCATATTTATCAACTGTTATTCAGAGTTTTGAAGTTCGTAAAATTTTTCAAAGGTTGCTAAGGATTATTACATACTTTTCTAAGGTAAGTAAGTCTATTAATGTCATACCTTCGGGTATAAAAAGAAACGGTAACGAACATAAATTTAGTACGGCATTCCAATGAGGGTTGGCAGGCTTCATAACCCAGATCTGTTAGTCCCGGGATATAAAGAGGCTATCTATTTCCTATGGTATCAGCCACTTAGTAGCCTATTTCCTCATGGACATATATCATCAATTCAAAACAATTATTGAATTCATCTGAACACAGAAAAAGGTCATCAAAATCGATCCAACCTTTTGGAGGAGTCCACATACACAAGTACAGTTAGAGTGGTCTGGCCAAGATCTAATCACGGATTATTTTTAGCACATAATATCTTTTAACCAACAGGCCATCAGGTCTATCGGTAATTATCTATTTGGTTAAAAGTATTTCATTTAATTTTCATGATTCTAATTTTTTTTGATACAAATATTTTTAACAAACTCATAATATCTTGAAAACCATAACTTTAATTACTAATTTAATTACATTTTAATACATAGATTTCTTTATTATTCTTTCAGTATGTATATACGAATGTGACACAAAAGATTCTCAAACATATAACAAATTAAGTTAGGGTTTTACACAAATATGACATATTATGATAAACCAGGTAAAACACTAATAAATAACGCAAAAAGACTCGCGATCGGAAATATAAAAACATAATTTTATCAATATTCAAGCAAATTCTGGTTATTAAAATATACCATACTCTATTGAATGACATAAATTAATTACATATTCCATTTTGTAAAAGGCTGAATATTTATTTTACGATATATAGGAACAGAAAGTAGATGCTGCATACAAATGAGAAGCAATCTTAAGAAATCTTAAAACATAAAATATAAAGTTTTGAAAGTTAAACGGTATTGCTAATAAAATTTTATACATATCTTCTAGGAATATTAAGACGACTTTTGCCACAATAATTTATCAAATTTATTGCCGGATACGTATATATCAGATTTTCAACAGCCCAATGGAAAATATGAAATTGTGGTCATATTTTTATACATATATATTTTAAACAAGTAATTTTTATTAATGAAGCTGTTTACTTTTAATGATCTAATATAAATGTATACATACACACACATATTTTATTTTCGATTTATATATACTCTCCTTAAATATATTTTGTTCAAATTTTCAATCGCCAATATAATACTTTTTTATGCATCCACACAAGTTGAAATAATTTTTTAAAAGTTGTAATGCATCCACTCGATCCACATTTTATGTCAACTAATTAAGTTATTTATATATTTTAAACTTTATTGCACACATACAAGCAAAAGACAATACAACTTATGTAATATAAAAAAAAACCAGATAAGTAATAGGATGCGCAAAGGCGGTCTTATTACTAAGAGCGATCTCATCCAGACAACCTTTGGTAAGAGGAACAGAAGAACAGAAGATGAAGGGGAGATGCAAATAACTTTAAAAGAGAAAACTTGACTCAGTTATACACTACTTAATCAATCAATACATTTAATAAAATGCTANATATATATATATATATATATACATATATGTAAATAAAAATTTCATATTATACATATAAAAAATATTTGAACTTAAACGAGTTACAGACATCGACAGATAAATAGTATTTTTTTAAGCGATGTTTGAAAATTTGGAATGAGTTAGATTGACGGATGTGTACTGGCGGGAGTTCCACAGCGTTATGAATTTAACTGTGGCTAAAAGGTGTTATAAGCATATCTTCATATTGGGAACGGAGATTTTACTTGTTCTCAGGAAATAAATGGAAGCGTTCTTTAAGATGGGCTGGACACTGAGGATTATAAAGTACACTATATAAGAGCGATAAGCCATAAAAGTTTTTACGGAGTCTGACAGGTAATTTAAAATAATTTCAAACTTGCGGAGGCTGAAAATGAATCGTATACACAAATTTTGTAAACGTTCCAGCTTATTTAACAATTTCTCAGTTAAATCCGGATAGCATGGTCATGCATAGTACAAAATCGGTAACAGTAGTGACTGAGCTAGCAGGATTTTAGTTTTAGTGGGTAACAGACAATTTCGACTCACTTCGGATACTAGCGGTACCCACGAAAGAGTGTTCTCGATTAAAACACCTAAACTCTTGACTGTGGCATTGTATTGTAAGATTTCTCCTCCAATCAATACTGGAGCTATATTTGAGTTTACTTTAGATAAAAGTTTGTGATTGTCTATCAAAATTGCCTATGATTTGGTAGGATTTGCTAATATACCATACGATTTAAACCACTCGCTAATTTTAGTTAAATAAGAGTTTAATGTCTGAACAGCGCCATTAATGCTGTCTTTAGAAGCAGAATTATAAATTTGCAAATCATCGGAATAAAAATGGTGTTCTGAAGAGATTGATAACCACCGAAATTGAGTTAATATAGATAAAAAAGAGGAGAGGAGATAAAATTCCACCTTGTGGAACACCATTCGAAGTATATAAGAACGAAGAATAGTTATATTTATATTAATTAATTAATTAAAATTATTTAGCGAAATAACAGCGCTTCTGCTCAAAGCTTATGCAAAAGGTTTAAAGACTTCTTTATATGTAACGAGTTCAATAGGTTCGTGCAAGGTGTAGGTCATAAATTTAATTATATATTTCTTTTAATTAATAGGCAAACGATACACTCAATAAATAATAAAACATAAGAGGAGCCACCAATACAATGAATAATATATATATTTTACAGCGTTAGATGACGAAATTTTGATATCAATTATTTATCTAGATTAACTAGTATACTTATATGATTGTGTAACGTTTTACATTATTTATGAAACGATGCCCGTTTTATAAAATAGAAATCGAAAGTCTAGGTAAACCACGCAACTAGAAATGTAGCTAAAATTTACACATTTACGATATCGCACATTACATCTCTAGAAAACTAACGTCGGTACGAACTGAATATAGAAGTTAGTCATTTGGTACGCTGTCGCAATATTTAATCATACAAAACCGAACTCTACACTAGCCATATACAATAACAAAAAGAAATACATGGCGTAAAACACTATACGTGCGTGATATAAAGCTTTGTTAAACTTTTAGGGGATATCACTTGACGAAAATATTATTTATTTTTTCATATATTAATTCTTTGTTTAAATTTAATTAATTCAATATCGTATTTACGAAATATTGTACAACGTCATCTGTTGAAAGCTCACGTAAAGGTTGTCTTTCTGTGTAATGTGTTTAAGATGTTCGTGCTAGATGGCATAGGAATTTATTTTCTTTATATTACTGGTTACAACTGCCTCATTGGTCTAGTGGTTAGCATGTGCGACTACAGCCATGAGGTCCTGGGTTCGAGTCCCGGGTCGGGCCAATTCGAAATATATATTGAGTTTTTTATTAAGTTTGTCTCAATATTAGCCTGAAGTTAGTAAGTTGGCGGTGTGATCCACCCCCGTGCCACGGAGAGCACGTTAAGCCATCGATCCTGCGCCTGATCTCTCTCCGGTCGTGTCGGATTGCCGTCACGTCGGAAAATGAGAGTGAAGGAATAGAGAGTATACTTGTGTACTATGCCTGCCAATCCGCAGTGAAGCAGCGTGGTGGGTCTATGCTCTAAAAGCTCTCTCTCGTATGAGAGAGGAGGCCTGTGCCCAGCAGTGGGACGTTAATGGGCTGCTACTTACTTACTTACTAGTTACGAAGGAAGATATTTAACGATGTGTCTTATCACCTGAAAGTAACCTTATAACTCATTTTTCTAAAAATCACACTACAAAAATCAAATGCGTGATATAAAATTAGGTAAGAAAAATATGCTAGAAATAAAATATTGTTAAGGAAAATGTTATCATTTCTTATGACGAGTATTGAAAGGAAATATGATTTTAGAGGTACAATAATACCTCTACATTATAATTAACGCACTCTCGGTATTAAGACGTTTCACTCCACACCTGACATCGCATAAGATTCATGTTTCAGAGAGAAATTGGAACAAGGTTTGTTCCAAAACGCACTTTATTCGCTACTGAACGTATTACGGCACATCCTGTCTCTCATCTTCATGCGACTTTAATGTGTAATATCGAGGTTTACGTCGATCGTAAAAATATCCGTACTCACCGGTTCCAAATTATATGTAATTCTTTAACACGACGGACTTTTATCGTTGTGATTAATCTAACGTGCGTGTTAATTAAGTGGCTTGAAAAACGAATTGTATATTCATATTAGGCGTTTGTATGAAATTTGTCAGGCATAAATAATGTTAATGGAAAGGTAGCTTATATTGGATAACATCTGTTGATAAAAAAGATTTATTGATTCTACATGCACATAGATATTCATTTTCATTTTAAATCCACACCTAAAGCGTTTTGATACGTCCATAACATCATAAAAATACCTGTGTGAAAATTTGATGAAATGTTATTTAGTAATAGTTGCAGGATAAGCGTGTTACAGACTCAAATGTGCTTACTAGATTAATATTAGTAATACCTGCCTGCCTTCTTCTCTGAGTGAGGAGGTTTGTACCCCAGCAGTAGGATGTCAATAGGCTACGATTAATTACCTTTACGAATAGCCAGATGATGTCTCAAAAGGCCAGACTGGCTGTGGCTGTTGGAGGAGTGTTGGTGCCAATACTTATATATGGTAGTGAAAGTTGGGTATGTCAGAAGAAGCATAAAAGTAAAATAAATGCGATAGATATGAGAGCGTTGAGATGTATGAGTGGATTGAAACTGAGTAACAGTGTAAGAAATAATAAGATAAGAGAACGTTGTGGTGTATAAGAAGATGTAGTGACTAAAATTAATAAAGGTATACTTAGATCGTTTGACGTAGAGAGAATGAATGAAAAGCTGATAACAAGGATTTATAAGTCAAGAGTGAATGGGAAAGCTGGAAGTAGAAGACCACGGCGAACGCTCCTGGGCCAAATCCAGGACATTTTTAAATAAGGGCCAGGTCAATTGTATGAAAGGTTTAATGAGAATGAAAGAAGCGAAGGAGATATGCAAGCATCGTGGCAAGTAGAACCACGTGGTCTCTGCTTACCCCTATGGGAATGAAGCGTGATGCTATGGTTGTATGTACCTTACTTTTGTACGATGATAAAATATTTTCCTTTAAATATATGAAAGTGTTATGTGTCTTATGTGATAGGTTAAGTCCCTTAAAAAATACCTTTAAAAGTGTGCTTGATATGAAAGCAGATTAGATAACGACTAGATTTTTATTTTCGCACATTTGGTTGTATAAGTGTAAAAATCATTCGACACTTGATTCATGATAAAAAAATGTCGGTTCGGTCTAAAATATTCAATGACCTATTTATAAAATCGATTGTAATTGGTTCAATCGTTTTCAATAATCAACAATCATTGTGTGTAATTATACAATCAGCGATTGTAATAAGAAAGATACGTGCCCTTATTGTGATTCTTAACTGACAACTGTAAATAATATTGTAATAAAAACTTTTTTCACGTTAGTCGATTACTTTATTTAACAAAGAGACATAAAAATCGATTTATTGTCAGCAATACATTATTCGATGTTATTTGACTGCTACATTCTATACTATACTATAAAAGAGCGAGGTCAATAATATGAGCATTGGAAATATTCTAAATTAGGACTCTTCTGGTAATAATTTTAACCGTGTTTTATAACTGAACACGCGTTAAAAAGATCCTGTTACATTTTTAAAATAACGGCTTTTCATTTAAGTCTTTTGTAAAGTAGAATAGGATTTGATTTATTGTATAAAGATTAGCGTCTATTTTAGGTGTTGAGAAAATATTTCGTTGTTTATATAAAAAAAGTTCTTTTAATAAAGAATTATTTAATTCGCGGCTTGCTATGATTGGACATTGCTGAAGATTAGTCCAATGATGGTGAAAGTACTCGCTTAGTTTGCAGAGGTCTCAGGGTCCATGTAAATCGGGGAAATAAAAAAAAAATCGGTTTTTCTAGTATCAGGTCTGACCAAGTAAGAAGCAATAGCTTCCATCCTTTCAGCAAAGATTGCAATGAAGCAATCATAAGGTAAATTACTTCTTACCAGGTTAACGTGTTACCAAGTTAGATTCTGTTATTATCCATCATCAAATGAGATCACAGTTCAACCGGAGTTCTTCTCAGTCTCTTTTCTGAGGAGTACGAGCTTCGAAACTATTCGTCATTGCCCAGCAAGATCATAGAAATAAATCTTTAAACATTTTAAGTAAGCTTTCAATAGATGGCGCTATACTATTTTTCGCGAATTAAATAAAAAGGTATTAAGATTACTACGAGTTTAAAGGAATGAATATAAAATTCATTAGATGAATGAAAGTACATTTGATTGAATGAATTTTGTTCAAAATATTATATGAGTATGGAGAGTGTAAACTAATAGTAGGAATGAAAAAATAACAAATTATGTAAATAAGAATATTTCCGAAAGGACGTAGTGGAAAAATAATATAATTAAATGAAATAATTTTCAATTCGAAAGCAATTTTGTCGCGTTATTCAAAGGATGAGATGTCGTATCGCTCGACTGCGTATACGTTTCAAGGTTGGAGTTTTTTATTCTGACCGTCGAAATATAAATAGGACCTTAATCATAGCAATCATTTTTTATAACACGAGAAGGTTTAAATATAGGGTGATTGAGTTTATGTATCTGCCCTTGGTTTTGACAATGGCAATAATGATTTTGAGTATGACATGACAGCAGTTTATTGCAAAACATTTGTTTTGATAGCGTACTTTATCTATGTATTAGTTTATCATATATTCTTTGGTATGAATTCTCGTTTCGTTATCTGGAGTCCCCTGTAGGACTGCTGAAAATCTTTTGTAGTAGTAAAACTCCATCCAGATCAACCATGCTGGCTTCCAAGCGAGTAATTAGGTTGTTTTAACACTTAAAAGTAAGTGTGATCATAATTAAGTTTTAATTTGTATGCTGTTAATACAAACGTGATAAAATCGTAATATGTGTGATCGTAACATTGTTGTCCTCTATATTCAAAGTGTTGTAACGAATAATTTTGTTTTGCATATTGATAATAATAATATTTAATATTTGTAAACGTAGCCAGATGTATACAGACCTTAAAAATATTTCGTAAAACAATTTAATCTCCTTGATTTAGGTATTACGGGGTATTAGAAGAAAAATCGTTAAAAATATCTAAGTCTGTTCCCGCATCAAATCCTTTGATGTAAGTGGGTAATTTCTTTGCAAATGTTTTTATGTTATTTTTATGAATGTACATTAGAGAACATATTTTTTATATTTAATCATAAACCTATACTGTAAATTATAACGCAGACCTTGCCGATTTCCCGGTTTATTAACTTAAAACATAAAACGATGTTTTATAGAAGTAAAAGATTATACATATGCATATATAATTCTGGGTAGATTTATGGTTTCTAATAAGATCTTTTTGCAATAGTATATATTTAGAATTTTAAGTGTTGTCTTTATCAAAATTCAGTAACTTATTATACCAATTTAGCTTTACCATAAGAGAATACTACCTCGTAATAAATTGAAAACACAAATTAGTCGTCTTTCGTTTAAAAACGTAGATTCTTGGTTAGGTTACTCGATCAAATCCAGAGTAGTCTACAAAAAAATGTGGCAAGTTCTTTGCTTAAAATTCATCCTTATGTTTTTGGTGAAATCATTGTAAGAAAACAGCATTACCCGGCAGGAATTCTGGGGTATTGGTAGCGTGTAGAGGCGAATGCCCAGGAATAGGACATTAAATCTTAGACACTTTTCTTAATAGCAAGAAAATGCCTTTTGGCACGTCGGGTAAGGAATATCCAAGATCTGGGATTATAAGACTAGCAATCTATACTAGAACTTTTTTCTTAAACCGGAAATATCCTCATAGATGTTCGGAGAGCCACTTGAGGATACACTGCAGGTAATACCGGATTTTTACGGGTCAGATAATCTCTTCAATTGTACTTCCCAAGTCGCGTATTCAAGTGTACCGAGATCTTTTAAAGGAGTCAAATGATAGCCCAACCGCTTACCCGCAAGGTCAACCCAAGGATCATGTCATTCCCTTCTTTAAATGGGGCTACATATCATGTCACACCGGGTCATAATGGCGGGTATCAGTGCCCAGACGTATCCCAGGGCAACGCCTACGATATTCTACGACTATAGGAACTGAGGAAAACGGCTTCGGTTAAGGCTTTTCGGCCATGGCTTTGCCAGCACCAAGTGTAACAATTGCAAATTGTCATTTCATCTTCGTGATCATGATAAAAGAATTACAATAATACCATTTAAGAGTAAGATATTCAGCAGTTATATAGTGACGTAAAAGATTCGTTCTGAACCCGTTATGTGCATTATGCGCGCAGTGAAAGTAGTCGAACTGGTCGCATCACTGTCGGCGCTTATCTTTATTGTTTTGTCCTTTTCATCTTTATAACGTTACAATGAGACAGAAAGTGCTCGTCAACAAATGGCAATTCGTTCAAGCCATTCACTAACTTCCGATTACAAGGCTCACGTATAAAAGCCGCGAAGTCGATGACATAATATTTAATTGAAATTGATTGCATACCACAAAATAGTTGCATAATAAATGCTCCCGATAATATAAAGTCTATAAAGCACTGACTACATAACTTCTAATACCGCTGTAGATAAGAATAATGTCACAGAAAATTAGAATTTTATTGGTTGCGTTATAAATGCTTGCGCTTTATGTGGTTTTATAAAACTTTCTCGTTTATTACAGTGTTAGCTGGAATAGGGTTAATAAATCCTAAATTATTAAATACTTCACTAAGTGTATTTTATATAATATAACCGATATTGTGAAATCGGTGTCTACATTTTCTTTAATATCTATTTGTAATACATTTCGTCGCAACCTAAAATTATCTTTGCTTTGGTTATTGCATTTACGTTATATCTATTTACATGAGATATAAACGCTTCAACCAAGTTACTCATAAGTGTATGGGTGATCATTTAGATTTTCCAGATAGAAAAAATAGACCTAATATTGTTAGGTTAAGGGTTTATATAAAAAGCAATAAAAAAGTGGTCTTGTTCTGGCTTAGTCTTTAAATAGTTACAATAGAAACCGTACAAATAAGACCAAGTATTACAGGTTCGTTGTTAACGGTGATACGCTTGCAACCAATGCAGCTATATTTATTAAATTAGCAATAGAGTTTTCTATTCGAATACAATTCTTGTGTATGAAATGTTTCTTGAATGGCATCGACATATTTTTAATATTCAGATATTGGAATTGTAAGAAAATAAAACTTTAATCGCATATAGTGGAAGAGATAAAAGAGTTAAAACAGAGCAACTTATTATCAAATATCCTTGTTTTGTATATAAGTAACCCTTCGTGTATATTTAAAACGTTTCTTTACCAGAGATCCTTGTTGCTTGACTGAGATCAAGTGCTTTTTAGCCTTATTTGAAAACCCTAGAGATGTATAGAACTTTCATCAAAGACTAAGTTTATTTTTCACGATTTCAATTACATAAGTTCCAATAAAACGCGATAAATTGTATTTTAAATAAGTTTTTATAACTTTTTGATCATGATGTTTCGAAGACTATTTTGTTGGTCGTATGTAACATAAAATAAAAACTATATATCTTCGAACAATTTATGATATGCAATTAAATGTGATGTTGAATATATACCATATTCTATAAAGCAGTTTAGTATTCGTGACTTCGTATTATATCAAATATTCAATTTTCATTTCAATGCATGAAGAGGAGGGTATTTTCAAAATTTTTGAACATTTCTTGGCGGAGAGTGTCAGTGCTTAATACTGGGTCCAAATATCTGTGTTATAAGTAATGTTCTGATTAAATCAATGTGAAGTCATGGCCGCTTCCAAAATTAACAAGTGTTACGTAAAATTATTCCTAGTTAATACAAATTTTTGCGTCAACTGACTTTATGTGTAAACATAAACTATTTGGACAGCGAATATTGCAGACACTATGAACGGAATATTTTGTTTTATGATGGCAGAACGTACCTTTAATAATCTGCTCGGTTGCTCCAGATTTTAAGCCAAACGCTTCGCAATAGTTATTTATTTCAAAATCTCTGACGTTAAAGCGCATTCAAATTTTATTGCTTAAAACAAACATTTAAATTTAGTTACTCGTGGATAAGACTCATTTGGTTATCCCCTATGCAATAAATATCCCAAAAATAGTTTTCGTAAGCGACAAAAAGTAAAATATTCTTCATTGACCTATATATGACAAACTGTGGCGCTGTCTCATGAATAGCAACATCACTTTTCAATATTTCATATTCCACAGCTCAATTTATTTATTTTTGCAATAAGAATACATACAGATTACATCTACAATATATAAGTAAATAAGCAATAGCCTAATATTGATCTACTGCTGGATATTGACCTTCTTATACACAAGAGTGAGGGGTTTTAGAGTGAAACTCACCATCCTTTCTCCACTGCCAGTCAGCAGGCTAAACATACTCTAGATTTCTTTACGGAATATGCTGGTTGCATCACGATTTTTTTCTTCACTGAAGTACAAAATAATGAAGATAAAAAACATAGGTTTTCCAAAAATAGCTTAGTGGTTCCTGTCCAGAATTCGAAGCTGTGACTCTTAACAGGTTAGGCTATTACGGCTTATACCTAGATTTATATCTATCTATTCAATCTACCAAAATGTCAGCTTTAGGTGGCCATAAAAGCTACCTATAATAAAAAAACGTTTGAATCTAATTGGGCACTAGTATAAGTTTAATACATTGTGAAGGATACATTAGTCATTTATTATAAAAAGTGGAAGGTTGTATGGTACATCCTAGGTTAAAGACCGAACTGTCTGTGTTGGTTGGTAATGGAATACTAATATGGGGTGCAGGTGTATTGTTTCGATCAAGTGTAGGAGGATTTATAATCATTGTGGCATTCACCTGCCTCATTGTATATAATAATTTTATGTTTACGTGTAACAAAAAACAGTTTGTATTTAACAATATTTAGTAATGCTGTCGAATAAGATTATGTCATACGGTTAGCAGTCTTGGCCCAGATAGGAAAAGAATTTTGAAGACCTGTTTTACAGTCGTTCACTAATTTGCAGGTTAAGTAATACTATTCTCATATTCTTCATTATTATATTACATTCTTTGAATGACTTAAAACTCAATACTAACGTTGATACAAACTAAGAACTGTCACTAGGCGAATATTGCTTCATTCCCCTTTTATACCAAATTATAATATACAAAATAAATATTTATGCTACCCCTATTATACCAAACGCCCAACTCAAAAATAATAAGTCAACCAATCACAGTCGTCGTGAAAACGATGACTGTGAAGTGTGACTTCTTACATTTGAGAATTTCCGGACTGCGTTAAACCGGATGTAGTGCATGTAAACGTTTCACTGACATAATTATAAAGACCTCAGCATAATAAACAAACATAGTAATTTAATAGTAAACCACAAATAAAACAATCATGATTGCTAATACCTGTAATAGCTGTAGCCTTTGAAACTCACGAAACAATCGTTTTTTATTAATGTGGAACGGGTTCATATAATTACAATTAAATAAAGCAAAAAAAGTTGAAATAGTAATACAAAATTTATAGCTATACATTCGTAATTTGATAGAACAGGTTGATTTTTTACACTTACGAAAGTACGCAAGCATTGATGATTTATGACAGATGTCTCTTTTATGGAATTTTTAACAGGTTTGTATTATCTTGAACCGTTGAGTATTTGTCAACAAGAGAAAATTTAGAAAGCGCTGTCACACATGCGTTAGTCAATATAGACACAATATTTTCCTGCAACCTATTGCATAACTGATATTTTAAGAAAAACAGGTTTTATTTTAGATTTCTTTTTATGGGTAAAGGTTGAAGGTTTTTGATTACAAACCATTCTTCATGACTAATTTGAATGGATTAGATTTCGGGTCGTTGCTCACAACTTATATCTAACTACTATACCTTATATCTTACATAAGTCTAAATTGAATGAAATTGAAGAGAAAATGTTCAAATTTATACTACGTAAAATATCAATTAATTGTCGTTTATTACTAAGTTTTACTATGGCCTTTTTTCTAAGGTAGGAAGAACTTTTCGAATCAGTGGTAGATTTCTTACCAGCAGACCTACTTATGATTATCAAGTGAACTTTGTTAAAGTAATTTGAATATAAAGAATCAGCTATTTTTAATTATTTTAGCTGGATTTTTTTTTATATACTAATTATAATTTTTAAGAAATACATATGCTTCGAAAATCTACATTGAATGTTATTTTAATATACAAACTCCTGTCAGAGACGTTTCATTTCATGATTTGTAAGAGAGACGGTGTAAGATGACATAATATTTATTCCAGTCCCAGGCCACATGTTTTAAAAGTAGCCGAGAAGCTGACTCATGGAACATTTAATGATGATGAAAGCAATCTTCACGGAGATATTTTGTTTGGTTTAACATGTTGTAATCTACTGGACTTGCAAACATTACACTAATGTTAAACTTACAATGTGTTTAATGTAATGTAGGGAATCCTTTTCTGAGTCACAAGAAAGAAATTGTTAGTTCCCGAAAATGTGATCTGTGTAATGTATCACATTCATCGTACTAAAAATATAAAAGTTAGATTACCGTTACACACAGCATCATCATCAATGACTCAACGCTGATAGAATGGAAAATATCACTTGGGATATATATTTCCACACGGACTTACTGAGATGATTTTTTAATGTTAACTGTTTCATAGGAAATGGCTCCTGCATTATGTTTTCGATATATCCGATTGAGGAAACGATTTTTCTAATTTTTTTACGGTTTATTCTGTTCTATTTTAAAGAAATATAGTAGTATGCTTGACTGTGTTAATTCTAGTAAATGATAAAGGAAATCTTGTTAATTGACTGAAAGTTAAAACCTTCCACGACATTTTATAGGCTTCACGTTATTTACTTTACCTTGAGCTTATAGCTATGCTGTTGAAAGGCCGGAAACGTTAATAAATGTATATAAAAAAAAGGGGTATGGTAAATAGATTCATCTATTGTTACTGTACTCTTCATATTTTTTTAAAACAAAAATTTATCACTGCTAATATCAATTCCAAGGCAAATAAAATAAACGCGTAAAATACTTAGATGAAATCAGTTCATTTTATAATATATATGTATAACTAAACTAAATAATTATATTAAAAAATGCTATTTCTGTTACCGTTTTGTCTATATCCTCAGTACTTTGACTCAGGAAAAGTAAATTTCATTATTTTGGAATTCGTTATGCTAATTTTATTTATTGAAATTCCCATGAAGACATCAGACAGCACCTTAATTTATTTCAATTTATTGAATTCTAATTATATTTTTTGCCTTTGCTTCAGGAACCGGAACCTTTGGCCGCGTTTGTCTCTGTCGGGACAAAGCTGCCGATGAGTACTTGGCGATGAAAATATTGTCCATGGCTGATGTGATCCGTTTAAAACAAGTTGATCATGTCATGAACGAAAAGAGTATATTAGCTGAAATAAATCATCCATTTATCGTCAATTTGTAAGTAAAATTATATTTACTATGTAACTTTAGATTTTAAGTCGTTCTGGAGTATCATCATCAGACGTACATTAGAATTAGAGTGTGGAAAAGTAAAGAAAAAAAAATTTGACGATTCAAAAGTGCTGTAATATGCCTACTTGAATAAAGATATTTTGATTTGATTTTGTTATATATTTTTTGGCTTTTTGAGGATGGGAACAAAACTCATGTAGGTTATTTTTAATTGATCTGGTAGAATTAAAATTTTTAAATTATTTAATAAAAAAATCGCGGCAGTATTAGTAACGTAGTAGCAATACAAAGACAAGTCTTAAAATGCAAGGGTTCGAAATATTACGCTTTTCTTTAACGTGGTGATATTTTCTAAATACCACCGTTGCTTAGTTTTTTTTGCAGCTGCTTGGATATCTGTCGTTCTTGTAAAATGTTAATATGACAATGTAAGAAGGCTACTATAAGTTGGGAAGAGGAATAAGTAGAACCTATTGTTGGCGCGCATACAGAATGCAATGCTCACAAAAAGGTTAAGGTAGTGGACGTTTGCCTAATTGGAGTAGGTACTGGAGAGAGAAGGGGATAATGCCGTCGATGGTTTATTTTATTTACTTGTTTATGCACCAAAACAAATAAAACATAGTACAAAGGTATTGAGTGTACATAGGACTACTTATCTCTAAAAACAGATCTCTTCCAGAGGCCCTTAATCATGGGAGAGTACTTTATAACATATGGTGTAGGTGCAAATCCAATTTAATTATGAGATGGTATCCCTTTATGAGAGACAGAGTGGAATGTGTAAGTGGAGTGAGTAAGTAAACGTCTGGTGATACACCCAATTACGACGCCGGTTCAGCTGAAATATGGTAGACATTCTGCCTACATTCCTAAGAAAATTATTCGCTCAGGGTTATAAGATTTTACCAGGGAAAAAAGTAGTAATATATTACATAAATTTAAATTCGACGATAGACCCAATCGGATACAAATATACAATACGGACCTGAGCAATAATAGATATGTTCTAATTAACGTTACCACATTGGTTTTCTGCAATAAATAGCTATCAGCAGCCGCTTTAAGCTATGAATAGCTGGCAAATGTTATACATCTTTAACTTATTATGTGGGTGCAAGCTGCAGACTTTCTGTCTGGCACCTTATTAATCATACCTAATAACTTGCTTTCGTAATATTGATTTATATAACAGTTTATAAGACATTAGATAGATTTGGATCATGAACAAATGAACTTGTAGTAAATCATTGTATTTTACAAAATATTACTTATTATTTGTTTTTTATTGCTATCTAGACTGTATTATAAACCGAGGTAAATGGGGAAAAGGTCCCTATAATAATTCATCGACCTACTTTAAAGGGTTGTTATTATATACCACTAAGATTCCAACTTCAAGTTTCTACATACTGATTTTTTTGACCAAAAATTAAAGAATCTGTAATCCAGGAGAGGCGGTATTTAATGAATATATTGATGATAACGCTTATGTATAATTTTTCAAGAAATATTATGCATGTTTATATACTACTGCTCTCAAGATTAATGTCTAACAGCACTTTATCACTAAAACACCTTTTATATCTTTATCTAAATAATTTGATTAAATTTTCTTTAATATAATTTAATGTGGTTATTTCAAATTATTGGTTTATACACACATATTTTTATTAGTGTCTACACAATATAAAATTGCGACTACAGACATGAGGTCCAGGGTTCGAGTCCCGAGTCGGGCCAATGCAAAAATCGATATCGAGTTTTCTATAAAGATTTTTTCAATATATGCCCGAAGTTGGGAAGTTGGCAGTGTGATCCATACCCGTGTCTCGGAGAGCACGTAAAGTCGTAGGTCCTGCGCTTGATCTCTCTCCGGTCGTGTCGGATTCCCGCCACATCGGACTATAAGAGTGAAGAAATAGAGAGTGCACTTATGCACTACGCCTGCCAATCCGCAGTGGAGCAGCGTGGTGGGTCTATGCTCTTATAACCCTCTCTCATATGAGGGAGGCGGCCTGTGCCTAGGCGCGAGACGTTAATCGGCTGCTACTTACCTACACAATATAATGGCGGCGTAATTTGAGCGAAAATTTAATTCATATGTATGAATAGAATGTTATTATGGTATACACCTCATATTTTTGTTAAGTTTCATGTACCAATTTGTTTTGTTAAAGCAATAGACGCTTTATAACATTTTACTTAATATTTATACATAAATGAGTTCCCTTAACATAAAAACTTGTTCCAGGCGGTGGTGGACTCATGACGACTCCTGTATTTATATGCTATTCGATTATGTTTGCGGAGGGGAGCTATTTTCATACTTGAGGAATGCAGGACGATTTAGCAATAGTATTGGTAAGTTTTTCTTTTTGTAGTTGTATACGAGGTGTGTTCAAAAAGTATCGCGAATTTTGAATTTTCGCGGGTTACGTATATTCGAATTTCGAATTTTTTGTGGCGTTATGTTGGTACTCATGTCTCTCACTTATGCCGACAAGCTCGGCCATTTTGAATGTTCATTTAATTGTTGACAGCTGCTTTGCTTGCACGTGTTTTGGATCGTCTTCGATTTTTACCTATTCAAAAAAATGGATCAAAGAACCTGTATCAAATTTTGTGTGAAAAACGAAATTAAGTGCGCGGATGCATTCCGAATGTTGACTGTGGCATACGGAGAAGCTACCTTGGACCGAAGCAACGTTTATCGGTGGTACAAAATGTTCTCAGAAGGCCGAGAAGATGTGAACGACGAAGAGCGTGCCGGACGCCCGAGCACTTCAACAACAGACGAAAAAATTAATGAAGTGGAGAAAATGGTATTGGCCAATCGTCGAATCACCGTTAGAGAAGTTGCTGAGGACCTAAACATATCGATTGGCTCGTGCCATTCGATTTTTATCAATGATTTGGGCATGAGACGGGTCGCCGCGAAATTCGTACCAAAATTGCTCAATTGTGACCAAAAACAGCATCGCATGAACATTGCTAATGAGATGTTAAACTCTGTCCGCGACGACCCAAATTTGCTCCAGAGGGTCATAACTGGTGACGAATCGTGGGTTTATGGTTATGACGTGGAAACCAAAGCTCAATCATCTCAATGGAAGCTGCCGCACGAACCAAGACCGAAAAAAGCGCGCCAAGTTCGATCGAATGTGAAAGTTTTGCTGACAGTTTTCTTTGATTGCAGGGGCGTGGTGCATCATGAGTTCTTGCCACAGGGAAGAACGGTCAATAAGGAATATTACCTGCAAGTTATGCGCAATTTGCGCGAAGCAATCCGCCAGAAACGCCCGGATTTGTGGAAGAACAAAAATTGGCTTTTGCACCACGATAACGCCCCTGCTCACACATCGTTGCTTGTGCGCGACTTTTTGGCCAAAAACAACACACTAATGATGCCGCAGCCACCGTATTCCCCAGATCTGGCCCCCTGTGACTTTTTCTTGTTCCCTAAACTGAAGAGGCCCATGAAAGGACGACGTTACTCTTCTCTTGACGAGATAAAGACGGCATCGAAGGAGGAGCTGAACAAGATAAAAAAAAATGATTTTTTGAAGTGCTTCGAAGATTGGAAAAACCGTTGGCACAAGTGTATAATATCTCATGGGGATTACTTTGAAGGGGACAAAATAGATATTCATGAATAAATAAATAGTTTTTGAAAAAACACAAAATTCGCGATACTTTTTGAACACACCTCGTATAAACAGACTTTGAGTGTCAATTTATCCTTGCAAGTACTTGTAAAATACCCGTCATGATTGCAGTTCCATTGCCATCGGATTATAATTTCGATCTCCTAGAATTCTTATTACCTTGTCGAAAACCTTGCAACGCCTCTGTTTTTTTATATGTAGAATAGATTTGCTTAAGATGGTTGGCTAATTATTTATTGTTTTATCCAATAATTAAATTCGGTTAAAGAAAACAAAATTAAGAACTTCGTGATTCACTGCTTCTTTGTATATAATTATTTAGAAACTAGCTGATAATAGCGATAGGAGGTTTTTCCCTAGCCAAATTTTTGCTAATAACTTTAATCGGGCAAAAACCCAAGGAAAAGATATTAAAATTTTTAACAAATCCCTGTATAATTTTTGTTCTTCAGTCTGTCAGTATTACTGTTATTTGTGTCATATTCTCTTTATTTGTAAATATTAAATCGTAAAATGATTAAATACTTTTTATTACCATAAATAAAATAAAATTAAGAATATTTTTATCCTTAGTATTTCAAATATTTTGTGTTTCGATATAGAAAAACCTTATTAAACGATCTAGACTTTCGTAGTTAAAGCAACTGACGGACGCTTATATTTACTATTACAATATTAGTGTGTATTGTAAATCATGAAATATCCTATATCTCTCTCTACCAAAGTAAGTAGCGGCCCATTAACGTCCCACTGCTGGGCACAGGCCTCCTCACTCATAGGAGAGAGGGTTTTAGTGCATAGATCCACCACGCTGCTCCACTGCGGGTTGGCTGGCATAGTACACAAGGATACTCTCTATTCCTTCACTCTAATAGTCTGATTTGACGGAAATCCGACACTCACGGAGAGAGATCAGGCGCATATTGGGGATAAATATTGGGGATTTTCTGTTAATACATTAAACCTTTGCCGTGGAGCTATAACTATAAACATATAGTTATTACAATAACACTCACGAGAGTTTACAATAGAGAAAATGCAGTTGATTACAGCATACAGCTTATAATTCATATTTTTAAATATCGGTTTTTGTAAGTAAAAAGTAACATCCTGTACGCCTATCCCAACAACTCACCACGTTTCTCCGCTGGTAAAGTATTTCTGGGGTAGCTAACTCCATTACTTTTGGGGGATAATGAGGTTTCTTCTCGATGATTTCCTTCACCTAAGAGCCCTCTAATTGATTAGTATCTTTTTATAATAATACCTAATATTTATTTGAGCATAAAAAGAAAGACATAATTAAAATACCTTGTCAGACTTAGGGGTCAGTGTCCTTCCAATTTTACAATATATTATACACCTAGTCCACATATTTAATAGAAAATTAAAAATGAATACTTAATTTAAAACTAATCCATAATGTAAAATTAATATAAGTAATTGTGTATGTATGTGTGTGTGTATGTGCGTAATTAATTAGATTAAGATATTTTCTGTTGTTATAGTCAAGATATAAAGAACGTTTTTTCGTTATGAAAAGAAACATAATGTTATTGCCTAGGATTTTAAACCACGACATTTTTCAAAGATAATCCACGCTTTTTATCACTATGCCGTCATGACTTGTACAAAATAATTTTTCTGGATATTTCGCCGTGGAAGTATAATACTATAGATATAGTTCAATTATGCTAACACTCACGAAAGTTTACAATAGAGAAAATGCAGCCGATTTACAGCAAGTGATTATGCTGTTTTTATGCAAGTGAAGTTTTCAAACAGCGATGAGTTAACATCTGCGTTATCTTACTTTATGATAAACACTAACTCGGCTCTATTGTTCTCGCACAGCAACTCTATATTTTTGGAGCAATATTATAAATTACGTCTGTGTTTATATTTTATTAGCAATACATAACTTAGCAACAATAAATAGTTTTCTATATTTTAGTGGTGCTTTTTGCATAGTATTAATCAAATTTGCTTGAATCTTTTTGAGAGCATACTTATATTATATTAACTAGTATCCGCGACTTTGTCTGTCATGGAATTAGGAAATACCTATCGGTGCTATGGAAGAATAGTGATAGAATTCGAAAAAGCTTATTTTGATAGACCCCCTTAAAAGTTAAATTAGTCAAAATGAAAAAACAAAAACTAATTATATAATGACATTTTCTTGTCACACGGTCATATTTAGCTATTTGAAACGATGAGGGTTTAATACAAGAAGATGAAGATATCATAAAATTTATATAGTTTTGTATTACGTGATTATCCATTTAAAGCAGTTATGTCTCTTTATGTATCTTAATATCTCTGGTAAAGTATATCGCCGTTTTGAATAAGTAGTATACAATGTAAATATACGAAGATATTACCAAAGAGCCTAAACATATTACCAAATAGAAAAGAGTTCGAACTATGTGTAATTGACATTCATTTAAATCAAATTATTCGTTATAAATATATAATTACTTTTAATTATACGTGTTCTATAAGGAGACAGGAGTGGTGTTTGTAAAAAACAATTTATTAGAGATCATGATATTATCGTGTATGCGAGATATTTCCAAAGGTGCTGAGATAATGTGTATCTATTGACCATTATTCAAATCCTTGACATAACCTATTTGATAAAATGCACGAAAAACTTTAAATCGATAATTGGGTTGTTTCAAGGTGGATGTATTTCCACAGTTCAGCTCTGGTGCAGTGATTGATTCGATGACGTCATCACACACGTTTCGTGCCAATTTTCGTTTCGTTATAGCGAGTAAAATTTTGTAACAGTGAGCACTTCTGGTGATTGTGTCTGACTTTAAATTTATTTTCTCGTAAGCAAAAATTGAAGAAGACAAGTTGACGGCGATAAATTTCGAGGAAAAACACGTCTGACGTACTAATATTATCTTTGTTTTCGTATTCGTTCATAATTTTTAAGAATATAGTCGTTACTGTCTAGGTAGAACGTTGTAGAACAAATGAAACGCATAAAGTTTTTTATTACCCGTAGGAGTTGCTTCGTCAATGTCTGCGAAATTTGTGGGATAATTCTTTGTAAACTGCGGGTTGAAGGCAATGTACATCGCACTAGTTTGCTTGTGGGACAATCGTGGATTTACGAATTATATTTAACTTGTGTTCATTATGATAGAAAGACCTAAATAACAAAATTTTCTAATTACGAGATGTAGTATTATCTCGTAATTGGAAAATTCACACAAATTAATTCACTGAATAACTTAAAAATTTGCTTTCTTATGATTTACTAGCAAATTTCATAAATGACGGTGTTGAACTTAAATTACTTACAATTTAAACTTACGATCTGATCGTATGCAAGTATGATAAGTAGCATAACCGTCAAAATATCGTTTTGTATGTATAATAAATGGATTTGTGAAAATAAATATAGTCGACAGAATCTATTGGCAAATGTCTTTCAAAATTCTTGACAAGAATTGTTATTATTTATTACCTATTCGTTCAAATGAAATGAACAAATGTACGAAGAGAATCTATTGCTATATATCAGCCAAAAACAATTCTCCATCTACGAGTATTATATATCATCCTCAAATACTTGTTATTTTCTTTTCTATTATTTGCTGAATAAGATGAAAACCTTCAATATACTGGGACATATCTATTTATAGATAGCAAATATAGTTTACAAACTATTAATCAGCTGTATAAGCGTGTATTTCTGGAGAAAGGACATGGACAAAAATAAGCGGTCAATGACGCGCGTTCAACTGAGTTCTCACTGAGTTCGAGGTTTTTCTACATAAATATACAAATTTAAGGTTAAGTTTGTATGTTATTGTATCATGAGTTCTCTTCAATAATAGTGTGGATCATTTATGTTCGTTGCTGGTAGTAAAATGCGAGCATTGGTGTCGGCATCGTTGCCAGACGCCCTGACGCCTCTTCTTCGCGTTTACGCTTATAATAACCTAATTTATAAATATTTCTGTGATCTGGTTATGCGAGAGAATATTGAGGCAACTATAAACGAATTGAATTTATATACACGTAATTATATAAATAGTTCATTTGTGGTATATCGTATTCGGCTTAGTCGGGGTAATTTAAAAAGAAACTATCTTTGGGGAATTATAGAAAAGTCTATAGAATCGCTTCATTTAGCAGTTTTACATTGTTATATATCAAGGTCTCTTCCTATGTTTAATTATTCTTTAAAATGTTAATCACAATATAAAAAATTGTGTAATAAAATTGCATTTACTATTTAATGAATTTTATTTATCTTTCTTTTATATAGATGTATATACCATTCGAAACGGGATCATATTATTTTTAATTTACCATACAATGTATTTTGTAAGTTTGATTTGAAATTTAACTCCGGCTAATAAATATATTGACAGTATCTTTAGAGAGATTTTTGTTATTTCTATATTGGTGTTTCAACTTGTTTCGAGAGCTTATTAAAATTTTGATGCTCTTTATTTCCACAATCAGTTGGTATCCGTTTACCATCTTTTCGTTTGACTTCATATTCCATAATGTCTTTCGTGTTGCAAGTTGGAAGAAGATTGTTGGTTCTTACTTCAAATATTAGCAGATTGGTTAAAAAGAAAGATATTTTATAGCCTTTAAAGTTTTATTCTTAACTCCTTACAGTAATACGAATTTTATATATTATTCCTTAAGTAAACAAAAAGTAAGGCGTTCACTACAACAACATTTATCGGGAATTAAATAAACGTCTAAACGATGTTGTTGAAAGGAGTGTACGTTTTCTAAATGTATTAGTTTTATTCGTTTTAAAGAGGTCGTAAATGTTAAAGAATTATGTTTTGAGTTTAGAAAGCCGTGTTCCACTTCGAAATATGTTAGTCATCGTGTTATATTTGGGCGAGGGGTCGTGTTATTCATGGTTACACTAAGACTTGGAAGAGGCTAGGGTAATCAGCGGGTTCAGCTTCTTGGACGAAGGACATTTTAGATTGAACCTCTAAATGCTTCCTCAGCGTGAAAAAACGAGTTGTATTGTTTTAAAATTAACAGTTGAAATAAGCGCAGTTGCAGTCAGTTACTGACAGAAATAAGCTAGCTCCACCAGGGAAATACCAAGTCCACATCAAATAATATACATACCACTAATATAGCTACATATGTTTGCTATGTTTTCCGTTTCGTAAGCACGAACATTTTTAACCACTAAGCTGTAATGAATAGAATTAAAATGACTTATTTGTTGTTGTTGAAATTAAAAGAACTTTTTTTAAAATGTTTGTGGAAGTGGGTTTAATTTGTTCAGATTCTACTATTAAAAGTCCAATCCTAATTTGTCGAGACTGCAGCGTGCATTGCGTGTAAACTGTCTTAGATACATTTTAAATGCATTATGATGATTTGAGAAAACAAAGGTTCTATGCCATGAAAGTATCGGGTACTTGGTAATGTTAAAATAATATAACATGTTTCCGGTTGAACAAAGAAATATCCCAAATTGATGTTTTGATACAAGAATACTGTGTTTGTTTTAAATAACATTTATTTTGAATAAGATGCACGTAATGATTGTAGTTTAGAAAATACCAATGTAAAACATTTCAGTTTACACTCCAACTGACGTCCGTCTGCTTGTGCGACTATGTAAAGGTGTTATAAAGTCAACATCTGATGTTTTAGTGCTGATGAAAGTGATTAACCGATCCCATGATTTTTTTATTAACAAAAAAAAGTAAGCAGCAGCCTATTAACGGCTCCTCACTCACTTGAGAGAGGGTTTTTAGAGCATAGACTCACCACGTTGCTCCTCTGCGGATTGTACTCTCTATTCCTTCACTCTCATAGTCCGATGTGACGGGAATCCGGCACGACCGACGGTTTAACGTGCTCTCCGAGACACGGGAGTAGATCACACCGCCAACTTCGCAACTTTGGGAAAATATTGAGAAACTGTTAATAAAAAACGCAACATTTTTGAAGGGGCCTGACCAGGGACTCGAACCCAGAACCTCATGTCTGTAGTCGAACATGCTAACCACTAGACTAATGAGGCAGCCCTAGACCGATGAGTATTTTTTTAGTTAATCATATTTATTTAAAAATTACATATATGGTTATTGATTTTAAATTTACATGCAACTGTGTAAATTTTTGACCTTTATTTGATATTTGAAGATACATTTATAAATTTTAAATAATATGTTTACTACACTTACTATTATGCGTATTGTAAATCGTTGATACCTCCTATCCTTACCCAATAAAGTTTTGATTAAATCAAAATATTCTGTATTCAAGTACGATCAAAAAGCACTTTTGATCGTTAGTAGTCTGTCCGTTGGTAACAAATCTACCACCGGAAAGTTGATTCCGCTGGGAATAAACCGGCATGAAACTCAGCGGTTACTCGTTTAAACATAGTTTTTGCTCGTTACAATGTATTTAGCTTTCATGTGCAACTGGAATCAAGTCCAAACATCTTTGTCGCTTAAATTATCTTCAACATTATAATATACCTTTTGTAATAGGACTTTTTTTACGTTTCCTAAAACTAGGCAAATCCAGAAGAGATTCGGGTATCTTATCAAAAATGCACATGCTCAATGACTTCTGAACCTGCTTCACTCTAGAATATGGCATTCAAGTATTTTTTTATTGTATAAAAATTGTTTCTGTATAATTGAATATTATCACGGATATATAAAATGTTATTCAATATAAATTGCAACGGTAGTGTGAGAATTGATATTTCTTTAAATTTTCCTCTTAAGGAAACGCGAGATCCCAATTCATATATGGCACATTTTAACCCACTGTGTGTGGGAAACAAACACTACAAAATATTCATATTTAAAAATTAAAGAATAATTTCAAAACAGAAATAAAAATTTTCGGTTTTTTGCGATTTAAGTCTAAATTGAATAGCAAAAATCGAAACTGTAATAAAAAATTATAAACTGAAATCATTTATATCTCTGGCCAAGTATATAATGTTTTAAAGGTATCTGTGTTATCAATATAATTCGTACTGCACAATAATAACCGGATGTTGTGTTCGAGTTTTCACATGAACATAGCGCCAACAATTAATTAAGTATTCAGCGTTGTTTTTCACAACGCTTTATTTGGAGGTTCAAGTTCATATACCGCAACTTTTATATACGTGATATCATTTAACGGCATCACAAATTATGACGCTCCATCGCCCACAAACCCTGATTCATCTATCCGAATAAATGTCTGATTATACAGATAAAATAAGAACTGTTTATTAAATATGACGAATTGGTTTCGTTTACTTTATTTCTGTAACCACAAGCCTGATTCAAAACGGACTTTCCCTGGCAAATAACCTAGGTCCAATTTTATTACGAAATTTCCTTGGGAAGTAATATCAAAAGGAGTCCCACCGAATCACAATTTTTCGTATCATAAACTTATACATAACTACGTATAAATAGCGAAATCTATGTTGAATTTCGAACAAAAATAATCAAACAAATCTCTCTAAAACTCATATTTTTGTGTTGTTTAGTGTAGTCTGCATCTTTTTTGATATAATAATTCAAATTATTTCTAACGCTATCAATCATGAACCTTTTAAACTTTACGTAAGTAGCAGGCCATTACGTCAGACTGCTAGGTACAGGCCTCCTCACTCATATGAGAGAGGGTTTTTTAAGAGCATAGACCCATCACGCTGCTCTACTGTGGATTGGCAGGCATAGTACACAAGTGTACTCTCAATTCCTTTACTCTCATAGTCCGACGTGACGGCAATCCGACACGACCGGAGAGATATCAGGCGCAGGATCGACGGCTTAACGTGCTCTACGAGGCACGGGGGTGGATTACACCGCCAAATTTTTCACAACTTCAGGCAAATATTGAGAAAAACTTAATAGAAACTTAATATCGATTTCAATTTGGCCTGACCTGGGACTCGAACCCAGGAAATCATGTCTGTAGTCGAACTTGCTAACCACTAGACCAATGAGGCAGAGTTTAAACTTTACGTGTGCTTTCAATAGGCGCTTTACAATTATTTAAAGTAAAAGTAAGTAAGTAAAGTTGACATTTTTAAATTCGATGATATATCTTTTGAATGGAATGTCCTATTTTAATAATTATAAAAGTGTTTTACAGGTATTGAAACGGTTTTAAATAAAATAGAATAAGGATTAATATAGAGATGTGAATAATATGGTTTGATGATTGTCGGTACTTTTAAAAAGTAGTTTTACTGGCATAACCACAGTAGTTCGACACATGATATCTCTGACAGAAAATGCAGCTTTCTAATGGTGAAAATATTTTAGAAATCGGTCTAGTAGTTTTTGTGTGGAAACGTTACAAACATACATACATACTTGTTTCCTCTTTATAATATTAGTTGAGATTTAGAATGAAAAATTTTACAAAAATATTTAAGAAGAGTGGAAGCTAATGGAACGAATTTAAAAAATAAATGTAAATATTGAGCGGGTATAATTAGTGTTTCATAACTCTAGTTTCACTCAGTAAAACTTGTCTTAAGAACTGAACATGCAGTTGTAAAAATGTAAATTCAACGCGTGGGCGACTTAATCACTCTAACGTAGTTTTAATCGTAGGGGACCAAGTTTTCCTGCGAGCACCAACTGGCTCTAATAATAAGCAAAATGACGCCCGACGTCGTCCAGCGCTGGCAATCGTCATTGACTTTATGAAGACAAAAATAAACATTCATTTCTTTACTGAATCTTATTTTGTTTTTTTTTTCCAAAGTATCACAGTCCAGAGACGCCTGCTATTTTCTTAAAAATAACGAGACAGGTTATGACACCACGGAGGTCAGCGATATGTCTGCATTTGTGTTCTTATTGCTGTAGCAGTTTATTTTTTTTGCAAAACCACGTAAAATTTACGATTAAATTTATGAGGTATTGATTAAGCATACAAATAATAAATAGGCACGGCGGTGATTTTCAAATGAATTATGCTCCTTCTACGACGATTTGATTAAGTAAAGCAATGGTAAATCTCACCAATAGTATGAGTATCAGGGTGCACGGATAAACTTATGAGACTTTCTGTTTGCACCACTTAAAATATTATAGTATTTCTAATGAAGAGATAATAAAAAAATCTCTTAAAATTTACGATAATAAATTTTAAATAAAATGAAAAACCTTTTATTCGTTCAGTCCCATTTAACTACATTATTACAAATGTAACAAGATTATAGATAAATTATATAATAACTAAATGAGTTACCGATTGTGACTTTAAATAAATATGATGTTCTAGTTAATAAAGACAGCTTTAAATTAATTGTTTCAGTAAAAATAATCCTAAAATATTACATAAAATCTAAATATTAAACCTCATTTTTTCAAAAACAACACGTTTTGAGTTAAAAGAGCGAAATTGCTTTGTATTGCTAGACCCCACCCTTGTAGTAATATATTAAAATAAATAATAAGCAATTTAAAAAGATAATTCCTATTGAAAATGCAGTAACACAACAAATATACATCATAATTAATATTTTAAAATGCCTTCGTGAGTTCAAACGTCGTCTATTAAAAGTTTAAAAAGTATTTGAATTTGAGTGGATGATTAAGAAAGTACGTTAACAGCCTCCCTGGCATTGAGAAACTTTATTGTACACCACAAGCAATGCATGAAATATATACAACTTTAACTTAATTATAGGGTACAAAAAGGCGGCTTTATCACTAAGTAGCGATTTCTGCCAGACGACGTAAGGGTTAGGGAAATTTTGTTGAGAAAAAGACTGATAGTGTAAGAGTAATAGTGTGTGAGCGAGTACACACTTCTGTAACAGTTTCTCAAGTATCTGGGCGTGAACTGGCGAAAGACTTCGGCCGTGGCTAGTTACCACTTGACCAGCAAAGTCGCGCCAACAAGCAAAATATTTGCGGTCCGGTATCATGGTGTATTCTGACACGAATCTGTGTAGGAGGCATATTACCTCTTATCAAGTCAATTCGACTTCATCTTAGACTATATCATCACTTACCTTCAGGTGATATCACAATAAATCGTTAATCTGTTAGCGAAAAACAACTCCTTTAACTCAAATGGTTGCTAGGCGACGACCTTGCTTCTAATCACTCGCTATCTACTATCTTCATATGTTTTTAAAATTCTTACATTATCAATTAGTTTCTTTGTATATAACAGAGAACAAAGACACAACAATCGTGATCATGTCAACTCAAAGGTAGAAGGCGAATGTCCTCAAAATCTTGTCGCAATCAAATCATTGCATTATCATATCATTTACATGCATAAAATTCGATACCTAGTGTAAAACAGTAAACATTCGAGTATACAAATAATATTAAAATATTTTTAAACATGTCCTACATGAAATTTACATTAGCTGTAATAATTAAAGCCTACATGAAATGTAATTAGGAGTTCAATCACCTCTTTAACTCTCGTTTATTAGTCCTAAACCGATTTAGTTATAAAAGCTTTTGAGTCACGATGGCGTTACGTGTTAAATTTATTTAATGTAGCTATGACCTAAAGAAATTTATCATATTCTTTTAATACTTAATAATGCTAAAAATCGGAACTTACTATTTCTGAGAATGTATTCTCAGAAATAGTAAGTTCCGATTTTGACACACGACACGAAATTCTTTATTGAATCAGGGAACAAAATAAAAGATACATATAGTGAATATGTTATTGTTAAATGTAAAAATATTGTTTTATTCAAGGAAGCTTAACAAGCATTTTGTATCTTCAAGTCTGCCCGTTAGTAAGGAATCTACAACCAGTTCGGAAGGTTGATTAGCTGAATTAAAAATCAAGCATTCCTATAATCTTCAACAGTATAATATAATATTTACATATTTTTTGAAATTATGTAACTATAGAATTAATTGTGAAATCTTAATACAGAAGCTCTGGACTTTTGTAATCTTAAAAACAATCTCACCATCTTGATTTATTGCTATAGGATTATATCTACATCTTTTGAAAATAGTAACAGTACGTCTTTATATATAATACAAGTGAAGTTTTATCTAAGAATTTAACCTAATTATATATTAAAATCTCCGACTGGGTATTCTTAATTGGCTAGGAATACTTTTAAAAAATATTGTTCAACTTTTCACGGACGACATAAAATAATGTGTAACTTGGCAGTATATATATATTTGTAAATTAACGAGGAGATTTTTTATAATGATACATAAAATTTATAACAGGAAACGTATATTGCTTGTCGTCGTTCATTCTAAATTAGTCTAACCGTTAAGTCTAGATTGCGCTGCTAAATGGAGAAAGCACTGTGATTTATGTATTTTTTTTGTTCACAGGAAATTTCTATGCAGCAGAAATAGTGTCAGCATTGGAATATCTTCACGCTCGAAATATTGTTTATCGAGATCTGAAGCCCGAGAACCTATTGCTCGCAAAGGATGGGCATTTAAAAATAACGGATTTTGGTTTTGCGAAGAAATTAACAGATCGTACTTGGACACTTTGTGGCACGCCGGAGTACCTCGCACCTGAAATTATCCAGAGCAAAGGGCACAATAAAGCTGTGGACTGGTGGGCCTTAGGTTAGTACTATTTATATCTTCTAATATATACAAATCTCGTGCCATTGTGTTAGAAGTTGAATTACTCCGAAATAGTTCCACCGATTTTCGTGAATCTTAGCGTACATATCGGCTAGGGTGGAGAATCGGACATCTATTTTACATCCCCCCAAAATGTTAAGGGTGATTCAGCCCTAAATTTTTTATTAAATTTTTTGACAATTTTTTTATTGGATATTTTTTATGGTGTGGAATTAAAAAATACATACGACCCAAAATTTTCACCTTTCTATCACGAAACCCTATTTTTAATAGCGATTATAGTTATTATAAGGCAAAACAACAGACAAAAAGTTATATAAAATTTTACTATATATAAAATTCTCCGCCTCGTCTCTTTGTCTGCTATGTACAAAAAAAACCTACTGTTTATTATTTTCTTTTCATTAATATGTTTAATAATTCCCGAGGAAGTATAATGTTTGTGCAGGTTTTATATAAATTAGTTGGAATGTGGCGATAATTGTTGGAATTGTTAGAAAAAGTCATGCCATCTGGGAGCTTTCACCGAAAGCGCTTTCTGTTAAGGCGTAGACGAAGTCAAAGCAGAAGCTAGTACATGATTTAATCATATTTGTGATTCGTAAGATTAAACAATTCATTCTGGGAAGTCAAGAATTAAAATTTGTCTTAAAATGTATTTGAATCAACAATTATTGCTTGGTTAAAGGCAAAGTCTGCATGAAATAAAGAACTTACCTACACTTAGGATAATGTTAGAGAATCTGATTATGTATTTCTATCGAACTGGATATCTTAACAGCGATTTATCAAACAATTTCTAGCGAGGTCATTGACAATTTTGCATTCAATATTTAATTAGCGTAATGTGTAGAGAAAACAGTCGATTTCTTTTCTTCATTACAGGAAATTTTTGGTTTGATGCCAAGATTTGCAATTTGAATCGATCACGTTTGTCTATGTAGCCATTGATTTTATTTAATACATCGTAATTTGTCAACACTTAGTATCAGCATCTGTTAACTATTAAAAATGTTATGTACTGCAATTTCGCTGTCAGTATAGATAATTATAAATAATGATCGGCTATTATAAAGAGGGTCTCGGTGCTAGTGTAGTGATAGCAAATGTTAGAGGCTCTGGGTTCGATTCCTGAATGGATGTAGTAAAATGCTTAGATCTGAACATACGGAAGGCTTTCTACATGGCTTTACAACCTGAGCATTTTGCATTTAAAGAAATTTGGGGTTTCGGTACTACGCATAAGGTAAATTCCCCATTTGTGTAAATTAGGAAAAAAAGTCACCTGTATTTATTATCCTCAACTTCCCGTTTCTCAGATAATTAAGAAAAAAATATAAACACCAAATTTTTTATATTCAGTTAGTTGTTTCATAGAAAAACTTAGTAAAAGCAAGTAAGTAGCAGCCCATTAACGTTCCACTGCTGGGCACAGGCCTCCTTACTCCAAGGACTGAGGGTTTTTAGAGCATAGACCCACCGCGTTGCTCCACTGGGGATTGGCTGGCGGAATACTTAGTAATAATTGAATATTTTATCCCTTGAAAATATTTTTAACACTTAGGAGTTTAGTCATTTCGGTCTTTTTTACCATGTTATTATATTCCTTCAAAAGATAAAATAGATTCCCTTTACATCAATTTAAGAATGAAAACATCTATAAACTAATATTTAATCGAATTATAAAACCCGTTTAATATGGAAACCTGGCCTCCTTTCGTCTCTCGCCTACGCCCTTCGTAATTCAGTTTGTTAAACTAGTTTCTATTTCGTACGAAATGATTTAACTAATTTTTTTATATTGTGTACAGAAGGAGGTTACCGCTTTACGGGAATCTCATCTGGTAATAAGTAATAATACAGTTTAAAAAAGTAGCAATCTAATCTGGGAAGAGGTAATATCAAAGCATTTTTTTTATGTGGCGGTAAATTTTTGATGGCGGTAGTAATTACCCACGCCAGAAGCTTCCCAGCTATCCTCCATTAAATAGAAAATAGGACTTCCAAAATAATATTAGCTCGTCAGTCAATACAAGTACCTCTCTACAATTTGTTCTTTGTTCTTGTATAAAGGCGGGTCACGCGATATTAGTCATTTCAGTGAAGGTCGACCTTCATTTACATATTGTATCTTCAAAAAAAACTTCAGAAATATTTTCATTTATCATTAACAAATCTTTCTTGAAATTCGACTACATATAAACTTATTTAACGTGATATTAGCAATATAGAGTATCAAATAAAAGGGTATCTATGCAAAACCATTTTAATACAATTAATTAAAAAAACAATAGTTTTAGAATTCATCATTTGGTAACCAAAATTAATGATCGAGCCTATATGTAAATATATACATATTACATATTTTCTGTCACGGAGTTTACCCGCGAAGATCTCCGAAAGAACTCAACCGATATGGATGTTTTTAAATTTTGCTAGATTTGTACCGATTTGGACATACGAATATTTTTCTTATAGCTCCCAATGAAAAAACATTTTTTTTGCTTTTTTTAAACCGAGAAATTGTTAAGTATCATTTCTGAAAGAGTACTTTAAGTCTCACTATATAATACAATAAATTTCTTTTAATTCAAGTGTACGCCAATGCAGTCGCTCGCGTGGGATTTAATATTTGTATTATTTAAAATTGATTTATTTTCCAAAGTAAAATTTGTTTTTTCAACTAGACAAATGAATATAAAATCCGTGTTTAGTTAGAATGCTTATCAATTTAGTGCCCACATAATAACGATCGAAGATAAATATTTATCCAGTTGAAAACGGAGCTATACTGTCCCAACATTGTATGTTTTTGAAAAGATATAGGTAGAGGCTAAAAGTGATCTAAATATATATATATAAACTGTGGCCTTAATATAAAGCCTAAAAGAGATATATTTTTTTTGCAAAATTTATATACAACATCTTTAAATAGGAAAGAGGGTTATTAGAACGTAGATCCACGACGCTGCTTTATTGCGGATTGGCTGGCACAGTACACAAGTGCACTCTCTATTCCTTCACTCTCATAGTCATGTCGGATTGACGGTAATCCGACACGGTTAACCGGCTTAACTTGCTCTCTTGGGCAATTTCGGACAAATACTGAGATATTCTTAAAAAAAAACTCATTTACGATTTTCAAATTCGTCCGCCCTGGGACGCGAACCCAGGCCCTCATGTCTGTAACCAAACATGCTGACCAAGACCAATGTGGCAGACAATGTTTAAAGAAATTACTCCAATTGTATAACTCTGCCTAGCCTTGACTAATCAACCTAGGAAGTGGAAAATTTGCTAGAAAGAGAAATAGTGTAATTCATTTCTTGCCTAATGCTTTGTAATTGCGGAAATTACAGCATTTTTCAAGAAAGAGTGCGTTCTCTGTGAAAATAGTAATAAAATAAAAACAATTACGCAAAATAATGTAATTGTTTAACATAATGTACGTTTAAATTTATGTAGAAAAGCGAAATCTATAACTCTTGTCTAAATTGTAGACATAAAAGAATAGTTTTATGTTTCTGTTACATTTGGCAACCCAGTTTTACGGCCTAGATTTATTTGAAATGAGATCAATTACACATTACGCTTATCCGTAATGATAAGATATCTCAATTAATGATCTGTATTTAATATAATGTGATTTAGGAACTAAATATTGTATCCTTTATTTTCAAATTATTTGTCGATACTGAATTAGATGATAATATATAGGATTATTTCACGGGTATATATCAAGATGGAAGAGTAACGTGGAATCTATGAAAAATAAAACTATAGATTCACAGAGATTCGTTTGATACAACAACCTACAGCACCTGACCAGGACCCATATGACTGGGCTGAAATTTAGTCAAATATAGCATATTTTCATCGTGGTATGTGCCCGTAAATACATTTTAAATAAGTTATATAACCACGAAAATTTCAGCTGAATTTTAATTATCTATATTATATAAAACAACTCCTGTAGACTCTGGAAGATACCAATGCAATGCTCGATGACTTCAGCGGAGCTACTCAACGGGTGGGGCTAAAAATGAACATGGATAAGACGAAAGTTATATCCAATATCCATGTTCCGCTCCACCCAGTTATCGTTGAAAACTCGGCACTCGAAATTATAGACGAGTTTACATACTTGGGACACATAGTTCAGCTAGGTAGGTTCAAATTTCGAGGACAAAGTCAACCGCCGTATCCAACTCGGTTGAGCAGTGTTCAGGAAACTACGGAAGATTTTTCCGTGCAATATCCGTCAGTGTCTGAAGACAAAGCTCTTCGAACAGTGCGTGTTGCCAGTGATGACCTACGGTTCTGAGACGTGGTCGCTGACTATGGGCCTCATGCGGAAGCTCAGAGTCACTCAGCGTGCGATGGAGAGGGCTATGCTCGGAGTTTCTATACGTGATCAAATCCGAAATGAGGAGATCCGTAGTTCAAAGTCACTGGCATAGTCCTACGAATCGCGAACCTGAAGTGGCAATGGGCGGGACACATAGTCTTATAGTTCGATGGACGCTGGGGTCCGATGGTGCTGGAGTAGCGACCTAGTGTAGCAGTGTAGGCAGACCCCCCATAACGTGGACCGGCGATGTAAAGAGGGTCGTTAGTAGCCGCTGGAGCCAGGTGGCGCAAGATCGCCCTTGTGGACATCATAACGTGAGACCTATCTCCAAAAGTGGACACCCATCGGTTGAAAGACGACGACGACGACTGCAGATTCAAAAGTAATATGACCTTTCTATAATCAATTTCGGATAAGCATATAAATTTGTAACCCTGACTTGATTTATATTGTTAACATGGGCTACGATTATTTAGTTATATTTAAGCTTTGAAAGAATAGTAACATAATTAAAAAAAGCTAAGTTTATAAGAGGGCCGTTTGAAAATAAAACAAATTGTTTTAAAAAACCAATGATATAATGATATTTTGAGGTGAGACAGCATCAATTTGAATAAAATCTTAACTATATTTTCAAGTTAGGAAAATGGAATTTGAATGTTAGGAAAAATGAAATTGAAAGTTAGGAATGAAAAGGTGTTTTGATGCTACACAACTTGATCACAACGTTTCCAATACAATAAAGAAAACAATATTTTTACTTTTTTATATTCATGAGAATATTTTGTAAAATACTTTGAAAGAAGAATTCAAGTTATAATCGAGAATAACATAGATCTGAGAATGCAATTGCAAACAACAGTTACATAACGCGGTATTTCATTAAAAGCGGAAAAAACAGATATTAGACAGCCACTACAATAAGTACTTAGAAGTAGAAACTGGTTTATGCAATCTAGTATTATGCTATTAAAGAATTTTCAAAATAATTTATATTTTTAGCATAAATAGAAATTTTTTAAGATGCAAAGTTAACAAATACGACTAATTAATGTCGTTTTTACTACGTTATAACTTAACAAAATAACTGCAATTTTTTTCAAGAATTCAAGACCTATGATAGTAATGCAATTTATTCAAATATTGCTATGTTAGATCACTGGACTTGGTTTACTACTATACAGTCCCTATTATTCTTGTTTAAGTTTTCAATCGTTATGAAAATATGTTTTTTTCACTCATTGAAGTCGAAATACATTTATTTAAATAGAATTAGACGATATTTTATGTTAATATAGTCGTTTTTCAATATTAATAAAAGTTGTTATGCGAAAAACTGTACAGCGTAATCTACTAAAAGCTCACGTCAAAAGCTTAAATGTTTCTGTCATTATAAAACGATTAAAAAGTTCGTGATAATTTAGGAATTGATTTTAAATATCTTTGAAATTAAAACTTCTTTACGCCCGTTTCACATGTGGAGTAAGCTGGTGAATGCGTGACAAGACCGTTGTGAAAATCGTGATCCGTGTTTTTTGTTCTATCTTTAATAGTTTTCGCAGCGCACACGATAACAATTTTTTTCTTTCATAGTTTGGGTAACATTAATGCATTTTTCTTAGGGATTCACATGTTTTTGAGAATGTAATTTACTCTATGTAGCTCAGTGAATAAACAGCTTTCTTATGATGAAAAAAATAAATTGAAATCGGCCCAGTAGTTTTTGGGTGAAAACGTTACAAACATTCATACATACATACAAAAACATAAATGTTTCCTTTTTAAAATATTAGTTTAGTTTTGATCTCTGTATATAATTGTTCATGTATTTTAGCGTATACTATTTAGCTTTATTTCAAAATATTTATAAATATATCTTTGTAATTCTATGGATCTCCATAGAATTAATTCAGCATTGATATCATTATCTAATGATATCAATAAAATATTATTGACATGGTATTTATATAAAATAATTATGTTTTTGATATTTCATTAGTTATATCTATCGGCAATCCCGTTTACTGTAATGTTTTGAAGTGAAACTTCTTTAGGGGCTTTAAATTTTTTACGGATGAAACGCGTGACTAGCGTCACGAAGATGTGCAGCGTTTTATTATGCTAATTTGGTTGAAGGGTAGTTTTAATATTTACAAATAATTTAATATATTATTTTTCATAAAATAAAAATATTTCACAAATTTTAAATATTTAAACAAAATTTACTTAATAATTTACAATATGGACAAAAAACACATGCCATTTTTATTTACAAGTCTTCATTTGAGATTTCAATAAACTATTTCTATTAATTTTCGTCACTTTTAATATTTTAATGACAATTCATTAAATTCCTAAGATATCTTGTTTTTCCCCTCCCTTTAAATCTCCAAAGTTTTAGATTAGTATAACTGCCTCATTGGTCTAGTGGTTAGCATGTTCGACTACAGCCATGAGGTCCTGGGTTCGAGTCCCGGGTTGGGCCAATTCAAAAATCAATATTGAGTTTTCTATTTAGATTTTCTCAATATTTGCCTGAAGTTGGGAAGTTGGCGGTGTGATCCACGCCCGTGCTTCGGAGAGCACGTTAAGCCGTCGGTCCTGCGCCTGATCTCTCTCCAGTCGCGTCGGATTCCCGTCACATCTGATTATGAAAGTGAAGGAATAGAAAATGCAGTTGTGTACTATGCCTGCCGATCCGCAGTGGAGCAGCGTGGTGGGTCTATGCTCTAAACACCCTCTCTCATGCGAGCGAGGAGGCTTATCCTAAGCAGTGGGACGTTAATGGGCTTCTACTTACCTTTTTTACACAAGACTTAAAAATCAGTTTACCAAAAAAGTTTTACTTCTGATATGTACTTCGTACGCTCGCTCTTTTAATTTTTGTTTGTATTACTGGTTTTGTACGGTAGTCCAAAGAAATTCGCTAATGTAAATATTGGATGTGTCGAGGGGTGTATTACATTTTCTTTTAAAGTGCTTTGTGACAGTGCATGGAGTGTTTTGTCAAAACGACTTTGCCAACGCTGCCGTGTGGCGTCGTAGAGACATTTAATGTAATGTTTACATTATAATTATTTAACGTACTAGTGATTTATGGTGCCGTCTAGTCAATCTAAATCGCTGCCTCGTGCCAGACTTATATATCTCTGGGATAATTTATTGTGGAGAAGTTTGTTTTTGATTGTCTCATATTTATTCCTTGGCATCAAATGAAAAATATAATATTGATTAATATACTTTCGTAGAGCGTTGTTTGCCCTCTTAAGTAATACTTTCTAAAAATATAGTTCTAATGCGCTTCAGTCATAAAGACAATAGTTATTAAGGGAGATTTGTATTCTATTTTCAGGAGTGCTCATCTACGAAATGTTAGTTGGATATCCTCCATTCTACGATGACAATCCGTTTGGTATATATGAAAAAATTCTTAATGGCAGAGTTGATTGGCCGCGGCATTTGGACCCGGTTGCTAAAGACATCATCAAAAAACTCCTCATACAGGATAGAACTAAGCGGCTAGGCAATATGAAGGTAAGCTGAAACAATATTTTAATAATAGTGTTTGCATAGATCAGTTAATAGTTTGAATACAAATACTACGAAATATCTTTTGCTACAGTGTCATCAGTTATAGAACTTATATACATGTGTGCCTAATACTACATTATAATTTGTGTCTACATTCTCAGCTTCCAAAATTAACACAGTAATAAAATCTTTCTTGACAGTTAAGCTCCGCCTATAAGCCCAGAAATATCAGGGATCTTGTTGTCGTCCATTTTGTATACACTGCTCTAAAAAAACGCATGAAAAACATTGTCTAAAATGAAACAGTTATTTACAAAATGCAATTATTTCTTTTTTATAATATCAACATTCTTACTTTGTTTGAGTATAATGGAAAATATTCTGATTAATACGTAATATCTAGACGTATCTTCTTTCTGAAGTGTGTATTACGTAAATATCCTGGAAATTAAATATTTTAGATCTGTATAATAATTAATTACAAGATTCTTAAACTTAAATGTGAATTGTGTGTGGGATTCCAAGGAATGGTTATAAAAAGTACAGAGTCATTATATACAAGGTGTTAGGAGACCGCTTCCGAAAACGAAGACAGACGATAGTACTAATGACACCTCTGATAATGGGACGGAATAAAATCGATCCTGATTTTAAAAAAAACATATTTTAATCAGCTGATTTTGTGTTTCATTCTTGTTTTTTTTTGCTAAAGTAATTAATTTTTATGAAACTATCGTTTTATTTACTTGTATTTACTAATATTCCTAATAAATGTATAAAAATTTGTCTAGCCAATGCTGTAATATTCCATATTTGTATTGCCTTGAAAAATATTTAGAGCTGGAAGAGGAGTAATTACAGAGAAATAATAAACAATTTCATAAAAAAAATGTTCAGCAAATAGATACCCAGCCGTTTTGAGTATTTGTAAATACGGCTGTGCAGTCTTTATTTATCAACAATTTATTTCGTAAGCTCAATTCAGCGTGTAATCATTAATTCCCATTTCAATTTGTTGGTAAAATTTTGCACTGTTACAATTTAATTCGAGTTGCTGGTGCAAAAAATGCTGTTTGCGTTTCGTTTATGAAGTTGGCTGTTCTCCAGCTGTTTCCATATATAACTCCTAATCTTACAGATGACAATTTACAAACTGCGTTTAATTGCAGAGCTTAAGCTTCTGTTCAAAGTGCATGACGTATATTTATTATATTGTAATATATATTGGGTCCTATTTTGTACATTATATATGTACTCTATTTATTATTATTATGTATGATTCCTTAAGATTGTCTGGAAGATATCGTTGCTTAGTGATATGAGCACCTTTTCCTATATTTGCTTGTCTAAATATGGGCCTATAGACAAAATGCCATTCTAAGTACGCTAACGTTTATAAAATGTATGGAAATGACGTATCATATCGATATGTCACGTGATCACATGAACAAATCATAGTGCTCCAGTCACTCAACGTAGCGTTATCGTACTTCGGTTTAAAGACATTTATTTTTCTCAACAAAGAACACATAAAGTTCTCTTAATTTGAGAATTTGACATAATTTTAAATTTTGTTTGAAATTTTAAAAGTTTTAAAAGCGTCGAACACATTACATTACAGAAAAGTAAGTCATTAAAAATGAGAAAGAAAATCACAAAAAAAAGAAAACAAATATGTAACATCACATTATGCTATGATAGGTAAAAGAACTAATGTTAGGGTGAGGCTCCACTGAACTTCTCCCGCACATATTCCACTAGATGTTTTTTTAAATTTATATACTTTGAATGTCATACGTTTAATATATCAGACTTTTATTGCTTTAGATATAATTTAGATTGCTAATGTAAAATTTACTGATGCTTAAAAGAGTCAGTCATAAATTTTGAATATTTTTAAAGGAATAATTGAAATATTTGTGAAAGTTCTTTATTTAGTAAATAAAGCAAAGAACTTTCTATATGGTCATTTTATTTTAACTTTATGATATCTATAAAGCGTTCTCAAAAACATATTAAATTCAAACTTTGGAAAAATAAAGCGTTGTGAACGGAGTTTATAATACTGGCATCAATTTGAAAGAAATACATTCTAATTTAAACTTTCCGTTTATCGTTAATTTGAGATTCAAAATAATGTGTATATAGTTAAAGCATAATGACAATCTCTTCGAATATTAATTACTGTTTTTTAAAATGCAATTCAATAAACCTACGTAACTTCATTATGTTTTTTTTTAATTACATACTACGTTGATTGCATTACTTAATAGCCAGTGCACACTGAATGGATTTACTGATGCAGTGAAACTATCCTCTATTAAACGTGGTTAAAAACCAGTTATTGCAGTTATATATACATACATACATACATAGAATTACGTCTCATTCCCATATGGTAGCGGTCGGGTAACTATTTTAACTATTAGCCCAAAATATTTTTGTGTAAGTTGATATTAACCCATGGCGAAGAACAAAAAAATAACGAAATCGCTTCTTTTTAGCATGCATCTTTCATTTTATAGCCCCATGATAATTTTGAAAAGAAAAAAATAATAGGGATATCCGGTATTTATCGCATTTATATTGTATTGAGTAGAAACGTTATATTTAGATTTTTATTATTTATATTTAGTGTTTTGTATATGCGTATCGATTGAATTCTTCATAATCGGCTAAACTTATGTTATTGAATAAAATTGTGTTTCTTCTCATTTGAAGCTTAGTGCTCACTTTTAAAAAACTGTTGACAGGATTTTATTGTAATTTCACCAGATGTTAACGATATAGTCCAAGATGGAAGCGCGCTAATCTGGTAAAAGGTAATTTATTTCTAATGTCTTCTATACAGTATCGTATCCTAATGTAAACTTTTTCCTTTGCGACACATCTGTGCTCATAATGTGGTAAATAGCCACATCCGAAGCCTTCCACCAGTCCACACTCCGATAACTTAGAAAATGCAATTTCCTAATTCTGCTCTGATGATAATCAAACCCAGGACTAGCAAAGCAAGTACCAAGTACTAAGCAAGTAGCTTTGCACCAGTTCGACCCTCAAACCGTAATTATTATCTCGATGGGTCATCTCATCTAGATAAATAAGTAAAGTAGGTAAAAATAAAATGAGAAAACTTTCTACGATTTTCTATGACCATGTAGGCACACGTACAGCAGTTTACTTTATAAAGATTGGAATGTGTTTGAGTTACTGCAATTTCTAGTAAACAGTTTGATATTTTCTCCGAGTTGCATGCAGCTTTTTGCCGCGATGTCGCAGAAATGTTTAGAAAGCCATCAGTCAGGTGTCCGGCTGGCGGCGACATCAAAAGTCATTCAGTGGCTGACGTATATTAAAGATAAATATCATCAATAAATTTCAAGTAGATATTTATTTAATCTGAAATTAAAGTTACTTTTGGGTACAAAAATATATTTAGATATGGGACATTTAAGTATTTTAATCGATCAGCCAGATATAAAAATGATTGCTGGAGTACTTATTTATATATCGGCTCTAACTCAATAACGTGATTAGTTCGAAAAGTTATATATCTTTTATTCATAAATAAATGCGTCGCGGACGATTTTATTTTTCCGAAAAATGGGGCCACCTTTGGGTGATCTACAGAATATTTTGATTACTTTTTTAATGTTATATTTGGAGATTGAAGTAGACTTACTAATAAACACGAGATCTTCAAAACTACTAAAGATTTACTTGCAAAACGACTCCTTTTACAGTATAAACGGTCACTAAATACGGATTTACATTGGTACGGACTTACATTTCCAAGGGATCGGGAACTACGCGGGTGACTACGCGGAAAACAGCTAATTAGTTATATTCATGAATCACTCCTGGGTTTGCCTCCATATAGTTTTAAGAAGTATGTTAAAAATGTCCTATTAAAAAAAGCATATTATAATGTTGAAGATTATTTAAGCGACAAAGATGTTTGGACATGATTCCAGTTGCACATGAAAGCTAAACACATTGTAACCTACAAAAAACTATGTTTAAAGGAGTAACCGTTGAGTTTCTTGCCGGATTCTTCTCAGCGGAATCAACTTTCCGAACTGGTGGTAGATTTGTTACCAACGGATAGACTATTGACGATTAAAAAGAGTTTTTTGAGCCTACTTGAATAAAGAATATTTTGATTTTTTATTTGATTTTGATTTTTGATTCATCTCTGGCTTCTTGACATGAAGTTGAACATTACAGTAACTTCAAATGTTTTAATTCTTTACATTAAAATGTTGGGTTTGTTTACGATTGTAAATTTACTATGATTACATCATCTTTTTCCTTCTCTTAGAGACTATAAGTAAAGTAAGTAGCTGCACGTCCCCCTGCTGGGTACAAGCCTCCTCACTCATAGGAGACAGGGTCTTAGAGACTATGTCTTACCATATCCTTGTAATGAAGGATGGATAAAACTTTACTATATAATGTCAATGCATTCTATTGCAAAGTTTTACAAAGTAAGAAATGAACTTTTAGTATGACAAGGTTAAATCTCAAATGTAGCTGAGGTAATTTTAGTCTCTTTTTAATCTCTAAAATAGCATTATTGATTTGTACGAGGCTTTTACAGGCAATAAAGAACAAAAATAAAGTTATACAAAATTAACCTACGACTTTAAAATGACATAAAACCTCGGAAGTAATACCAGGGTCACAGTAATCTAGCTAACTAGTTAAGCGTATCATTGATTTTCATGCCCCATAAATTTCAAATATGATATTAAAAGGCCGTTTCTGAGATTCTGTTTATATATAAACAATCGATATTGAAAGCGATAGGAGTGGAGAAATAACGTAATTAATTGGGATATAGGAGTACGTTACCTGTTAAGTGGACTATGTATTTGCATGCCTCATCAAATTGGTTGACTAACGATGTAAAACTACACAGAAACGTCGCGACTGCCAATAATAACGCACTACGTTGCTCCATTTCTGAACTATTTATTGCTACTTAACGTTCCTGATTGATGCATGAGAAATAGTGTACTTAAAGCGTTTATTAGATATACATTAATTAATATAACGAGACATTCAATTTTAACCACGGTGGAGTCCTACTTGTTATCACTAACTAAAATCAAATATTCTTTATTCTAGTAGGGCCTTTGAATCGCTAAATACAGTCTATTCCCGTCTATTATTTGATATGTGCTACGTTACACCGGTTCTGCATATCTATGGCAATAGTTTGTATTTAATATCACGTAAACCGTATGCCCGTATGCAGATTTATTTATATAGGTATTTCCCTAAACCGATGATTGTCTTATAAAAATCGTTGTATTGCAATAAGGTCGCCTTTTAAGTATTAAGTACTCTACTTAATATTGATAATTTTGAGGTGAACGATACAATCTCTTTCTCTGTATATATTCATCATAACACGACATTCATCCTACTCTTTCTTGGTCTCTCTCTCTCTCTATTGTACAATACTTTTGTCGATGACTTTTTAAGAATATTATTCTAAGACCTAATTTTGTTTGCCTGTCTTATTTTTATTAAAATAGCCTTTTGTATTTTATGAAGAAAAGTACAATTTTATTGTCAAATAATATATTGTATATAGTAAGTGTTATTTGATATTTCTGAGCTTTAAAGCTCTAGTAATGCTTTGTATTGAGAATAACTATATGACACGAAAAAAGCATATAGATTTATAAGAGCTTTATGCCTAGTATTCTTATAAAATTGAAAATACAATGTTATTTTTACTTCGTGTACGGAAATTATGCATAGAAAGGTGTGTAATCCAAGAACAAGAAGTGCCTTTGCGATGCATCAATTTCCCTATATGTCTCAACTGCTGTACAATAAAATAAATAAAGCAAAACATGTAAAATTAAACAACCACACACTGAAAAAAAATCTTTCTTAATGATCTGGACTATAATGCAACAGAAGATATGTTAATTTAATTACGCACACACACATACAATCATTTATATTGTGTTTATATCTTATATTATGGATTAGTTTTAAATTTAGTTTTCATTTTCTATTATAAAAGTAGGTTAGGCGTATAATATATTATAAAATTGGGAAGACACTGACCTCTAAGTCACGAGCTTACCTAGTTTAGGGGTCCAGGGTATTTTAATTGTATACCTTTCTTTATTATGCCTAAATAAATAAAGTTATTATTATTATTATTATAATGGATGGAAGATATGTACATCCTAATATTTATACGAAAGACTCGTAGAATGATAACATTTGTTTTAATTTTTACAGTGTGGATCAGAGGACGTCAAGAGGCACAGGTGGTTTAAACATATCGATTGGGCTGATGTTTATATGAAGAAATTACAGGTAAAAAGGTCTTTGAAATAGATGTACGAGTGTGGAATAACAAAGCAATAAAAATAAACACGTCTAGAGATATTTCAATACAAAGTTGTAATAAATGTAGTTGCCTAGACTATTTTATTTGACTCTACATAGTATACAATTAAGATCCCATAAAAACTGATACGAAAGCAAGGGATTTTTTTAACTCACTCTATGCTTGTTTTTTTTTTGTAAATAAGTGTTTAATCTGATTGCAATTAAGTAAGTAAGTAGCAGCCCTTTAACGTCCCACTGCTGGGCACAGGCCTCCTCACTCCGAGGAGCGAGGGTATTTAGAGCATAGACCCACCACGCTGCTCCACTGCGAATTGGCAGGCATAGTACACAAGTGCACTCTCTATTCCTTCACTCTCATAGTCCGATGTGACGGGAATCCGACACGGTCGGAGAGAGGTCAGGCGCAGGACCGACGGCTTAACGTGCTCTCCGAGGCACGGGGGTGGATCACACCGCCAACTTCCCAACTTCGGGCAAATATTGAGAAAATCTTAATAGAAAACTCAATATTGATTTTTGAATTGGCCCGACCCGGGACTCGAACCCAGGACCTCATGTCTGTAGTCGAACATGCTAACCACTACACCAATGAGGCAGTTAATCTAACAAGAATTCACATTGGTATTTGATGTCATTATTGTACTAGTATAATCAATTGAAACAATATAATATTGAGACTATTCCTACGTTTTACAATTACCAGCGCCATCTAGCACGTTTTTAACAATTTGTATAGAAATAAAGCAACCTTTCAAATAAATGACGTAATAATTAAAAAAAAAGTATGATTATATATGATTAAATTTAAGCAACTAATTAATATTTGAAGAGACTATTAATGTCAAGTGTCATCCATTAGAACTTTTTTATTTTAAAATGAAAAAAAAAAGATTAGATTATATACAGAGAGAGTGTGACTAAGTGTTGGAATTGAAAAAAAAAGGAGTTTCCGTGGACTTCTTTGGGGTTTTAATTCGGGAACGGTTTTGACAACGAGTATCAAATAACGGTTGGATAACGCCTTTGTTGAGTGGCATTTACAGAAAATGACAAAAAAGAACTCGTAGGATAAATTTTACTAAAGTATACGATGTTTAACTTGTAGAAATTTAAAATGACTGTCTTTTGATTGACTTACAATAATCTATGCAAATCTGAATAAAGGCTATTTTTATTATTACCAGTTTATAAAGACATAGACTTATTTTAAAATTAAAATATATCTTTGTTAATTGTATGATCAGTGCCAGTGAATTAAAAGGATTTTTCTTTTCTTTCAGCCACCAATATTGCCGTCAATTTCGTACGAAGGCGACACATCCAACTTTGACGAATACCCAGAAACTGACTGGAAAGCTGTACGCTCCCTAGATTCTGATGAGTTAAAACTATTCGCCAATTTTTGATGAAAACTACAGTACATTTAGTGCCCAAATTTAACTTAAACATACTAGAAAATGAGTTTTCATATTGCAGTGGTACAGAACACTTTCTTAAAATTAATATTGTCATACGTACATAAAGATACTAAGGAAGTCAACAGTTGCAGCAATACTAACAAAAATCAATTTCTGATATTTTCAGTGTATAGATTCGGTTGGACGATTTGTACATCCAATAAACATTTACTCCAACAGATATTGTAAAATAATGAATTATTTTTAAAACATGTAATTCTCTAAGGACAAAGGTTCCAAATCCAGTTTATTTATAAGTGACTCTATAATCCATACATCATCTTTATGTATAGAATGTATGTATGTGTATGCAAAAGTAACACATATGTTACATTAAGTGAATTAACTGTATTATTTCTTTATTTTGCAATCTAAGATGTAAGTGCGGTAATCTTACTTCTTCTAGTTCCTACACAGCATCGTGCCAGAAGACAAATCAGCGGTACGTCTTTGCTGGTAGGGTGGTAACTAGTCACGGCCGAAGTCTTTCATCAGTCCAGATTCAGACAGATTACAAGATGCAATTTCCTATATTCGCACAGGGGATCGATTTCAGGACCTATGCTAGCAAAGGAAGTACTCTCACCACTATCCCAGTGAGGCCTTCTTAAAGTTACATATCTCTTTACTTTACAAATTTTTGCCTGTAATATAAACGGTCTCAAATTCTATTGATATTAAGGGATAATAACGGGTGATAACTTTAAGAAACAGGTATTGAGAAGTGGCGGGAAAATTTTATGATACTAATTGCTTTATCATTAGTTTCATAGCTGATTACAATTTTATTTACACTATAAAGTGTTCCAAAACCCTATCGATTTTGAGGGATAACAAAACCCTATCGATATTAAGTTACTTTTTGTTAATAGGTTTTGAAAGGCGAAAGAAAATTTTTGTGATATCAGTTGTCTGGTCATTAGTATCATAACTGATTTTGACATAAATACGCCTTTAAAATCGCTTCCATAGGGAGGCAATTTTAATAAACGAATGATAACAAAATCGGGGGGTACAGTTTGGACTTGTAGACTATATATCTATAACCTGCATTCGAAATTTAATTACACCGTTGGATAGCTAAACGTTCATAAAAATTATAACGCTAAGTAAAAACTGTAACACATTATACACGGAGGGGAAGCCCCGCCATTTTGAAGCCACATTTAACAAACAGCGTTGTCCACAACACAGCTACATCCCATTTTTTCCGTCTTTCCTTCCAAAATTGTTTCAAATCCTATCGTTTTTAAAGAACAATAATTATCACTCATGATTTAGATTGATTTGCACTTGGTTTTAGCTGTGAAGGGAATATTATATGATATCTGTTGCTTGGTCATTTGTACCTTAGCTTATAAGTCAATATTTTCCCTAATTTTACTCCAAAATCTGAGGAGACTTTTTGGGTCACTTGAAAAAGCTTATATGTACTCCCACTGATAAAGAACGATTAACATTGAGCAATGGAAGAGAGTTTATATAACTTTACGTCTCATTTGTTGTTTCCTAATTAATGACGTGTCATAATACTTTATTCTTAGTTCCTAAATTTAAGTATCTGATGTTAGGAGATACTATTAGTTGATTAATATTACCGCAAAGATAGTCGACTTCGTAATTTAACTTTGGAATGGATCATGTCACAATCACTTGTTAGCTGCAAAATTACGATAAACATGAAATTGGTTTATTATTCATGGTTGAAGGTGATCCACAGCTCAATAATTATTTATGTAAATTAACTAAATATTAGGCTTTCCTAAAAAATACTAGATTAATACTAAAATATTAAAATTATAAACATCTACAGATGTTACGATAACATATTTCATAATTTGGTTAGTTGACTAGGTTATTACTGAAGTTGTAAATAACCTTAGTGTAAAATAATGATAAAAGGCTTAACAATTCCAATGCTACTATTTAGTTTTAAAAATAAATATTGTAGATTGCGTTTGTGATTTTTAGGTTAAATTAATATATAGAAAAATAACATTTTGTAAGAGTTTCCTATTTTTTTAATCTTACAGAGCTCCTATATTATTCTTGAAATTTGTTTTAACATAATATACATAAAAGTATTGTCAAATAGAATTAATTAATTTATAAGATTTAGAAATATGTCGTTTTTTTATCTTTGATGACATTAAAAATCGTTAACAATCTATCATTGATTTAATAAATTATTTTGCGCATTAATTAAAATATATGTCCATTATTTTAATTAAGTGATTGACATAATTTGATAATATCTACATAAAAAGTTTGCGTTCACTAACACTTAGTTTTAATGGATAATGTAGAATCTATTTCAATAAAAATATATTTAATTTATTTTATACCGTAATAAGTTTCAAGTTTATTACATTTCCAAAGAGTTAATTTATATGCGCAGCGTTTAGTGCAAATATTTTAATCATTATTTAGTTTCAGTTTATATTCTTTGGCTGAGGATAAAAAATAACATTCGTTCAAATAATTTTTAAATTTTAACTTCATAGACGTTGAAAATGTGATCTCTAAGCCAGAATAATAGCTTTAGTGTGAATGTATTTAATATTAGAAGTCTTCTTTAAGAAATTAAATGTAAGATACGAAAAATATAATACAACAGGGTTGTAAAGGAGATGTAGATATATAGATAATGGAAATACGTACTTATCTTTAAATAAATATTTCATTTAAAAAAAGGTTTTTTTATTTATTTCATTCTATTTATACCCTTTATTTGTAAGTCACATAACAATCAAACTTAAAAAAGCGGTTTTACTGCCAAACAGCGATTTCTTCCAGACAACTTTTGTGTTCAAAAACTGTAACTAAAATATATGATGGGCAATGATACAAACATACATATCTACATATTATTGTCCTCGTGTCGAACTATGAGAGTGAAGGAACAGAGAGTGCACTTGTGTTAGCGCAGATATAAAATGGAGTAGTGTGGTGAGGCCTAAAACCCTCTGTCCTATTAGTGGTGAGGCCTTTGCCCAGTAGAGGAAGGTTAATTAGTTGCTATTTATCTTTCTTAACCTCCAGAAAAGCATATATATGCATGCTTATTCCATAGAAAGGATAGCAACTATAGCTGCTGACAGAATGTGGTCTTTGTTGTGTTTCTCAATTACTATAATCTTATAAAACGTAAAAGTATTATACTATAAATTCTGCCCATTAGTAACAAATTTATACTCAAAAGTCTACTAGTTTAAAGAATTCTCAAACTGAGGATTGATATTTTATTCTTATTTAGAAAGCGAATTTCCGTATATCGAAAAATTTGAATTTTAGTTTCGTTATGAATCATCATACAACCCATGGAAAACCTCGTCCTCAAAAAAATTCGATGTGTAAATAATTTCCTTTCTTTCAAATTACATGCTTATTTTTATTAAATTATTGAGGGAGTTTATTACCTTTTTTTTCATGTCGGGAAATCCTCATGGCTACCCACAACGCCACGGGGGAAAGGCGTTACGGGTTATGCTGGACTTTTATCGGGAAAAAACCCGACGGTGCGTCCCCTACGTTCTTTGGCGAAAGCACGGGATCGGAATACATTCTTGTCGACGATATATCAACAGGGCTCCTCTCTTCGTATTCCTCCTATTCTGGTGGCATGCCACCTGTCCTCCCTCGGAATGCCTCTAAGGGGGTAATAGGTCCCGCACAGATTGCCCAGAGGCTACCCCTGGTGGGGTAAATAACGGCCGTGCACTAATCTTCTACGCCCAACCCTCCGTCGTCGTATGGCTGGAGCATCTCCGTCCATCTCTCTGATACGCTCCGCTGCTTCCTTCTGCGACATCGCGTCCTCACAAAAGGAGACCACGGCATTTCAGCTGGCTTCTCTTTTTTTAAGGTGCCATAAATAGTTTTCAGCGTTAAAATTACAGTATGTTCTTTATTAACTCTAGATTTAAATATAATTTAAATTGAAGAATCTGTTTATAATGTTAAAGTATCAAAACTTTGAACTAAGGTAAAATTTGCAAGTATTTTATTTTGTAATGAAACCGGAAAAAAATCAAAATTTTTTGTGCCCCTCTCCGAAACTGTTATAAAATTTTATGACCTTGTAAAAACATCTGTCAATTACATAAATTTCCATCGAAAAGTTTTATAATCAACATAACATAATTTGTCTCAGTGTAAACGTAAGACTGAATTAGAGATGTTTAAAAGCATTAAACTTCGTATAAACAATTATATTAAAATAAAAGAAGACGTCAATGATGTGGGTAAAATAGATGCTGTTAAATCTGATTTATGCGCTTTTAAGCGTAGCTTTTGAAAACATGTAATATATTTATTTACGCTTTAGCGTTGAAAAGAGTTCTCGCCGCGATTATTGCCACATAGCATTATTTTGGTTTTGGGAGCAGCTGCGTAATTTACGCGCCGTCTATTTGAATTTGTGCCGAACAGACAAACGGCCGCCTTCGAACTCGTACTGTATCACCAAAGTTATATTTCCTCATTATCGCAAGTGTTTTTTTTATGGTAGCTTTAATGGAAACCGTATGACACAAATGTAAGAAAGAATTTGGGCCATGCCTATATGCTTTGTAGATTAGATTATAGTATTTATTTCGATCGCTAAACTATATTCAATGTATATATGTCGATATCAATGTTGATAGGGTCCTTCTTAGCCCCTGGATTGAAGGCCTCAGCAAACTGATAGGAATCTGTATACGTCATGCAGCATCGCATGGACAAAAATACAAAAATCAAGAAAACTGACAGGTCCGGAGATGATTCCAGCAGTATACTGACGTCCTCAGCAGTTCAAATACCTTGGGCCAATTACATAAATTACATAAATAAACAATTACATAAATAAATATAACGGGCGGAGGATACACCCCGGCAGGGAGACCAAACGGCCGGGGGTCAGGGCTACAGACTGAGAAACCGCCGGACTATCCTAGCCGAGTCCAGCAACACCGCCTTTATTTTCTAGATTATCCAAATTTATATAGAAAATAGTGGATTCCAAACTCCACATGGCGGTAATCTCGTGCGCCAGATCTAGATACTTACGCTTTTTCTCTGTCTCAGCTCTCACGAGATTTTCGTCATATGGGATTGTGATATCCACTAAAAACACCCGAGACTGTGCCCGATCCATTAACACGCTATTAGGCGTATTGGCCAGTATGGTCCTGTCCATGATAATGGACCGGTCCCAATAAAGTAGGACACCGTCGTGATCGGGTACTGGCACTGGCTGGTACCTATAACACGGTTATTATTATTATTAAATTAATATTTATATTTCTGAAAATTGAATTATTTGTATTTAAAAGATTTAATAATACATTATCAATACGCTGTGAAACTGCAATTACATAAGCTGATAACAGTAAAAAGTAATCTTTCCAATAGATAAGCTTTAAAATTAATTTACCGATATCGATGGATTAGTACCTTCGTATTTGCTGCTAATAAGAACGTTGCAACGTTTATTGTGCTATTTTTAATTTATTTTATTTACTTGAAAATGAGTATAAGACCTTTGACCCCGGAATTAGCAGAAATAGCTCGAGCTGAGTTAAATGAAGATCCTAAAAGGATTGCCAAAGATCTGCAACATATAAAGGATTGGTTGGCCAAGCAACCGCACATTTGTGCAAGAACAGGTACTTAAAAAAATATTTTTTTATTTAATTTATTCACAAATGTTATTTATACCTTCTTATTGGTATAAATATTATTATATAAATATTATGATATTGGTATATCACATCAATTCAAATAAAAATTCTTAATTCAAATATAAACTTTTGTATTAAAAAATACAGTTACTTCATTGATTATTTACTCTATACATTTGATGATGACTTTAAAGGGTGGGTTAAGATCCAAATTTATGAAGCTTACTTTGCACCCTGTTCCCAGAACAATTCACAATTAACTATGACGAGTATCTTTTTTATGTAATCATCATTTCAATATAACTTAAACTGAATTTAGTCGGGATGTATAATGATATAGATATCACTAGAGTGAGATTTATCATCTCATCACTTTAAAATTAATGTAATTAATGGAAAAACCAAATAAATTTTTTACTAAAATAAATTCAACAAATGCCTTTGTTGCATAACTAGCCGAACCCGGGACATCGTCTGTATGGAATGTTTTTGGAAAGCATTTTCATTAATTTAGGCAAATTGTTTTATAAATTAGAAAAATACGTATAAGTACTTCAATATTCTGTGAATTACTGCAATATCGTGTCGAGTTAATAGTTAACACTCAACCTTCCTTGCGGGTAGAATTGCGTAAAATCTGTTTTTAGCTGACCTCTACTCGGCAAAAGGAATATTCCTAGCAAATTTCAAGTCTCTCCGGCTTATGGTTTCACATATCGTGATGAGTCAATAATTACCTGGATATCTCTTATCTATATATAGATTATAATTATAAATGCAACTTAAATCAAGTGCATAATAACTTATACTATTGCAGATGATCAATGGTTGATAACATTTTTACGAGGCTGTAAATTTAGTTTAGAAAGAACTAAGGAGAAGTTGGACCTTTATTATTCGCTACGTTCCATTGCTTCAGAACTTTTTACAGTTAGATATGATGATCCGATTTACGATGAGTTAATGAATTTAGGGTAAGTTCCTGTACATACTTTATATTTGAATACCAGTTACAGTAGAGCCTCACAGTAACCAGTGCATATAAATTACTTTATACATAGTCCATAAAAAGATTGTCAAATTTTACGTACACATGATGTAATGGTGACTTTATATAGGTTTGTTTTGCTGTATTATTTACAGATATCATATATAACTCGTATTTACATATAGTATAGTTAAGTAGTCTCAGTTTAACTTAAACAAGTACACTGGGTAGTCAATCATTGACTGATTAGCTTTTTGAAGTAGCTTGACCGTGAAATTATAACACTCTCATAAAATATCAATTATACGTTACTGCATTTCTGTTTGGGAATCGGAAAGCCAAAATCTAAACGCTTCCTTAATCGTGGGAGACGAATAGGGATACAATGAAAATATCATAATAATCATAATTGATATTTCTAGCTCATCGGCTCGAAATTTCATTATGTAGCTGTACTGAAATGATGGAGCATAAATAATACTAATAAAACGTTCGTTTTCGTAAGTGATTTCCTAACACCGTGCATATGCGCGAATTTAAGTTACCATCCGACTGGTAAAGACGTAGGCAGTCTGTAAAAAATGAGAGAATTGTAAATTGTACTAAGTGAGCTTAGCAAAATAATGTTTTACTTTTATTTTTCAGAGTGTATAGCGTACTTCCGAAAACGGTAACTGCTGGCTCACCACGTGTTATAATTGTTCGTCCAGCTTTGTATAATCCTGAAAAAATAAGCTTACTACAATTTATCGGCTTTCAAAGTATTGTCTCGAAGGTAACATTGCAAGGTTTTGCAGATTTTGAAGCATTTAAGAAATATATGTACATAACTGCATTGGTCAAGACCAAAGTGGTTAGCATGCTCGGCCACAGACATGAGGTCTTGGGTTCGAGTCCCGGGTCGGGGCAATTAAAAAATGGATATTGACTTTTCAATTAAGATTTTCTACGCCTGATCTCTCTCCGTTCGTGTCGGATTCCCGTCATATCGAACTGTGAGAGTGAAGGATTAGATGCACTTGTGTGCTATGCCTGCCAATCCGCAGTGGAGCAGCGTGGTGGGTCTATGCTCTAAAAACCCCCTCTCATATGAGTGACCTGTGTGATGAGGCCTGTGCCCAGCAGTGGGACGTTAATGGGCTGCTACTTACTTTATGTATTTATATAAAAATCGTGAGCTTAGAATGCATAAGATTTTGTATAGAGCTATGTTTAATATTTTTATTATTAGCTGACAGGTTGGTTACCTTTTGACTGTGATCTTACGTGATGGTATATTGTGATACCGTCTAACCTAGATTTAAAATTGCCAAAACTAGTAAGAGGTAATTTACCTTTTATGGTTTCCACTCAACATCGTACCGGAACGCAAATTTGTTGTTTGGCGCCACGTTTTTCCTGGTAGTTTGTTAATTAGCCACGGCCACCAGTCCACAATAAGTCAAACAGAAAATACAATTTCGTTAATTTGCTCTGGCAGGAATCGAACCCAGGAACTCTGTTAGTGAAGCTAGTACTCACACCATTATGGCAGCGAGGCTGTCGAAAACATGCAAATATAAGGACTATTAACTTTTGAAGGTGTGAACAGTACAAAGTGTGCGAAGGTTTGGAAACATAATTTAATTATATATTGATGGGTCCATATAAACGGCCAACTTACGTATTAGACGTTTTAATTTTTTGTATTTTTGATGATTGTTTAAAACCTTTGTCCTCGTGTATAAAATTAAGTTATAGGTTTTTAATCATATATATGTATATTTAAATTGGTCCATCCTTTTCTAGATACTTATGGTCGATGATGACGCTGCTATTATATCAGGCATACAGTTCATTGTGGACATAAAAGATCACAGCTTGGCACATATGATGCAACTAACACCGGTATTGCTAAAGAAAATGATTGTCATGACTCAGGTATACACTTTCATTTACACAAATACTAAAAAACACAAACACTAGGTATTAGGAGGCTGCATTTGAAAATGAAGACAGCTTGTAGTACCAATGATACCTTAGATGATGGATAGAAAAAAAAATCGATACTGATAAAAAAAATCATATTTTTCAAACGGTTTTACTTGCATTATTTATGCTTCATCATGTTAGTACAGCTAAATGATAAAAAATATAAAGGCGCATACTGCCAGCATGAGGCGTTACAATCTTGGGTTTTGTCTGCTATAATGTGGGTAGTCGGGCGAGGAGATCAGAGGGTACGTCAATAAAATATTCCACGATACAATTAGTTCTTTATTTATTAATTTCACTATAATAAATCAACACTTATGATTTTAGATAATTAACAAGGTAGATTTTTAGAATTAATAAACTAGATTTAAACATTCCACCAGAATAGGTGGGCGCGTGCGCACCCTATGAAATCCGAACCAATAGTGGCCGCCACCCCAGCGCTCGGTGTTATGTCAACCTCAAAAATGTCAAGTCCAATTCGATTGTAAAGCGATTAACAATCTGTGCGCCGTTAAATACATTTAGTTAAAATAAATAATAACAAAACACAGCTGACGCTCAGGTCAATGAATGCACGCGGTCGTCACCGATGTGCGTGTAAAAGAAACGACTAAATTTAGCGAAAGTGCGAAAAATGGCCACCCCGCGCCCTTGAACGCTCGAGTCAACGCACGGACAACGCCCGCGCCCGCGTTTTCGTAGACCCGAGCGTCAGCTGTTTGTGTTTTATTGTTAGGTCTTTTCTAAGAAAGTAATGTAAATTATTTGCTTTGCTGGTAGGATTTTAACTAGCTACTCAGACGAATTAGAAGTTGCAATTCCCTAACTTTTCCCTGACGAGAATCCCACGACCTCTGCTGGCGCACACAAGCACTCGCACCATTTCGCTATGAAGTCCGTCAAGTAGAATAAAATAAAAAATGTTGAGGTAAAGATAAAGTAATGCTTTGGATACATGACACTCTAGTGTAAACGAATTAAGGTAAATTTTAAATTAAACCTATTGAAAGATTAATTATTTCATGTTTTAGGATGCTACACCATTCCGTATGAAAGGCACGCATTATATAAACTGCGCTCCTGCTGTTGTTAAAATAATAGGCATGATAAAGGCACTCTTAAATGAGAAGAACAAGAAAAGAGTAAATATAACGATTTATTTTTTTATAATGAAACCTGTTCACGCTTCGCTAGGCTTATATTAATACCTTTACCGTTCCCGTAGAATTAAAATTCTGCAAATTTAACATTAGAAATAAACATTTCTACGTATTTAAGAAATATTATTCGTCGATATTTCGACCCAATTATAAAATATATTCAAGTAGCAGCTTTTATAAATGATAATATTTCTTAAATATGTCGATTAACCACAAATGATTTGGCCTAAAACAAAATAGAGAGTTCCTATTTTTTAAATATATATATATATATATATATACAATAGATATCTTAATCCTCAATGGAAAATTTAAGTAAATAAACTATAGGTCTTCTTGTAATTCAACGGATGAAATTCAGTATTTTTTATATATGATTTAAAAACCAATTTTAGGTTGTGAATACGTAACAGACAGTGTTTCTAAATATATAAATTACTTGAAAATATGGTTGAGAAAAATCCGTTGTGAATGTTTTGCACTATATCTATTTGAAGTTTTTGATATCGACGTTGGAAACCAAACACGCAGTAACTCGAAATCTCAAAATTGTTCATCAGAACAGAAGAACTTTAATAAAATGAAAAGAAATTATAACCTATAGTGATCACCTGTTTATAGTTATATAGTTTTTGGACTCAATATTTTATATTTTGTTCTAAACTGATTGATTTTAGCATTATCCTAAAGTATCGGCAAAATTTTGTGGCTTACAACGTGTTTGCTTTCAGACAGCACTGTCGTGTATAGAATATTTATATCCTTAATAATTATGTGTCGTCAATAAGTATCTATTTAAAGAACTCTAAGTTTTAAGTTGTATCAAACTGATGTTTCTTTCTGATTATGTTAACATTAAATATAAACATTTTCTTCTGTTATAGATATTTGTGCACAGTAATCTAGATGATTTATATAAACACATACCTAAATCTGTTTTGCCCAAAGAATATGGCGGTGATAACGGATCGATTAAAGATATATCAGGTGAGATTTTTTGAATTCCATACTGGTTGTTTGACTCTGTTGTCACCTGAGGATAAGAAGATAACGTGGTAACTTGGCAATATGTATATTAATAAATAATATATAAAGTAATATATAAAGTAATAAATATACATGTATATTTATTTATCAAGTGTATTGACACTAAATGGAAACTAAGTAAAAGATGCACTTGTTGCGGAGCCAACATAAGTTATGCATAAATTAGCTTAATTCTTTCAAACGTCAACTTATTTGACTGTTAGAGAAATAAACTTTTTTTGTATGATACTTTTCTTAAATGCAACTTCTCTTTTTCTTTAAATATAGTTAGCTTATAAATAAACGTGTCCCCTTTTATCATTTGAGTTTTTTAGAAGTTGAGTTGAGAGAGTGTTGTGGTAGGCCTGTTAAGATATGGCTGTCAGAATCATCAGAGGCTACCAAACCATCTCGTGCGCGGCAGTCTGTATTTTGGCAGGGACTCCACCCTGGGAGTTGGATGCGGTGGTAATGGCTGGTACATATCAGCTAAAGATTAACTCCCGCTTGCGGGGGGTACACTCTTCGCTGGATGTGGAAAGGATGTGGCAAAGATTTGCGCAAGTCTCCTTGGTCGATAGATGGAGGAGTCAGCTCAGAGAACCGACAGCGGGGCGCTTAACAATAGACGCGTTGAGGCCGATCTTGAGACAGTGGGTTGAGCGACAGCATGGCGTCTTGACGTTCCACCTTACGCAGGTCCTCACGGGGCATGGTTGCTTCGGGAGATACCTGTGTAAGATCGCCAGGAGGGAAGAAACCGAGGAATGCCACGAGTGCGGTTGTGCTGTAGATACAGCGCAACACACGCTGGAGGTCTGCCCAGGTTGGGATGTACCTCGCGCAGCACTTGTGGAAGTAGTGGGTGGCCACCTTTTCTTGTCTTTTGTGATAAGGAAAATGGTAGCTAGCAGAGACTGTTGGCAGGCGATGGCTTCCTTCTGTGATATAGTCACGTCACAAAAGGAAGCGGCGGAACGTCAAAGAGAGGAGGATGTTTCAGCTCCGGTGATTTGGACGGCGTCGTGCGGCCCATGATCGCAGGATTCCTCCCTAACGGGAATCTCTGGGTTAACAAATTCGGTCTGTTACTCCCATGAGAAGAGTCCCACGCGGTGACCGGTGACCGGTGTCACCTTAACGATGATATATTGAAGAGGATTGGGCGTGTAGAAATGGGCAGCGTCGGCGGGGATCATGGACGAGACACCTGAGACAGAGTTCCCACGACCCCGTTGAACGACGTGCGAAGGTCTCCATCAGGTTTTGGCCGGTAAGAGTCCGGCATAACCCGTAACGCTACCCCGTGATGTTGCGGGTATCCATGAGGATTTCTTGACAAAAAAAGGCCTGTTAAGATAGTTTCTAGAATTGAAAAAAAGAAAATCACCGCATGGAATTGTCTCTATATATGTATATAACGTTGTTTGGTGATATAAACGTTGAGTCTATATTTAAAATTTAAAAGGGACGACCTTCAAATATATAAGGTGACCTTTTTCAAGGTTCTATTTATCTAGACTTGTCTAGGCATGAAAACATAGAAGTCAGACAGGCAGAGTTACGATAGCTTAGAATTTTCGTTAAAAAGCTGATAAATTGTAAATTAATATGTATTCATATATTATTAAATTAATCAAAGCCACACATTTTTCCTTCCTTTTAACTCCTAATACACTAGTAGATTTTTACTCCATTTCACCACCGTCCCTTAAATTTTATGAGCCCCCTAAGTATATTCAGGCGCCAGTTGGTGGGATTTTTTTTCTAGTAAAGGGTCCCTTAATTATTTGATGCTGTAGGGAATGTTGGTCAAATCGGGCATTAAAGTCGTTTTTTTATATTTACAGAAAGCTGGTTAGCCAAAAGAGATCAATATAAGCCATGGTTGGAAGAAGATTTAAAATATAAAACCGATGAGTCCAAGCGTCCTGGTAAACCTAAGACTTCAGAAAGCCTTTTTGGAACAGAAGGGTCTTTCCGACAAATTGAGATTGATTAAGGGTTCTTGTTTGGCAGATGAAGTTTTTACTGTGTCAATTATATCTTAATTTATAATGAATTTGATAATTTTATCAACTATTTATGGAAATGTATAGAATTTCAGTGGGCCTGAATTCTTATATTTAAAAATCCAAATTATACACTTATTTACTGTTGTGTCCGTACTCGACGTAACACTTAATATATATGATTTGTATATTTTATTATATAATCGATTAATAATAAGGTATTATTTGTATCTATAATAAATTGAAAGTTATGAAACGTTGTTGTTATTAATACCCGATGACATCTCATAATGATAATGAAGGAGAAAAATATTTTGCCGGATTTTTGCTGAGATCCATCCAAATCAAATATGCAACGAAAAAAAAAATGGTAACCGAATTTTGTTTGAATCTTCAGGACGATTTTTAAAATAATCACAGTGCATACGTAATTCAAATATATGACACGAAAAAAAATCAAATGTTACTCTTGTGTACTGTTGTTCTTTAAATTATGCATTTGGAAAAATCCATTTGCACATTACAAATTCATAGAATCAATAATAAAAGGTAAACCTGTAACAAATTATTTATCTCGTGAGAGGATTTTTTAACTGCTGAAAGGTTAATTGTTGTGAACTTACCTGATGTTCAATAATGATACAGTCTAGGATGGAAGCGCACAAACCTGATAAGAGGTAAATTACCTTATTATCAGGTTCTACACAGCGCTATACCGGAACTCATATAATATTATTGGCGCACATTTTTGCTGGCAGACTGATTACTAGCAACGACCGAAGCCTCCCAAGAGTCCAGACTACGACAAACTAGAAAATGTAATTACCTTAACCCTCTCGGAATCGAATCTACGACCTGAGCTGGCGAAGTTAGTTTTGACTCACTTGTGGTAATTTGATCAAATATTCAAATATTTATATATTATTTATTTATATATATAAATGTGCTGGAACTAAATAAATGCGGCGTTTCTTGATTGTGAAAAAATGTTGATAAGTAAGTGTCAAGTAGTAATCAAGAAGATAGCAAATCAAAATAGGTTATGTCGTTTAATTGTAATCAATTTGTAAAAGAGATTGCACATCGACAGTATATACAAAATACAAAAATGCCGATACGGGCTTTGAATCCAGAATTAGCAGAAGTAGCTCGTACTGTGCTAAATGAAGACCCCAAAAGGATAACTAGTGACATTCAACACATCAAGGATTGGCTATCAAAACAGCCACATTTAAATGCGCGAATAGGTTAGTAATTCTTTGCTTTTGATGCCTATAGATTTTCTCGTTTTCAAATAAATTATACGATTATAATATTACTTGAATCCTTTCAGAAGTATTGGTACATGTTTTACCAGAACAAATGCTTTTACTCAGGTTAATTCTGGTTACATAGTTCCATAGTGTCATAGGAAAACGTAAACAATGTTATGCGGTTACGGAAATATATAAAACAAAATTGATTGTCTGTAATGACGGTTCACAGACGATTATTTTACGTGATATCTATATATAGCAAAAGATAATTTATATACAATTGACAAAACAGTGCGTGTGTAGGTCGTGTGCTGCTGCAGCCTCTCTTTTATTTGGATGCATCAACCGATGGAGTGAAAGAGAGATAGATGCGTCACAAATCGAACGCTTAGACGGATTGCGCCTCTCTATCTCTTGTTTCGCACTCTCGCTTGCACGCTCCGCTTAGGCGAATTGTGATGAAAATGTTCTTGTTTTGAAAAAATTATAACATAATTAAATTTATATGTAAATTATCAATAATATAATTTTTTAATTGCCATTTTCTAGACAATATTGACTTTCTCAACCGCTGATATATTCGTTATCAAAGTGCAGACTCGTAACAAACATTAGTGGATATTTGATTTTAGGAAAATGAGACAGTTAGTTATTACAGAGAAAAACTATGGGCTCTTAAGGTTAATAGACTTAAAGACATCTTAAATAATTCTAAAACCATGTATGGCATACACAATACAAACGCGGCAAGTTAGTTAAACCATTTATATAAATAATATTTGGACTTTCATAAGTTGTGATGTAGTTTCTGTTACAACTTAATAATTATATGGAAAGGCAATAGTTATTTAGCAGTTTACTGACTTGGAGACATTTTAGCTGTCCATACAAGTATGCAAAAATGTGCTGAATGCACTTAAGACCATACAAATGTGGTCTTCAAATAATTATGATTTTACAATTGGATAAATTTTATACTTTCTGTTACGGTACAATAAGCGCTTTACAATCTTCCCGAAATTTGGAAGCGGGAATAACTTGGTCCAGTAAAACAAAATGGGAATGGTAGCGTAATAACGACTACTCGTCTATTTACACATCGGACAAATTAAAAATCTAAAATATAAGTTTAAATGTTTTGCTTACTGCATTTGTTATGTAATGTTGAATGCCATAGTTTTTATTTTCTACAGATGATCAATGGTTAGTTACATTTCTGCGAGGTTGTAAGTATAGCTTAGAAAGAACGAAAGAGAAGTTAGATCTCTTTTACACTTTACGCACTCTTTCGCCAGAGCTTTATGGATTTAAATACGAGCATGACAGTTTGTTATTTGATAAACTTATGGACTTAGGGTAAGTGTAACACATTTATTTATACAGAAATCATTACGTACGGTAACTTATATAAATAATTGCTAAACAAGTATTCTAAGTGCTTACTTACGGATCGGAAACGTGGTCGCTGACTATGGGCCTCATTCGAAAGCTCAGAGTCACTCAGCGTGCGATGGAGAGGGCTAAGCTCGGAGTTTCTCTACGTGATCAAATCAGAAATGAGGAGATCCGTAGCAGTACCAAAGTCACCGACATAGCCCTACGAATCGCGAACCAGAAGTGGCAATGGGCGGGGCACATAGTCCGACGAACCGATGGGCGTTGGGACCGGAATGTGCTGGAATGGCGATCCCGCACCGGACGACGCAGTGTAGGAAGACCCCTCACAAGGTGGACCGACGATATGAGGAGGGGCGCCGGGCGCCGCTGGAGCTAGGCGGCGCAAGATCGGGCCTTGTGGACATCATTTCGCGAGACCTATGTCCAGCAGTGGACGTCCGTCGGTTGAAGCGACGAAGTATTCTAATATTAAAAGTTAGTCAAATCCTGCGCTATCTAGTACGAACTTCTTAAACTCAAAGCAGAGAGAAACTTAGAACCTTTTTTGCGAGCTTTGTCGAAAGCTACACGTGGCGATGGCGTTACACAATTTTTGGCGAAATAAATTTAATTAATAATTATAAGACCGAATTAACATCCAGTGTCATCCACTACAAATAAAAAAAAGTATTTGAACTTACTTATTCTGCAATAACTAATGTATTTATTCTATTGTAATATAACATTGTGTAAGCTCACTGTGTAGAAAAGTGTAATATCAGAAAATAAAATGTTATTTATTATTTTATTTATTTATTTTAACTTGAGCAGTGTAAAAAGTATTTTATTGATAATTATAAATTCTAACAAGACATATATAGGAAGAGTATGTTCTAAATTTGCGATAAGGTTCTTGAATTGACGAGAATGTTTAATTGTTGTACTGAGGCTATTATACATATTTACTTTAACGGAAAGGTTTTTATTTTTACTTTTCAGAGCCTATGTGATAATTCCCAAAACCGCCTCACCATCCTCACCTAGGGTGGGAATTATTCGTCTTGGTCAGTGTAATCCGGAAGACACGAGTATGAATGATTTTTTCAAAGTTACCGTGATAGTTCAAAAGGTAATTTTTATAGTAATCATTTTCTAAGATAGGAAAATTAACTGTTTGTACCATTAAAATTTAAGTTGGATCGTGTATCGTTTTACATTGGTATGTTATTATATGTTTACTTGGAAAACCTGGCAGGGTTTCGCTTTAGTCAGTTTAAAGTTATTTTTATTTGAACTAAGACTCTGTCCACCCTAACAAACTTTTATATTTGTAACTTTAGGATTATGAAGGGGCATTTCAAGTCCGAAAAAGTCGTATGTTCTTTCTTTGATTGTCATTTTATTATCCAAGGTTTTTGTGCTAAATAGTCAGATTGGGATATTATGGATTTTTTTCTATAAATCGAAGAAATTGTAATTTGGAACGTAATGAAACCTACAAGTTTATTAAAGAAATTGCACAATTTATAGTTTGTTTTGGAGCGATTTATAATGGATACAGCGCATAAAGCTGTCACAACCTTGAGGGATAACAGGGAGGGTTATTCAATTTAAAATCGTTGTAACAATTATTATTGATATTTGATAAATTTAAAAATATTTAGAATTCAACACAACACAAAGAAAATATAGTTTACTCTTTAATAAACAAGTAATACAAAACAAAATTAAGTAGATTGCTACGCGATTTAGTATGAACATTTACATCGAAAGGAAAATTTATATATTTATGTGAGCTTTCAATAGATGGCGGTTACAATTTTTCGCATTATAAATGATTTGATCAAAATTAGAACATACTATATTAATTACAAGTGCCATTAATTACAAATAAAAAAAAGAGAAATTGTGAATAACAAAGTATTTTATTTCTGTTTGAAATTTTGAACAATATATTTCAGGAGCGTATTCTAATACTAATAAGAGGATAGAAAAAATGTATGGCGACATTATATAAAATAAAGAAACATGAATAAATATATGTATGATTATCCATTAAGTAACCTGATTTTTAGATTTTGTTGTTGGAGGATGACACTGCTGCTGTTTGTGGCACTCAGTGGTTAGTAGACATGGAAGGTATCACAATGGCACATTTATTACAAATGACGCCGAGTTTCATGAAGAAATTGGGTGTTCAAATGCAGGTACGTTTCCAGTAAACAACACCTATTGTCCGAATTCAAGTATAACGTAAAACACTACACATATTAGACACATTGTTTCTACCTATGTACCTTCTTGTTGAAAACTATCCAGTGTATCAAAGTGGGCGTCATTAGAAAGGTAATAATGAGAAAATGGTTTAACCTAACTGACTTATTACGAGATCACAAAATATTTTTATGTAAAGTTATTACGGCTTTCCCCATATTCTCACGAGATCGGAATTACTCGACGACACTGTCGGGATTGGGTATATCTGCTTTAATATTAGTCTGCTTTTATATTATCTGCTTTAATTAATATAAAAAATACCGAAAGGTCGTTGACACCGCTTGACTGATTTCAATGAAGTTCTATTTGTATATTTAGTAGGTATGAGATTCGTAAAGTATTTTCCACCCTCTTACCTCCTCCTACCTCGTCAACCATTTTGTAACCGCAGTCTATTTAAAAATTTATCTGGCAGAATAACGTTTTCCGGATCAGCAAGTAAGTATATATTCAGCGGCGATATATACTTAATATATCGCCGATGGAAAGCAAACACGTAGTAACCTGTAAAACAAAACTTTTTATTATATCGCTAAAGTCAATTTGTCGAGCAACCAAATATAAATATAAAGGTTAAAAATTATGATAAATACGGAAGTAAACTGCCTCATTGTTTAGCATGTTCGGTGCTAGTGGTTAGCATGTTCGACTACAGACATGAGATCCTGGGTTTGAGTCCCGGGTCAGGCCAATTCAAAAATCAATATTGAGTTTTCTGTTAAGGTGTTCTCAATATTTGCCCGAAGTTGGGAAGTTGGCGGTGTGATCCACCCCCGTGCCTCGGAGAGCACGTTAAGCCGTCTGTCCTGCGCCTGATCTCTCTCCGGTCGTGTCAAGATTCCCGTCAGGTCTGACCATGAGAGTGAAGGAATAGAGAGTGCACTTGTTTACTATGCCTGCCAATCCGCAGTGGAGCAGCGTGGTGGGTCTATGTTCTAAAAACCCTCGCTCTTCGGAGTGAGGAGGTCTGCGCCCAGCAAGGGGACGTTAATGGGCTGCTATTTACTTTTTTTTACGGAAGTAATATTTTTTTAACCTATGAGGTTTTTCTATTCTTTTCCATCCTCGATACTGAAATGTATTTTTTATGTATTGAATAAAGAATATTTTATACTTTTAGGAAGCATCACCTTTTAGAATGAAAGGAGCGTATTATATTAACAGCTCATCTGCATTCGAAACGCTGTTTTTTATAATAAGAAGTATTTTAAACGAAAAGAATAAAAACAGGGTAAGTTTTTCCTTCAAATTTTATCAGGATTAATAGGATAGATATATTAAATGCATTGGTTGTTATCGAGCTAACAATTGTCGTAGCTAAACCTCTATTACTGGGAACAAACAATTATAAGCAATTTCTATGACTTCTACAATAAATTCATCGTCAACAGAAGCCTATTCTCTGCTTTCGAATCATGTTCCTGAGTGCTGTGTTCTCTTTAAATTGAAACATATCTCGGCAACTGATATTATTAAAACTTTTAAAACTTTAAATGTAAAAAATACAGGCGATATATGGGGAATGTCAGTTAAAGTTGTTCTTCCAATTATTGACTGTATTAGCCCGCACTTAGCAACCCTTTTCAATAATTGCATAGACTCTGGCATTTTTCCTGATCTTATGAAACAAAGTAAAGTTGTCCCCTTGTTTAAATCGGGTGATAAATCTGACCCTAATAACTATCGTCCCATTTCTGTGTTGCCAACCCTAAGTAAAGTTTTTGAAAAAATTATACTCACACAACTACTAGAACATTTTAGTGCCCATAGCCTGTTTCATCCTGAACAATATGGATTTAGAAAAGGTCGCAATACTACTGATGCGGGCGTGTCTCTTTCGAGACACATTTTTGATGCTTGGGAAAAGTCCCAAAATGCATTAGGAATTTTCTGCGACCTTTCTAAGGCTTTTGATTGTGTAGAACATAGCACTCTTTTACTTAAACTTAGTCACTATGGTGTGAGGGATGGAGCACTTAATTTGTTAAGCTCTTATCTTCAAAATAGAATTCAAAAGGTCTTTGTAAACGGTGTTGAGTCGTTAGGATCACCTGTAAAAATGGGTGTCCCACAAGGTTCAATCCTTGGCCCTTTTTTGTTCTTAATATATGTAAATGATTTGGCGTACCATGTGAAAGACAAATGTGATATAGTCCTATTTGCTGACGACACTTCGTTGCTGTTTAAAGTAGACAGAAATGTAGATAATTATGACGATGTAAATAGTACCCTGTCACAGGTCTCACGTTGGTTTTCTGTTAATAACTTGATGTTGAACTCGGCAAAGACTAAGTGCGTTGAATTCGCGTTGCCAAATGCAAAAGAAGTCTGTAAAAATATCAAAATAAATAATAGTCCGCTAAATATAGTTAAATCTACAGTCTTCTTAGGAATAACGTTAGACTCAGGGCTTCAGTGGGGTGCCCATATTAAGACTCTGGCAAGCAAACTTAGTTCAGCTGCATTTGCTGTTAGGAAGGTGAGGCAATACACTGATGTTGAAACTGCTAAAATGGTGTATTTCGCTTATTTTCATAGCATTATGTGTTACGGCATACTGTTATGGGGGAAGGCGGCGGACATTGAAACTATCTTCATTTTACAAAAAAGAGCAATACGTGCCATATACCAATTGGGATCTCGCGTTTCATTAAGAGAAAAATTCAAAGAAATATCTATTCTCACAGTACCGTCGCAATATATATTAAATAACATTTTATACATCCGTGATAATATTCATTTATACAGCAAAAGGAGCGAAACACACAATTTTAATACAAGAAATAAACACAAACTTGTAATGCCATATTTTAGAGTGAAAAAGGTTCAGAGGTCATTTGTCGGGTTGAGCATACGCATATTTAATAAGATACCTGAATCACTTCTGGGTTTGCCTCCACATAGTTTTAAGAAGTATGTTTAAAGGAGTAACCGTTGAGTTTCTTGCCGGCTTCTTCTCAGCGGAAACAACTTTCCGAACCGGTGGTAGATTTATTACCAACGACAGACTACTGACGATTCAAAAGTGCTTTTTGAGCCTACTTGAATAAAGAATATTTTGATTTGATTTGATTTGATACAAAATCCTCCTATAAGCTTTTGTACAATTCAACCTTTTTATTTATTTTTCTTTTTAGACGGGAAAATAATCCTTCATGGATACCGGGACATCGTGGGGGCGTTATCGGTTAAGCCGGACTCCTACCGGATAAAAATAACCCGACCGCCCTACGCACTGTCACCATCAGCGACGCGACAGGTTGACTCAAAAGTACAACTGAGCACGTCGCCAGTGACTCCCCCGTGAGGGAGCCACTACCATGATCCTAAGGCTACCTATGGGGCAGCGCGGAGGCGTGCCGCCCGACAAACTAGGGGCATCTCTCAGCGGGACGACGGACCTCTGCGGTCCCCCGTCCCAGAGGCTAGTCCCAAGGGGGGAAACGAGGGTCGTGAGCCGCACGTCGACGATCAGGGCGCTTACCCACGCCACGGAGTGGCTTCCTTCAGCGTCATCACCTCGTCACTAAAGGAGGCCACCGCGTTCCAACACTTCTTCCGCTCCACCATCGCTCTCACGACGGTGGGCAGGCGGAGGTCGGTCGACCCTAATACGCCCGCAAGGGGCAGACCTCTGCACTTCCCAACTATCCCGTCTGCGGATCCGAAAGGATCTGCGCCAAGCGGCACGTGATCACACCGTGTTCACGAGCTAACCGTCTACCAAGAAGCGGACACACGGCTTCCATCGTCGAGCGCCCATCGCTCAGTTTACAATTCAACCCGAGATAAATCCAAATTTTCTTAATCTATTTATATAACTAAATAAAACAAATTTACTAACATAACGAAAAAATTACTGGACAGGTATTTTTTTATTATAATATTACCGTTTTTAGAATAACGTGTATTTTGCTAATAAAAATTAAATAGTTACGTATACGATGATTATGATTTTATGATTTACAGATTTTCGTGTATAATAAAGAATTTGATGGCTTATATCAGCATATACCGAAATCACTTTTACCCATTGAATATGGAGGAGATGGAGGAACAATACGTGAAATTACAGGTTCATTTTAAATATGCAATAACATCGAATAGATAAGCTAAATTGTCAATAAATAAATGGGTTGCCCTATTTGTTATAATGATTCCTGATGGTGTTTCATTGGCAAAGGAAGCTCAGAGTACAATCAGGCATCATTTTTATATTCATAATTATTCTTGTTTCGTTTTGCATTTATATGATAAGATTTAACTTTTCGTTTAATTTCGACTTTGATGTCTGGAATACAATAACAATTGTAGGTGGATTAGTGATATTGTAAATGTAAAAATAACATATTTTATAGATTCCTGGAAGGGAAAATGGCGACATTATCAATCATGGTTAGAAGAAGATGCGAAATATAAAACTGATGAGACAAAGCGATCTGGTACACCTAAGACTGCCGCGAGTTTATTTGGTACTGATGGATCCTTTAGACAATTAGAGTTTGACTAAATTTTAGCAATAAAATCAATATTTATTTACATTATTTTCATTAAAATTATTTAACATTAAAAATGGTGTCTCTGAAACCTATATCAATGAAGTTCCAGTGACCCACCATTGGACAATCAACCAAAATTAAAATTGAATAATGTATTAAACATTATAATTTCAAACAGCAGTTTTCTTTAAAAACATGTATGTGAATGTAATTTATAACTAATGTATTGTATCGTAACATTTGGTTAGTAAAATCTGTTAATTCAAGGCAGATTTATATCTAATAAACTTGATGCTAATCGTGAAATTGAAGCAAAATCAATACTACCATTAAAACCAAAATTTTAACATTACGAAGCTGGATAATTATAACAACGGAAACGTGCAAAAGTTATACCATTATATTAGACATTGATAAAAAATAAAATACCGACAAGTTATACTAACTACATTTTGTGTCATGGTCAAACAACTAGGAAGAAGAAGATAAGAGCTAACTGATAATAAACGTAAAAAAGTTATTTAACTCTACTTGATTTTAGTATTTTTACAATCGAAAAATTATCAGAGAATTATTTCATTATTTTCTGTAATCGTAAGTGTTAAGTTGATATCAATTTTGTTCCTATCAACTTTTAAATAATCAATACGACACGACAGTTAAGCCGATAATGTTATCTAGATTAAATAAATCAATATAATTTTTATTTGGCGTGTTTTCGGTTGACAACTGTTTGTATTTCAATCTCCGGTTTTTATCAATGTAATTACTTTTGTGAAGTAATCGTTTTCTGTTGTTAATAATACCTTATTAACAACAAAATACGTAATCACAAATTCTGTACACAAAAAGAAAGTAAAAGCTATGAAGCTAACAGATAAAGTTCGGAGAATATAGTATTCAATATTATTGTTACAATAGTCTATGAGAAAATTAATGAGATGAGTATGTATAGTATAAGATAAGTAAGAACCTGTTATCCCAATGCTGGGATGCAGGCCTTGTTACTCATGGGAGAGAGGAATGTAGAGCATAAACCAACCACATTGCTCCACTTTACTACACATCCAAGAATTGTTCCGGAGGTGTGCAGGTTTTCTGACGATGTTTTCGTTCACCAAAAAGAATAGTAATTAATTTTAAACATTTTAGAGGGTGAACTAAGTAATGTCCAGGATTCGAAATGATGACCCTTATCGAGAATTTACGCGCTCCATTGCCCAAGCAGCTAAATAATAATGTATACGCTATTTAGCATTTGGTACCTTATATTTGTACTGTTTGAAGTCTATATTGGCTCGACCAAATCAATTAATTCCTCACTCACCCACACAAATAAAAATGCTGCTATCAGTTTATATGAAATATCTGATAGACAATTGAAGATTATTTTACCAATGCGATGTTGAATAGATATCGGGTGTACTTGTGTTTTGAACTAGTGACACGTAAGTTGTTCATAGGAAAGGGACATTATTGTAGCACTGTTTTACTAAAGAAAAAAATGCCTGTTCGACCTTTGTGTCCTGAATTGGCGGAGAAGGCCCGAGTAGAGTTGAACGAAGACCCAAAAAGAACTGAAAAAGATATACAACACATTAAGGAATGGCTTGCAAAGCAGCCCCACATTCGTGCTAGAACAGGTAGGTCTAGATCAAAATGGAATAATTATAATTTAAAATAATGTTCCATGAACTTAAGTCAAGAGTTTTTTGTAACTTATTCATTAATAATGGGTAGCGTTGATCCAAAAAAGGTATTTCGTAAGGCTGTCTGAAATGTCCCAATAAATTGATGTAATTTTACTTTTACATAAATACATTATTTCTGAATCTGTTTTAAAAATTTCCGACTAATTATTTAAGGTACAAAGGTTGTAGAAATAATCCCTTATCTACATCAAGGCCTTGCACCGGGACACGTAAAAGTTTAGTACTATCGTTGTATCCATGTGATCTCCAACTGAGATATCTGAAGGTCAAATACCAGAATAACATCAAATTATGAATGTATAGTATAAAAGACATATATAGAAATTAAGAAGGTTTACTAAGATAACTCAATTCACAACAATTTAACACGATTAGATAATTTGTATATTTTATGATTCTATAAAGAACGTCATATTCATTTTAAAACCCTATATTCCTTAATCGTATAATTTATGCATTTTGACAATAAAAAAAACTGGTTAAGAGTTATGAATGATAACCGAAAATGACAAAAATGATGTTAGTTTTGACAAAGTTAAAAATAATGATGAAATCCCGTGTTTAATTGTCGCCAGTGTTATGTTAGGACATTATACTTTCTAATTTATTTTTTATTAATTTTAGACGATCAGTGGCTCTTAGCTTTTTTACGAGGATGTAAATTCAGTTTAGAAAGGACTAAGGAGAAGTTGGATCTATATTACTCCTTACAAACAATTGCCCCAGAATTTTTCAAAATAAGACCTAAGGATGCTTTTTTTAATGAAATAATGGATTTAGGGTAAGTAAAATATGTCGATCGTATTACAATTAAAGATGGTCTTTGCTATAAAATATCTAGATTATTAAATGTTAAGAGGGCGCTTATGTTACATTTGACAAAAGAGACGTAGTAGAAACGTTTTACGAATAATATGAAGCATTATGAGATTGTTATATAAATTTTATTCTATAAAAGTTGCTAACTGTGGATAGCAATTTCAAATAAACATTTATTGCCTATCGTACTAATAGGTCTTTGATAATGGTGATGAAAATTCATACCATGTTTTACATTGTACGTACAATATCAGATAATAGAGTAATTTACCTTCTGCTTTTGCAAGGACAAAGGTAATGGACAACACCACCTCATGAGGCTTTATCCACATAGTATTCCATTATAATCTATTGATTCTAAATAATTATTATTAAATGTTTACAACACTTTTTTTCCAACGAAACTTACTATAAGAATCTTAGCAGACTTCGTCATATAAAATTTAACAATATTCGGTTTCAATTGATGCCTATTACGTCAATTGATGACATTTATACAGATCATGGTTATATACATCACCAATAAATTAGTATAAATACCTCGGCTCGTATTTTACGGCATTCGTATTTAGACCGCATTACATTAATACATTTTATTAGATACTAGGAATGCCCCGCGGCTTCACCTGCGTAGATACCGATCTCGTAGCAGTGGAAAGTCTACTAAGTCGGACTATAGAATTGTTTTTGTTAAAACAAAAGTTATATTTTACTTAGTTTTTAGTTGCTTCCTTTCAGATTATTAGATACACACTTACATTCATAATCTAATCAATGTACAGATTTTACTTTACAACGAATATATATCTAAGAAATACATGTTTAAATTCAACAACATTTACGTAGAATGACCGACATTAGCAAATTTAAAAATACTTTACAGGTATTGAAAAATTCTTGATTTCAAAGAAAATAATGAGAATAGAGTTTTTTGCTTGATAAAAATGAAACAGTAACGGTATATCGGTGGGTATTATTGGTATCCTTGGAATATGAGCTAAGTCACCAGTCGTAGGGCCAGTTATAACGGTCGCTACAGTTTTCTTTAGATTGACATTTTTAAATTCGTTATATTTTAGAGGTTTTGAAACGGTCATAAATGAAATGTAATTTAATGGGATAAGTATTAATGCAGCGGTATGCATAATATGGTGTGATTATTGTCGGCACTTTTATTAACTTATAAAATGTAAAAAAGTAGTTATAGTGGTATAACTACAGTAGTGGGACATATGGTATCGCGAAGTTTTGTGTAAATATTAATACCTTCTATTATATGCAGAATATTTTTTATTCTTCAATAGTTTTCGCAGTGCACGCGATAATAGAGTATTGTTCCACACTTTGGGTAACATTAATGCATTTTTAGAGATTCCTATTTTTTTGCGAAAGTATTATAGCCTACGTTGTAGTATTATCTAAATAATGAATAATACTATCTTCACACTGCCTCATTGATCTAGTGGTTAGCATTTTCGCCCAAAGACATGAGGTCCTGGGATCAAGTCCTCGGTCGGGCAAGTTTAAAAATGGATAGTGAGTTTTCTATTAAGATTTTCTTAATATTTGCCCGAAGTTGGGAATTTGGCGGTGTGATCCACCCCCGTGGCTCGAAGAGCACGTTGCGCCGTCGGCCCCGCGCCTTATCTCTCTCTGATCGTGTCGGATTTCCGTCTCATCGGACTATGAGAGTAAAAGGATAGAGTACACTTGTGTACTATGCCTGCCAACACGCAGTGGAGCAGCGTGGTGGTTCAATTCTATGGAAGTTAATGGGCTGCTACTTACCTTTGCTACTACCTTCACACATATGAAATCGCAATCAATGTCCACACATTATCATGTAATTAAATCTATATTAATTACATAATTAGCACGTGACTGTAATTTGAACTGAGATTAAAATGCAAGAAATGTTTACCTGCTAAAAAAGTTATACGACATCGTATACGAACCAAGTTTTCTTTGTTCAGGCTTATCTTAATTAGAAAAGAAACGAATCGATGCTGCTGATCGTGAAAATAAGAAAGTTCTATGACAGTAATTATAGTAATATGTATAATTGAAGTAAATACGTATTAACGAAAGTGATTATTTAAAACTTTTCAGGACGTACATCATCTTGCCCAAGTCGGCGACGCCTACATCTCCTCTTGTGGTATTAATAAGGCCAGGGACATATGACCCACATAAGTATAATATGTGTGACATACTCTCCGTGTCTATACTGATACAAAGGGTAAAAATATTATTCTTCAGATATTATTTCTCGATTATACAAATTAATTATATTTTTAGAAAATATAAGCATAATTATAAAATGTCAATGTATTATGGATGTATTTGCAAATCGCCGTTCCCGACGAACGAAATTGTTATAGGAAAATGACAATTTTACAGGAGGAAATAAAAACTAAATATCTTGAAAAGTTTCATGACTAAAAAGAAGATTCTTTTATCAAAAATAGGGTATATTTGTTTGTGAAAATGTCCATTACTGAAATAAGCTAAGGAAAAAATTAACACAACCTAACTTTACGATGTTGTTCGACTGTAATCACAAATCGGTGTTTTTATAGGATTCCTTCATTGTGATATTGTTTCATGGTAAATATGAATATACTTTCTATTCATAAAATAGCATTGTAATCGTATAAGGTGATATAACACTAATATTACGCTTCTCTACGCTGATGATCAAGTAATACTTGCATTATCTGCTAATGAACTACAGGAGATGGTAAATATTATGAATGAAGCTTTGAAAAGGAAAGGAATGATAGTGAATGTAAACAAAACGATAGTTATGCTTTTTGAAAGAGATGAGTCTATGATGAATAGGAATATTTTGATAGATGGGGAACAAGTAGAACTGCTACAAGAATTTGTGTACTTGGGATCTAAATTTACAAAAGATGGATGATGTAAAAGGGATATTGAAAGAAGAGTTAATGCAGGAAATATGGTAAATATGCTCTGTACGCCTTTATGAATAGCCAGATGGTGTCTCAAAGGGCCAGACTGGCTGTGCATGCTTGAGTGTTGATTCCAATACTTATGTATGGTAGTGAAAGTTGGGTATGGCAGAAGAATAACATAAGTAAAATAAATGCCGCAGAGATGAGAGCGTTGAGAAGTATGAGTGGATTGAAACTGAGTGACAAAGTAAGAAATAGTGTGATAAGAGAACGTTGTTATATAAAAGAAGATGTAGTGACTAAAATTGAGAATAAAGGTATGCTTAGATGGCTTGGGCACGTAGAGAGAATGAATGAAAGGAGACTGACAAAAAGGATTTATGAGTCAAGAGTGAATGCGAAAGTTGGAAGAGGAAGATCAAGGCGAACGTTCCTGGATCAAATCTAGGACATTTTAAATAAGGGCCAGGTAAAGAGTACCCTAAACCGACGGATTTGTATGAAAGGTTTTACCCCTATGTCATTTTTTAGGTCTTATGAAAGGTAAGCCCCAAAATGATATGGTATATATTTGGTAATTGACGCTTACTCTAAAATTTTAAATTTTTAAATTTGGTTATAGGTTTTTGCGTTATTGATCGTGTAAATTTTCATTTATGTTATCGCTTGAACAAAAACATTAAGATCATTATTGAATGGATAAATCCAAAAGTATTAATCGCCCGATAATAAATATAATAAATCTCAATCATCATGTGTGTAAATATCGAATCTTTAACAAACCCAAGTCTATGGTAATAGCGATTACCATAGTGTGCGTCGGGGACGGCGAAATAATGATTTTTCTTTGAAAGAATAAAATTATAATTAGATTGCTGATAGGTTAGCGCTTGACCGTGATCTCGCCTGAGTCAATCTGGTAAGAGGCAATTTACCTCTTATGGTTTCTACACAGCATAGTATCGGAACAAAAATGTCTTTATTTGGCGGTACGTCTTTACTAGTAAGGTGGCAACTAACCGCAGCCGAAGCATCCCACCAGTCCAGATTCAGACAAATTAAAAAATTAAGCTTTCTAAATTCGTTCTTCCGGACGAATCGAACCTGGGACCTCTGCTAGCAAAGCGTGTAGTCGCACCACTGCGTCAGCAAGGCGGACAAAATTATGGTTAGATCTTAGATGGTTATTCCTATAAGAATTTTTCTTTCAAATTATTTACAGATGCTTTTAGTCGAAAACGACAACATAGTTGTAGCAGGTGCTCAAAGCATTTTGGATTTAGATAATGTAACAATGGGACATTTTCTACAAATGACCCCATCGTTAATGAAAAGAATGGTTGTTATTTCACAGGTAATAAAACATTTTTAGAATAAAGTTTCTCCTTTGCTCTCGAATATTTTTAGTAGTGGCTACAGGACATGGCAGTTCCATTGTAACTTTAATCCATTTAATTCTATTCACTGACAATTCGCAATAAGTAATAATCTGTGATATAAATCAAGCCGAAGTCCTACGCTATCTAGCACAAACTTTGATACCTTTACTTTTTTCAATATATAGTGTCGTACAATTGCTGGCAAAATAAATATAATTTCACACACAGTTTAAAAATTTATTTGAACTTAAATTGATGAATAAAAATGCATTTTATTATCGATTGAAAAACCCGATAAACAAATAGTCGCAATTTAATTACAAAGTATTCTAATTTGCAGGATGCAGCTCCAGTTCGTATGAAAGGAACTCATTATCTAAATACACCAGCTGGATTTGAAACAGTATTCGGGGCTATAAAAAATTTACTAAACGAGAAAAACAGGAGCAGAGTAAGCATTTCATATCTGGGTTAAATTAAGCTGTAAATTCCGCGATTTTGAAAACTCTACTATATATTTTATTTGTAAATGCTTTGTATATTTCATTGTCGAGGGTTTTTTCTATTGCTATTAAGTAAAAGCTATATTCTTCACAAATTAATAGTTATATATATATATATGCATGTATGCTGCATTTCTTTTCTGTAATAATAAACCACACTATGCCAAGTTAAACAGTCTTTGGTGCGCCCATTTGTATGGATGTAATTCAAAATACAGGTATTTATTCTTACTTTTCAGTTGTATGTGCACAATAAAAACTACGAGGAATTATATAAGCATATACCTAAGCATATTTTGCCTGCAGAGTATGGAGGAGACGCTGGCACCATTAAAGAAATTATTGGTAAGTTGGGGTTTTAACTTTTATGAGCTATAGTTCCGTTTACCTTTGGAAAAATCGTTTCCTTTACTTTCTTGTTTCGAAAAGTAAAATAAATTATGGACTGTGATTACAATAATTTAGATTTAGTAATAATGATTAGGATAAGGCAAAATAATAAGCATAACTGCATCTATTACAGCGTTCCCCCCTTAACGTGAGCTAATCTGTTTTTAGTTTCTTTAGTGTAACTGATAAAAGCTTTATTTTTTTTAAGAATACTGGAAAAAGAAAGTTCAAGACTACAGCGCTTGGTTCGATGAAGATGTACAATACGGTACAGATGAATCGAAACGACCTGGAAAACCAAATACTGCGGAAAGTGTTTTTGGTGTTGAAGGCTCGTTCCGACAATTGGACTTTGACTGAAGATGTTGATATATTTTTCCATGTTCAAAAAAAACGAATTTTGTGTTATTATATTTGATTAATACGCAATTGTTTTCTTTGAATTCAACGAATTATTAAAAATACTATAAGTAGGAGCCTATTTACTTTTCACTGCTGAGTCTTTCTCATTTATAAATAAAAGAACCACTACGGTGTTTCACTACGGTATGGTAGCCTACAAATATTCCAAATGTTTCACAGAAAAGTACAATGATATATTTAAAATAACAATTAGACACATAAGTTTAGCGAAGAGAATATAGTCATATCACCTCAGGACTCTTATCTGTGGATCTTAAAAAGAATTTATACGTCTATTTATTGGGCTATTACGATTCCTATTTCTCTATCATCTATATTCCTATCATCTTTATAAATATCGTCGCCTTCGTTTAGATAAAAGTTTCATCCTAACAATTGTAGTATTAGAAAATTTCTCTAGTGGCTTTCTCTGTTATTACTTGTATGATTTCGTCGAAATTTTGTGGATAAATAAGATAAAAATAAAAAAGAACAGTACAATCATTATCTTCCAGTAAATGTTCTATCCTATTCTGCTCAGCAATCATGAATGTTAATGGGAACGGAGAGGCGTAATTTTAAAAATAATTCTTCGTTATTGGTATCCACATAACGTTATTCAGTGTTTAATATATATGTACTCGATACCCTGACCTAAAACTCAATGTTTTATCATGCCACTACGTTTAAAGAAGTTATTTTGCAGTGGCGTGTTCAAAGTTCAAGGTAATGCTGGACTCAATAAAAAATAGAGCTTGAAATATAGTAATTAACATTACTGATAACCTTACAGCATTTTAAAAAACATATGTTTCACTTTTGTATTTTTTTATTAAAAAAAAATTCACAAGTATGATTATTGACAAATAATTGAAAATAATTGAAATTGAAATTCTGTAGAGCATGACAATTCTCAAATTCATCCTTAAATAAAATCAAAAAGTACCTGAAATTACTACATCTCTATCAACGAATAATTCGTTAAAATTATATCTTGTATTTCTTAGAAAACGTTTGCAAATAGTAGTAGAGCTAAGTCCTCTAGAAACAGAGTAGTTCTTCTAGATTCTATGTAATTCTAATACTAATTACTCCATGCAGTTAATAATAATATATTTTTATTAGAAAGAAGTTACTATATGTTGTGAAATAAAAAGGAAAAACGATTCGTCCTTTAATTTTTATTTTGTTTAGGCTCTTGGTGATGAAAAATCATTTTACACTAATATGTAATTTCACACATAGTCCTTAAATATGTAAATAGATTGATGAAGTACCATAAAAGGAAGAAATATTAATGCTATCCGTATGCATTACTGTTTATCGAATTTTTTTTTTATCAAAGTTGTATGTGAAGATAAGTATTTAATTCATTATAAGATTATCCTCGGCAAGACAAATATTCGATAAAAATATAAGTGAACAGATAACATTGTTTAAGATAAACTTTTAATGTTTTTCTTATCTTATGTGAGCGAATTTACGCTCGCACTTTCTGTACTCAGATTTGATATAATTGTCATATTTAGTATATTTATATATGGATATGTATATGCGTAAACGCACAATAATTAATTATTTTATTTAATTTGAAAGTTGTTACTAGTATTTGAAATATCCTGTTCTTGAAAAAAGATTATCTGCCATTAGAGGGTTATCGGTAACCTTAGACTTTATCCCTGATTTATTTAATTAATATCGTAGATAAAGTAATAGAGTCGCTAAAAGAGAAATTCAGAACAGGTAAAATAATGGCACTTCACTGTATACCTTTAGGAAAACTTGTTGTACATTTATGAAAATATTGATTCTTTTACGAAGAAAAGTGAGTGTACCTCATATAACTTAACAAATAAAAGTAAAATTGTTATAAACTCTAGTAGGCTGCTAAAAATTTACAATTCATTCAAGGGTAACTGTGTACGTTACTATAATAAACTACCAAAAGAAGTTACAAAGATGTCACTGAATAAGTTTTAATCTTTTATTAAAGGAAAGCTAATTGTAAGAATGTTTGAATTTAAATATGTTCCTCGTAGACCGCTACAAAGTAAATAAATAAACAATAAAATACATTTGAATGTATCAATAATAAAAATAAAAATTAGCAGTCTGGAAATTAAGCAGGTGTATTTATAAACATAATTCTCCTAAACGGCACATTTTGATGATATTTCTATGTGTATTTGGGTGGATTTACAATTTGACGATGGATTTTTTTTCATAAAAGACAAAGTTTAAAACGATTTTAATAATTTATTCAAATACAATTCAAGGTTGCCGTAATCCAATGTCCAGTAGTTTGCATGTGAACGTACATTATCAGAGTTCGATAGTTAGTCTAAAATAACAAATTGAACGGACGAAACTAGAATAAAGTAGAAAAATATTTTTATGCAGTCAATATTTATCGTATAATTCGAAAGTAGGTAGTATGCTATCTTACAAACATCTCGTGTTTATAACGGTTGATAATAAAACGGTTCAGAAACTGTTTTATCGACAGCAAAAAATAAGCTATGAATCGTTTCTCTAAGTAAACTGCTCAGTGTCTACATTACTCAACAAAAGACAAAATGTTTATTAATTTAATGCGAGTGGCGTAATATTCAATATAAAACACCGTATTATGAGTGAAAAAGTGTTTCAATCGTTTGAATTTTAATTATGTACATAGGGAAAAGTTAATTATTACATATTTCTTAAAAAAACAATTATCTATATTAACGTTGTGTTGGTGTTTACGAAGAATTATATAAGAGGTTAGTTATCATTTAATGTTTAATTGTCATTATAATAGAAATAGACATTCTCTATCGTTTAGCGGCATTTGTCGTAATTAAATTAAATTTATTAGGAAATGTTATCACAATCACTATGATGAAATTAAATTATAGTTTTTAAATGACAAACATACTATATGTTCAGTTAAAAGGTTCCCTCTCTAGAACTAAATAATCTTTTAGTATAACAAATCACATTATTTAGCTACGTGGCCTGTTGACATATCATCTGCTGGCTTGTCACCTGTCTTCCCTTATGACCCGAGGGAAGGTAGAAGACTTGTTGGGTCCTCCGCCGGGGCCACTCCAATGAAAGAGTTTATATCGAGAGGAGGAACCTCATTGGCGGATTTGTGGATGTATTCCGACCCCATGATTTCACCATCGAACGTAGGGAGGAACACCGTCAGGTTTTTAGCTGCTTCAAGTCCGGTAAAGCCTGCAAAGTTTCCCCGTCATGTTACTATTATCCATTAGGATTTCCTGATGTAAAAAAAGTATACGTTCCTGACTTAATAAAACCTATTTGCAATGTAATTCACATCAAAATCGTAGATAGTTTATTCCAGTATTCTATATGTAAGGTAAGGTAAGTAATTGCCCGTTGACGTCCCTAACGTCCCACAGATGGGCACATGCCTCCTCACTAGTAAGTAAGAGGGTTTTTGAGCAAAAACTCACCACGTTACTCCACTGCGGGTTGGCAAGCATACTATACAAGTGTACTTTCTATTCCGTCCTATGTGACAGTGACAATTTCTTAAAGTGTTCTTCGAAGCACGAGGATGTAACACACCGCCAACTACGGGCAAATATTGAGAAAATCTTTATAGAAAGCTCAATATCCGTTTTTGAATTAGCCCATCCCGGGACTCGAACCTGGACCTCATGCCTGTCGCCAAACATGCTAGCCACTAGACTTACAGTTGATCTATATGTATAATAAATAGTTAAAAAATTCGAATGCATGCAAGTTGCAAGTTTGATAGTAGACGGGTTATCGCTATTAACATATTAATAAATACTATTAAAACTTGCACAAGGTCGTCAATATCTCTGTTTTTGTTTTAAATGTACGTTTGTGTCTGAACCAATCAGGGATATTTAATTTTGTACATAGATGGCATTATGTCTTTAATTTATACAGAAATTAGCGTTTTGATTCAGCTTTGCACGCGTATTAGAGCACATTGTGTCTAAATGTTTTATATATCATAGGATCTCTCATCAGAATAATGAGACAAATTTATTTTCGCGTGCCTTAATTATCTTTGTGAAAATCGAAAAGTATTTAAATACTTAAGGTGTAAATTATTATATTAATGTTCATGAGACGCTTAAGATTAATTATCGCATTTATTTTGATACGGATTAATAAAAAAACCGTCTGAAGAACTTTTCGATTATGATTCCGATTATTTCATTTTACGTGATCATTATTTTAGATGATAATGTGGATAAACAGTGCCTCATTTGTAGATCTATAGAAGAGGAATATATTATTCATTGTTTTTGAATAACTCTTAAGAGCTGAGGGAGTGTAGTTCCCAGTTATCTTAACTTTTTTCCCGTTGCAACAATTACCAATATATTTCAACAAAATATTAACAAAGCCCTGACTAATTATATACTCGAGCCTTTTTCGTGAATCGGTATATCGATTCGAGTATAAAATTCCTCTGAATTTCACAAATTCTCGTCTAATGTATTCGATTTGTGAAACTACAGGAACTGTTACTTTGTAGGTAGTTAAAAATGACTTTCAAGCTATTTTTTAGTCAACTTTTGAGCTAGTTCTTTCTAGAGGCATACAAAGTATATTACTAGTACTTCATGTTAATATTCTGTTAACCCGTGCTATTTCCCGAGTCAAGACTACCACAAATTTGAACGTAAACTCAGGCAAAATAGTATTTCTTGTAATAGTGATAATGGATTGAACATTATTGTGTTACTATTATGTGTAACTTATTAAATATATGTGAAAATTACATAATCAATGTTAACTAGTCCGAAATCGAAGTCCCGTTTATGTAAGTTTTAAAAATAAAATAGTTATGAAATGTACAACGGGCGTTGTACATAAAATATCAGCGTTTGATAAGACAGATAATTGAGTAGCTATTAATTGTAATTAGATTTTAAGAAATCTATTACTTTGAGTTTCATTATCATACGAACTCAGTGTTTTTACGATCGTTCGATTCGTTATAATTTTTATATTAAAAATGATAAACTTTTAGGACTCGTGTTGAAGGTTTTATGCACTTTATGGCAATGTTATGAAAACGGATGCTAGTTTGACATTAGAAAGATAGACACCTGTACTAAAAGATGCGAATTCGGACGTTACATCCAGCTTTGGCGGACAAAGCACGAATCGAATTAGGCGAAAGCCAAATTTTACTCGAAGAAAATATTCAACACCTGAAGCAATGGATTTCAAATCAACCACATCTAAGAGCTAGAACTGGTGAGTGATGTTATTTTTGAAATCGGTCCCTTTATTTAATTCTTTAATTAGGTCAACTAATTGTATTGCAATTGTAGTTCTTCGCGATTTTTGTTGTTTATAAGGCGTATATTTTTAAATGGTGTATTACTTACAGTAACTTTAAGACACATTAGTAAAATTAAAGATTGCATGGCAGAGATTGCTAAAAGCAATAATACGTGTGTGTCACATGTGTTTACACACATTTGCACTAAGGTATAATGATAATCTATACTTACAACGCCCATGCGGTTTTATCATAAAAATGATAATGTCTTTAATACAGTCTAATAGTTAAGTAATTTAATTAGAACAATAATTAATAGTATGATTAACATATATCACAACGTCAAACTTATGTGGCTGTCAAAGCAATTATTGAAATTTGACCAATAAATTTTGACAAATTATGATAATAAGCCTATAACAATAAGCCCTTGTTTACTATTACGTATACAAATATAAAGTTAATAGAATGTTTCCAATACAATTTAGAATACAATTAAAAATAATAATCTTACAGTTACGTGATAAGTGCGTGTTTATGTAGTTCATATATTCGTCTGTTTTATATTAATTATTATTATATATTTTGAAATTTTAACGTCAATATTTATATTTTTAATATGTTCTGTGTATTTACTCTAATATATATATATATATATATTACCCAATTATATACGTAAAAGTCGCCTTTTTGACATAGGCCTCTCCCAAATTCTTCCAGATTGCTCTACTGCTTGGCGCATCCATTCCGGACCTACTCTTTTTGTAATGATATCTCTTCATATTTTGTCGCCCTCTTTTTCTTTTCTGGTCTCTAGGAATCCATTCTGTCACCTTCTTAGTCCATCTTGTGTCAATTAATCTGCATACATGTCCAGCCCATTTACATTTTAAGATCTGATAATTTTTATTACATCCTTTAATTTGGTTCCTTTTCGTATTTCTTTGTGATTTATTTTGTCTTTGATTATTAACCGTAACATGCTTCTTTTTTATATATAAATGCCTACTTATGTTTTAATTGATTAACCTATTGTGGGAAAATGTTAAATATATCTAAGAGTAGATAACCTACCTATTAACTTCCAAGCGCTACAATACTTCACTCAAAAAAGAGAGGCTTTTTAGAGGATACAGCAACTATGCTGCTCCGCTGCGGATTAAAAGTAAGTAAGTAAGTAAGTAACAGCCTTTTAACGTCCCACTGCTGGGCACAGGCCTCCTCACTCCGAGGAGCGAGGGTTTTTAGAGCATAGACCCACCACGCTGCTCCACTGCGGATTGGCAGGCATAGTACACAAGTGCACTCTCTATTCCTTCACTCTCATAGTCCGATGTGACGGGAATCCGACACGACCGGAGAGAGATCAGGCGCAGGACCGACGGCTTAACGTGCTCTCCGAGGCACGGGGGTGGATCACACCGCCAACTTCCCAACTTCGGGCAAATATTGAGAAAATCTTAATAGAAAACTCAATATTGATTTTTGAATTGGCCCGACCCGGGACTCGAACCCAGGACCTCATGTCTGTAGGCGAACATGCTAACCACTAGACCAATGAGGCAGTTTGCGGATTACCAAGATACATATATCCCAGAATAGTTCGCAGGATATACAAGTTTTCCTAAGATGTTTTCCTTTACTAAAAAAGAACAATGATGAATTTTGAACAACTCCCACTAGTTTTACAGGTTAGCGTTTTATTGTAATCTCGCTTGATGGAAAATGGTGACATAGTCTGGTAAGAGTTGATTTATCTCTTAGAGGTTTCTACGCAGCATTGTATAGCAATGCAAACATATTCCTTACTGGCACGTCTTTGCTAGTCGGTTATTAATTACCCACAGGCGTAGACTTCCCCGCCTAGCTAGACCTAGTCAAATTAAAATGAAATAATATTTCCTAAATTTGCCATCCCTTGAATGGAACGCGGGATCTTTGCTAGCGAAACGAGTACTCGCACGGTTACGACAACGAGGCTGTCAGAATATTTCCTTCTAATGAGCCGTGTATATTAATGTTGTTTTTCATATATTTGACTCAGATGACCAATGGTTGGCAGCATTTGTTCGAGGTTGCAAATACAGATTGGATCAATGCAAAACTAAACTTGACCTTTATTACTCATTGAGAAGTACGGCTCCTTACTTATACAGTATTAAGTACTTTCAGTCTAAGGTTATGGATTTGTTTAATTTAGGGTTAGTGAAAACTTATATTATTGTACTAAGTTGAGATATGTATATATTTTGCAATAACAAAACCTATTATCTATATAATTAAAACTTGCCTTCACCATATATTTTACTTGGGTTTTAGAAATACTTATTTATACGGTTAGGCATTTCTGGTGCAATATTACGAAGTAGATACATAATTATTTTTTTATATATATTCTAATCTCTTTTGTTTCTCTTCGCAAGTACTGTGAAGTAATATAATATCTTAGTGCTATTTTATAGGAAATTAGTATTTAATTCTCTTCGTAAACAGAATTTTCGTAGAGGTGTCATGATATTAATCATTATAATAATTATTGCATTGCCAAAATGGTATGCAGTAAACTGCGTTTGAAATCGTTAATGCCAAATACCGTAATAAATTTTGATGACTTTATAATGGTAAATATATTATTTACAGATCTGTATTGATTTTACCTAAAACAAAAAATCCAGGGGATCCCAGAATTATTTTATATAGAATCGGTCAATATAATCCAAAGGAATATTCTGCAATAGATATGATGGCAGTTTTAACACTTCAGCAACAGGTAAGTGAACATTAAAGTAATGATTTCGCATAAATCGATAACTCACTTAAAAGGTATCAAACAGTTGTATGTAATTAATTTACCGTATGATACGAGTTCTAAGTACGGTTTAATGAAATTTACAAATATGTCAACTTGTCTACGATGAACAATTATGGAGAAAATTGGATTAAACCTGTATTGTTTCAAAAAATGAACCTTAAGATCCGTCAACAATCGACGAAGAGATTAAAGAAGATCCTTTTTCATTGAATTCTCTGATAAATTAAATAGAAACCATAAATTTTATAGGAGCAATGTAGTCGAGAAAGATAAAGGTATTGTAAATTTTATTCCATAGATTTGTTTTATGGAAGATGATAACTTGGTTGTAGCAGGAACAGTCAATGTGATTGACTTAGCAGGAACAGGATTAGGTCATTACACACAGACTTCAATAAAACAGCTCAAACATTTGATCCAAGCTCATCAGGTAAGAAAAATAACGTTATGAAGTCCTCTGAGATGTGATTAAAATTTTTGATAAATGTCTACGATTATTTACGATCTAAATAATATTAACAAATATTTTTAACGCAGGAGGCTGTGCCCATAAGGATAAAAAGCATACACTTTTTGAACACACCGCCGTTTTTTGGGACGTTTTATAAACTTATAAAACCGTTTCTTAAAGAAAAATCGAAAAGCAGGGTAAGCAATACGGTCCCCCTAGTGGAGATGACATTTTATGTTCGACAATACTATCAAACGACTAGAATATAAGGATTTGTTCATGTGATCACGTGATATTTCGATATAATATGTCATTCCCATTCTTTAAGCGTTCTACTGGCGTACTTAGCATGTCATCTTGTCGTCAAGCCCTGGTGATAAGTATTATATAACAATTATGCGAGTTTACAGCAATTTCGTTGATTAATAATTCAATTTCATCATAATCTAATTTATTAATTTATATGTTAATATCAATGCTCGCGGTTTCACCGGCGTAGATATCGATCTCGTGGCAGTGGAAAGTCTAAGTCGGACTATAGATTTATTTTCGTTCACATAAAGGTTTTATTTCACTTAGTTTTTTTATTACTTCCTTTCAGATTATTAGATCATAAATGTATGCGTGTAACATACATTTATAATCTAACTAATACATTTTTAAATTCGTAGCATCATTTACTTAGGATGTGTGCCATTAGTCAATTTAAAACTACAGGTATTGAATAATTATTGATTTCTACGAGGTAAAGATATATCGGTGTGCATCATTGGTATCCTTGGCATATGAGCCTACACACCAGTCGCATGCCCAGCTATAAGTGTCGCTACAATTTTCATTACATTTATATTTTTTAATTCGTTATATCTTTTGAACAGAATGACCGTTTTGGTAATTTAAAATGTATTTAACAGGTGTTGAAAAAGTCTTTAATAAAATATCATTTAATAGAATATCATTTAATTTTAATACAATAAGGATTAATATGGAGGTATGAATAAAATCTAAAAAAGTAGTTATAATGACATAACTACAGTAGTTGGACATATGGTATCGCGGACTTTTTGGTAGATATGACTACCTTCTTTAATATTGTAGAACATTTTTTGTTCTATCGTCAATTTACCTTGGCTTACATTAAGGCATTTTTATTGGGATCCCTATTTTTTTGAGAAATTAATTTATGCAATGCAATGAAAATGCAGTTTCTATTGGTGATTTTTTTTTTGGTCCAGTAGTTATTGTTTGAAAACGTTACAAACACACATAAATACAAACACAAAGAACACGGTACAGAACGGTAATTTAACTTTTTTTCATCAAAATATAATTTTAATGCTTATTTATCGGCCTGGGTGACCAATAGATAGTTGTTTATTTGCTTTTTCAGTTACATGTACACAACAAAGACATAGGGATATTGCATGACTATTTATCAAAAGAAACGCTACCACCAGAATATGGCGGAACGGGACCCAGTGTAGCAGACTGTATAGGTTTGTATATACGTTTGATGTTATTTAAAAATTTATAATGCGAATATATTTTCTTGTTTATAAGATAAAATAACATTTTAACAGGATACTGGAAAAACAAGATGGAAGGTTACAATTCTTTTTTTGAAGAAGATATGAAATATGGCACAGATGAATCTAAGCGCCCAACAAAATCTCAGAAGACTGTAGTTAATGAGACACCATTTAGACACCTAGAAATTGACTAAATATGCAGCCAAGGGGTCATTTAGACACTTAGATATGGAGTAAATGATGATGATGACTAAAATATGCGTGTACTAGGTGTATCCACGACTTTGTCCTCATGGAATAGTGTTATAGGTAGCCTTTTGAAAAATTAAGGCTAATTATTTTATTAAAATAAGACATACGTATAAATATTTTAATAAGCCATTTAGAGTGTTTCAGTGGAAAGAGATTATTGTCCTCTCTGAGGTTCAGTAGTTTTGCCGTGAAAGAGCGGTTTACAGACAGACAGAATTACTTTTGCATTTATAATATTACGATTGATTGTTATTTTACACCCTTGAAGGTAAAACTTTTACTGTATTTTATAAATAAATAATAAATAACCTTTTATGTTTTACTTCACACTTAACTACAGTTAAAATAATAATATATGTATGCTGACATAACACAAGTAAAGTAGCCGCAGAAGAAATGTGATGTTGAAAAGGGGAACACCGTTCAGAGATTGTTGGGATTTCGTCCCAACGCTGGTTTTCAGCGGAGACCTGGACTGACACAAACAAACAAAAATAAAAATATAGTATGTACAGTAACTACTAAATAAATACATAATATATATTTAATACGTCAGTGAAAACTTAACAATTACTGACTAATCTATTCGCCATTCTCTGGAAAATGTTGGAAAGTTAATAAATAAATATAAGTAATAATAAATGTATATATTCTTTCGTAAACGGGCGTGAATGTAAAAGTAGAATAATAATGTATTTATTTCAGATAAAAATCCAAGTGAGAATATATATATTCTAAGAAATTCATATATATATGTCGGAGAATAAGAGAGAACGGAGAAACATAAAACACAGGGGCGTAGGGTTCTCCGCCGACATCGTTATTAATTAGATCCATTATTTAATTTCTTATTCTGTGGGCGTTCATGGGTATTGTTGGTGCAATCAAACACTGTATTAATTAACTCCTGTCTCTTATACACATCTCATAAGCTTGCTATTCTGAAATCAACTTAAATCGCAATCAACCACATATAAAGTAAATTAGATGTGGCGAAAAATAATGTTTACCATTACAACAAATGATTTAAAAACATCATTTGTAGAACAGTTGTTACACATAATGGAGTTTTAACTTCTATGAGTACAGATAAAACAAACAAAGTGCACGTAAAATCTCAGTATTCTGCTACATAACGATCCGTCTGACCTAGAAACTGAAACAGCACTCTGAGGGCAAGTAACTATTTGTGTCACAGAGCATAATGGTTGACATTTCTACATAATAACTAAAGAGACTACTTGAAGCGGCCTAGATGTGATAGAGAATGTATATTTTCAGAGAAACAAACATTAATGTTGCAATATGAAGCTAAATGTGTATAGATACATACCCACTGAACATGATCACATCCACTTAAGAGTCCAGTCCAACCTTCAATCACTTTACTTGGTCGCCTGTAATTTCCTATTCAAACAGATTCAAAAAAATCTTTAAATACTTGTAGAAAATGTTTAAATTTACTAATGTCGGACATTCTACGTTAACGATGTTACGAATTTAAAAATGTATTAGTTAGATATATATTCGTAGTAAAGGTTAATCTGTATATTAATTAGATTATGAATGTAAGTGTGTATTTAATAATCTGAAAGGAAGTAATGAAAAACTAAGTGAAATACAATTTTTATTAACATAAATCTATAGTCCAACTTGGTAGACTTTCCACTGGCACTAGGTCGGTATCTACGCGGGTGAAACCGCGGTCCATTACTAGTATTTTATAATTTGATCTATAAGTACTTGAATTTTGTTGAAATAAACTCTTAAATATATTGTTAAGGCACTATAAGCCGAAGCAAAAATATTTTAGTTCATGCAAACATAATATGACTTGCCAAGGATGAATTAACCAATTAAGGACACGCAGGCGTATTAATAAAAAAAAAGATATCTACCCTATTAAAACTTATATTTTAAATAATATTTTACATCCATCTATTTACTATTACGATTTTAGTATTTAGACAACGTTATTTTTATCTCTATATACATATATGAAGGTAAATTTGAGTAGTTCCTCCTCGGAATTGCGAGTCACGTTTATAACTTTGGGCAGAAAGCTATCCTTCGTTAAAGCTGTTTGTTTAGTTCATCTAACAGTTTCTTTACCAGTTATAATCCTCTTAATATAATATCAAGCCTCGATAGCAGTCTTTATCCGTAAAATTAAACACATTTTGCTAATAATAAGACAACCAGCTGTTACCTGGGTAATTCTAGATGCCTCTTTGTCTAAAATAAAAGTATCTTAAGCTATTCCAATGAAAGTCCCGTCAAAAACTGTCATTTCAGAGATTAGTGGTAATAAATATATCAAATCAAAATATTCTTTATTCAAGTAGGCTCAAAAAACTCTTTTGAATCGTCAATAGTCTGTCCGTTGGTAACAAATCTACCAACGGTTCGGAAAGTTGATTCCGCTGAGAAGAAGCCGGCAAGAAACTCAACGGTTACTCCTTTAAACATAGCTTTTTTGTAGCTTACAATGTGTTTAGCTTTCATATACAACTGGAATCATGTCCAAACATCTTTGTCGCTTAAATAATCTTCAACATTATAATATGCCTTTTTTAATAGGATTTTTTAAACATATTTCTTAAAACTATGTTGAGGAAAACCCAGAAGTGATTCAGGTATCGTATTAAATATCCACAATTAAAGACAATCAAAGAAAGTTAAGTCTACAGTCTTCTTAGGAATAACCTTAGACTCTAGGCTTCACTGGGGTGCCAATAATAAGAATCTGGTAAGCAAACTTAGTTCAGCTGCATTTGCTGTTAGGAAAGTGAGGTAATACACTGATTTTGAAAGGTATAAAATGGTGTATTTCGCTTATATTTATAGCATTATGTCTTACGGCATNGCCGCCGCGCGTCGCGCCAACGCAACATGTCACAGGAATTTGACAAAAATTAGTTTAGCACCACTAAAATCTAGTACATTGGATGACTCACCAGATCGTAGTAAACTCAAAACGCTAAACTCACACCATGTAACTCCCGTATGCCACCCAAGACAGTCACGTCGAAGCTTCACTCCAAGCGCCTTACTGGCGGCTAGCACAAAATGGCCGCCGCGTGTTGCATTTTCAGAAAACATAATTCAGCTGTAGCGAACTACGATTTCATGCCGGTATTTTTCTTGTCAAGGACCATGTTCGACCCTGGACTGGTAGATTGCTTTGTAGGTCTTCAGTACTCACATATTTTAATTCAGTTTTAAACATAGCACGCGTTTATACACATAGCACAAACGTATGTTTTATCATTTCATTTCGCCCTTTTTATCATTTCGCACCAACAGTGATCCCACTTCTGATGTCGGTAAAAATGACGACATTTGCATCCCATACAACTCTTTTTCGGAAGTCTAAAGATCTAAGCGAACAGACAGCGCAAGCGGATATTGTGGGATGGAATGTTGTGGGTTAAACCATATTATAATATTTATATTTATACACCACAATTTACAAAAACTACCGTCACTTTTTCTTTATCAATATTTTTCTAAGTATTTATTTACTGGAGTTGCTCTAAATTTTCTGTCCAATGAGTGAATATTTGACTTGTGATAAAGTAATTTTAAAACTCTAGTAAGTTAATCTTTTAATTTGTATAATAATTGCATGGCTACAAAGATAATTGCGTTATCTGAGTTTGAACGAATTGATAAAAATTTTCTTGTGCAATGTAGATATAGGCTTTAATTGCCTTACGTAAAAAATGTCGCATAAATTTGACTTCTAATAAGTAGCTTGTTTCGTTACGAAGTCAGCTTCTGGGTGTGAATACCAAATTGGGCAAAAAGTGACCATTAATTACTGTTTGTTCGCGTTAAGAAACAATGATGACTCACTGCATTCTTAACGCGAACGGACTGTAGTACATTTTGTTGAAGTAAAAGTTTTTTATGAACGCCGGACTTGAGGAGTCAACGTTACGTTACGCAAATACAAATTTCAGACTACGTCCTTTGTGGTCAATGCATATACCTTTTTGACAACCTAAGACCAGGGTTATGTTTTTGAAATACTATTTGCAAGCTAAGTTGCAAAACGTTTTATTTTTAATATATTTAATTGGAAAGTACTCTAAAAATATATTGATATTGTTTTTGGTCTCACGTTTGTTAATTTGCACCTATAACTGTTGTTTTAATGTTAATTAATTACCAGTGTTTAATCCTTTTTATAAATCAGCTGCTTTGAAGAAAAGCTAAAAATCAAATTAACTCAAAATTGGTTCACGTCTTGACGGGAATACGTCGGATTTCCAATAACTCTGTATATATATTTTTGTTTAGCCGTTTAATTTTAAGCGCACTCGTTTTTTGCTAAGAGTATCAATATTCGTTTAGTGAATACTAGAGTCATTTTTGTTAGTTTAATATTGTTTGACGGTCGCCGAGGCGCAGTGGTGAGTAATTGCTTTGCTAGCAGAGGTCCCGGGTTCAATCCCGGGTAAGGCGAATACAGGAAATTGCATTTTCTAGTTTGTCTTAGTCTGGATTGGTTGAAAGCTTCAGTCGTGGCTAGTTACTGCCCTACCAGTAAAGACGCAAGAGATTGTACTTCGGTACGATACTGTGTGAAAACCATAAGAGGTAAATCAACACTTACCAGGTTATCGCGTTTCCATCTTAGACTGTATCAGCACTTACCGTCAGGTGTGGTAACAGTCAAGCGCTACCCTGTCAGCAATAAAAAAAGTTAAAAATACGTGCGTATAAAGTACACAGAAGTGAAACTTCTTTGGCAAACTAATTTTTAAGTCATGTTTATATTTATACAAATCTAAGACTAGACTTCCGAGACTTCGAAGGAGGGAAAACGAAGATATGTTAGGAATTTAATGAATTTAATTATCATTGAAATATTAAAAATGTCGAAAATTAATACAAATAATTTATTGAAATTTTAAATGGAGAATTGTAAATAAAACAGAAAATATTATTTTAAATTATTATATGACAAGTGGCAAATTAAAATGCCACATGGTATTTGTAAATATTAAAACTACCTAAGCTTTAAAAGAATTAGCATAAAAAACGCTGCACATCTTCGTGGCGCTATTCACGCGTTTCATCCGTATAAATTTTACCCTCATGCGCCTAAAGACTATTCGCTTCGCTAGCTGAGGTTTCAGGTTCGATTCCCTGCAGCACAAATTCAGAAAAATGTATTTTCTAATTTGTCTAAATTTGGACTGATGGAAGTTTTTGATCATGTTTAGTTATATTGGTAAAGATGTGCCGAAACCGTTGTAAGTTAAATTATGTCGTACCAGGTTAGTCCGCTGCTATCTTTGATTGTATCATCACCGACTGTCAGATGTAATCACAGTAAAGCGTCAACTTGAAACAGATAAAAAAAATGTGGTAAATATACCATTTTAAACCAATAAATTATTTGTGTCAATTTATATTATTTTATATTTATTAGATGTAATTTAGGTCTTAAGTAATATTTTTGAATTAAATTAGAGATAATGCATTTTGAATTTGTGATAACTGAACATTTGTGATGTTGGAATATTATAATTAAAATATTGAAATATTTTTTTTATTTTACTTTTAGATATCTTATGTCCGATTTCACCAGCATATCCTAAATCATCACATAGTTAGGATATCCTTTAGCTATATAAACAATCCACTTAACTGATCCGTAAATATACTTAGGGGACACATAAAGCTTATGGGAGGTTTGTGAAATTCCGCATTAGTGTCTTGCCTCAAGTGTGTCAATATATATATATAATAGCTGATGTTTGCAACCTTGTCTACGTAAAAATTTATGAGGTATCTACTTATGTACCCTACAATATGAGATAAAATGAATCATTTCACTTGTAAATACACAATATTTACAAAGGTCATAAAGTTTTAAGAATCTTACAAGTCTTACGCCATCTAGCAAGAACTTACTAAACCCATTACATAAGTAAATATACCTTTTACGTAATGTTTCAATAGATATCGCTGTGCGAACTTTCGCAAAAGCCATTTAATTGTATTTCAAATATCATATATTCAAACTTGAATGGGTGAATAAAAAAGTATTTTCTTAACAATGGCAAATTTAAATATGAATTGAAAAACTGGTTTTACAAGTACTCCATTTTTTATGATTTATACAAAAAGTATACAATTTAATTGTTATTTCTCTCTCTCAATAAAGTAGTACAATGATTTGAAGCTAATTAATTATTGCCCAACGGAAATAATACAAAATGTATCAAGTTTATATAATGAGGAACTAGATCTTGTAGATAATACAATTTTCTTAGATATTACGTCAGATAATAAATTACAGTGGTATTTTCCAACTATTTTCACAGCATTATGTCATATGGTATTCTACTTTGGGGTAATGCTGCTGATATAAATGCAATATTTGTACTGCAGAAAAGGGCAGGTCGTATACAATATGGGACAAAGAAAGTCACTGAGAACCAAATTCAGAGCAGCTAATATAATGACAGTTTACTGTGTATATATTAGAAAACTTGTTGGACGTTCATTATAATATTGACTCTTTTATTAAATAGAGTGAATGGACTTCATATAACTTAAGAAATAAAAACAAACTTGTTATAAATTGTAGTAAGCTGCATAAAATGAACAACACATTTAAGGTAACTGTGTATGTTCCTATAATAAACTCTCACAAGACGTCCTAGAGATGTCACTTAATAAATTCAAAGTCTTTGTTAAAAGGAAGTTGATTGAAAAATCATACTATAAGTTGCAAGATTACTTTGCGATAGAAACGCGTGGGAGTAAATGAATTTGAATTTAAATATAATAAATTTATATGATATTGTAATGATGATGGCAAATAAATACAAAATTGACTGCCTCATTGGTCTAGTGGTTAGCATATTCGACTACAGACATGAGGTCCTAGGTTCGAGTTCCGGGTCGGGTCAGTTCGAAATCGATATTGAGTTTTCTATTAAGATTTTCTCAATATTTGCCCGAAGTTGGGAAGTTGGCGGTGTGATCCACCCCCGTGCCTCGGGAGAGCACGTTAAGCCGTTGGTCTNCGCAGTGGAGCAGCGTGTTGGGTCTGTGCTCTAAAAACCCTCTTTCATATGAGCGAGGAGGCCTGTGCCCAGCAGTGGGACGTTTTTGGGCTGCTACTTACTTTATCTATTATATACAAAATACCCAACTGAGTTTATTGTGGGCTCTTCTGAGGACAGGGAACAAAGGAACCCTCGTAACTTTAGATTTTAAGATGTTCTTTAATACCATCATCAGTTGTTACGTACATTATAATTAGTCTGTGAAAAAATATAAATTTGACGATAGTGCTGCAATACTTGAATAAAAATATTTTGAGTTTGAGTTTGGGTTTCAAGACTTGACAAATAAAACAACATGCTTTTATAAATAGCGCCTCACGTCATGAATGACCTCGTTACAGCGAGGACGACGCGTGAACTCTCGGGCCCCAGATAGGTTAAAAAATTGTGATGCAAAAAAATTCCCGCAAATTTTTGGACTTTTAAAAAGCAATTGTCGATCAACAAATTTGGTTTATTATAAAATCTAAGCGAAAAACAATCATATTTCTTTGGTATATTATATTTAGCTTAGTAGTATGCAAACGAATGTTTTTTTATACGCTTTATATAAAATCTGTTTATGTATCTTCTTCATCTTAGAAATCAGTGAAAAAGAATGACTCATTGTCACATGTCGCCTTAAATGAGCGTGTCTGCTAAAACGCGGAATAATCGATAGAGAGGCGCAATCGGCCGGATTTTTTATTAGAATAATTTTTCATCAATGTTTTCTTATTATCACGGTACATTGTCATCTTAAAGCGATTTTAAGACAGCTAATTTCCTTTTTTCATCATGAAATATTTACATAAATGAACGTATGAATCAATTTAGAATTTGCTAAACCACTAAATAAATAAATGATTCTATCACCGTAGGCCGAATTCATACCGCGATATCTATTTTATATATTTATTTCAAATTGCTAAGGAAGCATTGATCTGACAGATGAAACGATTAAAACATGTATCAACAAGTAATAAGGATTCGAAGGATAACGGATATCGGTAAAATAATATTCCGATAATGAAATCATGCAAGCGAACATCACAACGCCGTCGGCTGTCATTTTGTTCGTGCGCGAGTGATTGGGAAATTGCGAAACACATGATCATTCAATTATATTTATAATAACAGCCAATTAAAATACAAAAATATTAAATGATTTTCTAATTGAAACGATTATAATAAATATAAATGTGCTAAAAAATTGATAAAAATGAGAAAAATGATCCGGCCCTTACATCCTGAATTAGCTGAAAAAGCGAGGAAAGAATTGAATGAAGATCCAGAAAAAGTTGAAGAATGTATCAATAAATTTAAGGAGTGGATCCTGAATCAGCCACATCTAAAGGCCAAAACAGGTTAGATAACCTACAATTTGATTTAGCTTTGATCACGTAATATATTCACTCTATAAAGTATGACTGTTGTCCGAACACTGAGTTTATCGATTTGCTCTATGCAATTGCTTAGATCATTAGACATTTAGTTACTGCCTTTTTTCATAGATGGCGTTGTTTTAAAATATTGGGAAAATATCGAGCCCATTGATATGTGGTACTTAACCAACTGAATTTCATGAATTATATTTAATCATTTTCTCTCACTTAGGGTTTAATTGTTTTAGATATAACTTTAAAATTATAAAAGTCTTTTTTTGTTGATAATTAGGCAAACGAATTATCTATTCATTAGTGGACATTTGTCTCAGTAGAAGCTTATGTGGTTTAATTAAATCAAGATTTTAATTAGAGTTTAACTCTATGTACATACTATGCTATATACAAATTGCTCGCAATTGAATTGTGTGAGTTCTGTAAAGTTTATCTCTTGCACTTAAGCTATTAACATTCGTTTATACTGCGTAACTGCTACTGAATATATAAAAGAACTAAAAATTACTCGAAAAATTTATAAAAAGCAGTTGTTTAAAAGTTGCTAAATAATATATGTGGATAGTTGGGCTCTCTATAACACGTATTCTCAAAGCATAAACGGCTAAAGATTAATCGTAACATAATATACATAGCTCGGTAATAATATTATGTAAGTGCTAAAAATCTCTTTATCAAAACTTTATCTCGATTCATTGATGCATAATCGTAAACATTTCAATAAATCTACTTCAAAGAAGCAAATATGGTTTAACATATTAAATATTTTAATAATTGATTAGAAGCTAATTGAGGTCACTATTTTACCAGGAAATTATATTGTCTTTTTTTCATATTTCCAGATGATCAATGGCTTATCGCTTTTTTGCGTGGTTGTAAATTTAGAATGGATCAGGCGAAGTCAAAAATTGATCTTTATTATTCCTTCAGAAGCACGGCGCCTTATTTGTACAGTATTAAATATTCTGAACCAAAGTTCATGGAACTTCTAGAATTAGGGTATGTTTATGAATCTATAGTTGTTGGAATATATATTTATGAAAATGCAGAAGTACATTTGTTTTTTTACTTTTATTTTCAGAACACTGTTAATCCTACCCAGAACCAAAAATCCAACAGATCCAAGAGTTATAATTTATAGAATTGGTCAATATGACCCCAAGAAATATAGTTTAATTGATACTTTAGCTATTTATAAAATCCAGGAGCAGGTAAAAAGCAATAGTCTTTTTGTTTAAAAAAATAATACAATTTAAAATGTAAATACTGTCCAATTTGTCATAAGTCTTATGGTTTACCTAATCATGCAAAAGATACCTTCTTTTTTGCTGACAGATTAGCGCTTTACGGTGATCACATCTTATAGTAATTGATGATACAACCTGGGATCGAAGCGCGCTAATTTGTCGAAAGGCAATTTTACCTTTTATGGTTTTTAAACACCATAGTAGTGGCTTGGTGGTAAGTCTTGGCTTTAGAGTGGTAACTAGACACAGCGGAAGCCTCCCACCAGTACAGATTTAGTCAAATTAGGACATCCTACGGGGATCGAACCCAGAACCTCTGCTAGCAGAACGAGCACAGCGCCAGCGAAGCCATAAAAAGGAACTTTTAATGAACTAAATTAAATCATTGACCTGACTGTATGAAAAATTCCGTAAGAAGACACCGTTCAGCACCTTAAAGTAACATAATTCGTGATTTTTTAAAATATCTATATAAAAAATTTTGAACCAGTTTGTAATGGATTGAGCTCAGAAATAAGCAAGACAACTCCGTAACTGTATGATTTAAAATCTTTGTTTAATAGCACTACTAAAGATAACAAAAAGCAATTGATGATTAATTTTTTTTATGCGTCTTTGATTTTAAAAAATTTAAAAGATTAAAATCAATAAAAAAATCTGAAAATGGCATTATTTTTTAAGGCAGTGTTTAACTGAGATCTCAAATACTGTGTAAAATACACCTGGTAGGAACTAATACATTCCTCAATGATTTCTACGCAACATTCTATCGAAATGCTAGCAGGATGTTAACTAGCCTCCGATCAGTAAAACATATTAAAAAAAATAATTTCGTTTAAAATTTCACTGTGAATTTACAGATATGCTTGATGGAAGACGACAATTTTGTTGTATCTGGTATCATAAATATAGTAGATTTAAGTGAAACGAGATTTGGTCATTACACACAAACTTCAATTACGCAGCTAAAGAATTTGATCCATAATGTTCAGGTATTTATATAAATTTCATAGCATTTAAAAATCGTATTATAAGTTGCAAGATTACCTAGACGATAGAAACGCTTGGGAGTGAACAAATTGCTCTAATTATAATTAAAATATAGTAAACTAATTTGTTATTGTTATGATGATGGTAAAAAAAAAATACCCGACTGAGTTTGTTGTGGGTTCTTCTCGGATCAGGGCGCGAAGGAACCCTCGTAACTTTAGATTTTAAGCCGATTTTGAGTACCGTCATCAGATGTATATTAGAATCAGAGTGTGGAAAAAAAAAATATAATTTTACGATTCAAAAGTGCTGTAATATGCCTACTTGAATAAAGATGTTTTTGATTTAATTTGATTTGATTTGAAACACACAAATTATTAGGTATAAAATTAAATCGGCATTATCTAATCATTTAAATATTAATCTGTTTGTCTAGAAAAGGTTTGTTAATTAGATAGCATTTCATTAATATCTAAAAGTGAATTGCGTTTTATAGTCCTGAAAAAGAAAACATAATTGAATTAAATTAATTTGGAAGATAATCACGTAGTATCTCCAAAATATAAAATAATTCATAAAAAAAATCTAAAAAATCGGGTAGCTGTAACCCTGGTTTACGGACTATAATTTTACGTGCGAACGTTATAGGAAACATTAGATGTAATAATTAATAGAAATCACACATATCGGCTGATGAAGTGGAAACGAGAAAGATGCGTCACAAGCCGAACACTTAGGCTGATCGCGCCTCTTTATTGCTTGCACGCTCGGCTCAGACGGAACGTGACAATGAGTTATACTGTATCGTTGGTACAGCCGGCAGCCATCTATTTATAAAGTGTTATCACAACAAAATCATATAAATTACGTAGTTATCATTATTATATAAACTAATATTGTAAAGAGGAAACATTTGTGTTTTTGTAAGTATGTGTGTGTTTCTAAAGTTATCACACAAAAACTACTTAACCGATTTCAAAAAATTTTTTACCATTAGAAAGCTGCATTTTCACTAAGCGATATAAACTACAATTATACATTCTAGAAAGAAATAGATATCCCTGATAAAAACGGAATAATATAACCAAAGGAGTTAACTAAAAAATCTGTAATCTCGTGCCCTCCGGCAACTATTGCGAACGGAAAAAATGTTCTACATATTATAGAAGGTATTAATATTTACACAAAAGTTTGCATTACCATATGTCCAACAACTGTAGTTATGCCACTATAACAACGTTTTTATATTATAACAGTTAATCCCTATCTTATTATAAAAGACCGTTTCAATGCCTGTAAAATCCTTTTTTCATTATTAAAATCGGACAATCCATTCAAAAGTTACTACTAATTTAAAAATGTCAATCTAAAGAAAATTGTAGCGACCGTTATAACTGAGCCTGCGAGTGGTGAATTGGCTCATATTCCAGGGATATCAATGATACCCACCGATATAACTGTACTGTTTTTATTTTTATCAAGCTAAAATTACTGGAGCTATTTAAAAAATTCTTTTATTACCTCCTTGAAATCAAGAATTTTTCTATACCTGTAGTGTTTTTAAATTTGCTGAATTTAAAAATGTATCAGTTATATATATTCTTTGTAAAGTAATATCTTTATATTGATTAAATTGTGTATGTATGTATCTAATAATCCAAAAGAAAGTAATTGAAAACGAAGTAAAAAAACTTTTATGATAACGAAAATAAATCTATAATCCGACTTAGTAGACTCCACTGCCACGAGATAGGGTGAAACCGCGGGGCATTGCTAGTATACTATATTTATATTATGTTGCTAAACAGATTGATTTTAGCCTAAAGTTTTGGTTTTTCCGAGTTATTACATGTTTGTGTCAGTGTCGTTATATTTTCAATGCGCTAATTTTATATATAGTTAATTATTGCCTCATTTCAATCCCAACAATTAGCTCACAAACTCTTATTTTTATTGTATATTTCAACCGTTAAGAAAGAAACTTTTTATTCATTTTGGATTTAACGCTAATACGGTTTTATCGAATACTAATTAAATATATTTCGCGTAAGATTTTTCAACGCCATCTATAGAACACTTACATAAAAGTTTCTATTCTCTTTACTAGTGTGTAGAGTTTGTGCTAGATGGCGTATCGGTCAGAGTTTGTGTGAATATAAATAAAAAATTGTTTGTAATTTTAAGTCAACTATTATTTCACTAAATGTATATGAAAATATGTATTGAACTTATATTGCTGATTCCTATTAAGAAAGTCTGCCATCCTATTGAAACACGACTTGAAGTTAGTTTAATTGAAAACAACTATAAAATCAAACATAATAACTTCAACAAGCATGTCAGGAGTGGTCCTCTGGAAGGTCTTCCTTTCGTAAGGCCCTTTATTTTAGACAACAGTTAAAAGTGCGTGCGTACAAAGTTCACATTCAGAAGTCAGAAGTGAAACTTATTTGGCAAAGTAATTTTTTAGTCTTGTTTATATTTATACAAATCTAAAACTGTAGATTTCCGACACTTAGAGGGAGGGGAAAAGGAAGATATTTAAGGAATTTAATGATTTTAATTGTCATTAAAATAATAAAAGTGTCGAAAAATTAATACGAATATTTTGTTGAAATCTTAGAAAACAATATTAGAACGTCAATATTAGAAAATATCAATAACATTTTGTTTTTTAATTTAAAATTTAGAAGAGAGAATTTATGAAATAAATTTTATTTCAAATTTTGTAGAAAATAGTATATTAAACGACGAGTGGAGAATTAAAATGCCACATGTCATTTGAAAATATTTAAACTCCCTAAACTTCAAATGAATTAGCATAAAAACGCACATCTTTCTGACACTAATCACGTGTTTCATCCGAAAAAAGTTATCCTCATGCGCCTTAAGAAGTTTCACTTCAAAAAGGCATCCGAAATTATGCTACTTAATTTATATCCGAATTTAATTGCCTTTGTTTGTTTAAAGTATTAATTACATTTTAATATTATTTCATGCATTTATATATATATATATATATATATATATATATATATATATATATTCATTATTAATAGTAAAATGTATTATTACAGAACGCTTCACCGATAAGAATTAAGGGAGTACATTTTCTGAATACTGGTGCACTATTTGAAACATTCTTCAACATATCAATAAGATTTTTCAATGAAAAGATAAAAAACCGAGTAAGTAAATGTTATTTATAAATAATCTATAATTGGTTGATCAAATGAACACAATTCTTTGTAATATTCAAATGTATTTTATTCATTGAGTTAAGGGTTCAATTTAATGTGCATTGTTTGCCATTAAATTACTAACCTTGCCATCTTCACCTCTAATGGCTTGAGTAACGTGAAATTTTGAATAGTGACACATTTCGCAAAACATCCAGCTCATTCTCCTATATCACATGTGATCGGGAATTATCGGAAATAATATGACACAATGTTATTTTGAAAAACTTTCAGGTTTACATGCACAATAAAAATATATCTGCATTCCACGAGCACGTTGCACCTGAAATTCTACCAGAAGAATACGGTGGAACGGGTGTTAGTATCCCCGAATGCATTGGTGAGTTTGTCATTTTTAAGATCGATATTGTGTTTTCTATTAAAATTTTCTCAATATTTGCCCGAAGTTAAAAGTTGGCGGTGTGCTCCACCCCCGCGCCTCGGAGAGCACGTTAACCCATCGGTCCTGTGTGTACTTACCTTACCTGTTTACTGTTGAGATTGCTTTATAAAAAGCTTACATGCTTGGATGTTGTTTTCAATCCATTATTGTGTCTTTCGCTAAAGGAAAACTTCGTAATGAAATCTGCATATGCAGGAAGCGATTTTAGGGGTATGTGTAGCCTGCTAACCCGCAGTGTAGCAGGTTGGTGGGTCTATGCTTTAGATTCTCCTCTCCTATGAGTGATTAGGTTTGTGGCCAGGAGGAGGGACGATACTAGGCTGCGCATATTTGCTCACCTTCATGAATCATTTCTTGAACTCATCTGGAATACCAGGGAAGAACGTGCAAGCTCATCCTCTTGAGTCACACTTACGGATAACTGCGTAAAAGCCAGTGAAGAAAATAAGCAGTGGGTCATGAATAGGCTATTATTTACATTTAAATGTAATTCACAATTGAAGGTTTCATTTCATGAATAAACTTATTATTTTTCATACAGATTATTGGAAAAGGAAAATAAGACAGTATGGCTCATTCCTAGAAGAAGATCTTCATTACGGAAGCGATGAATCAAAACGCCTTAAAAGATAGTCGTAGTCGTCAACATGGCAATTTTCCATCAAAATCAAAATATTCTTTATTCAAGTAGGCACAAAAAGGACTTCGTCATTAGCCTGTCAGTTGGTAACAAATCTACCTAATCTCACCGGTTCTGAAAGTGGATCTGCAATTGGAATCAAGTCCAAACATCTTTGTCACTTAAATATACAATTTACACCGGCCCAGATAACAAAAATTGTCAGGACAATGAAAAGAGGTAAATCGCCAGGACATGACGAACTTAGCCTAGAGCATGTTCTATACGGGGGTGAGTCATTGCATTCTAAGTTGTGTAACTTCTACAATTTATGTCTGAGGTTCTCGTATGTGCCGCAAGATCTAATGAAGACGATAGTTGTGCCAATTGCTAAGATTAAAACTGGTGATTTGGGATCAGCTAATAATTATCGCCCAATTTCATTAGGAACTATCACAGGTAAGATTTTGGAACGCTTGATACAACCTGAACTGTTGAAAAACGTAGTAATTGACGATTCGCAGTTTGGTTTCCGACATGGGCTCTCGACTGACTCTGCAATCATTGCCTTAAAGCACGCAATACACTATTATACGGGCCGCCAAACGTCAATATATGCGTGTTTTCTAGACCTCAGCAAAGCATTCGACCTAGTAAATTACGAAATTCTTTGGACGAAATTACATCGACATCGTGTTCCCGCGGAGGTTGTAGGTTTGCTGAGGTACTGGTACGGAAACCAAATTAATAGCGTAAAATGGGGCAACGCCACTTCTAATCCTTATAAATTAGAGTGTGGAGTTCGCCAGGGTGGAATTACCTCTCCGGATCTTTTTAATATCTATATAAATGATCTGATAGAGGAGCTGAGAGCTGCAAAAGTAGGATGTCATATCGGTAACACATGTTTTAATAGTCTCAGCTATGCCGATGACATGGTGGTTCTCAGCCCCTCTATTAAAGGCCTGAGGAAACTGACCTTAATTTGCGAGCAGTATGCCAGTGCCCACGGACTAAGGTATAACGTTTTAAAATCTGAAATGATGGTCTTCCGGGCGGATAGGGGACCGGAGAGGATACCCAATGTAATGCTTAACGGTTCAGCAGTTCGGGTTGTAACAAAAGTTAAATATCTAGGGCATATACTTACGGAATACCTGAGGGATGACTGTGATATTGAGAGGGAGAGGAGGGCACTCTCGATTCGATGCAACATGCTGGTCCGAAGATTCGGCAAGTGCAGCAAACCCGTCAAGAAAACATTGTTTAACGCGTACTGTCAGTGTTTTTATACATGTCAACTTTGGACGAACTATCGTAAAAAGTCTTACACGGCATTGCGCGTACAGTACAATAATGCTTTTCGTATCTTGATGGGTTTACCTCGTTATTGCAGCGCATCTGGCATGTTTGCCGAAGCGGGGGTGCCTGACTTTTATGCCGTTATCAGGATACGTGTAGCTTCCTTCTGGGAGAGAATTAGAGCAACGCGGAATAGTATTCTGGAAACGGTTTGTCACAATACAACTAACCCCATATGTGCTTATTGGCTATCTGTTCATAAAAACAGAAATAAAAAGTAACTGTAGCGTATTTCTTCCCTGTTTTTTAAATGTTAATTAGAACTAAGTATTTTAATTTTAGATTTTAGTTTACTTTATTAATTTTATTTTATTTTATTGTAAAATTTTACTGGGTGTACTGCCTTTGAATAAACTTATTATTATTATTATTATTATTATTAAATAATCTTCAATATTATAATACGCTTTTTGTAATAGGACGTTTTTGAGAAGAGATGGTATCTTATTAAAAATGCGTATGCTCAACCCGACAAATAATTTCTGGACTTTCTTGACTCTAAAATATGGCATTATAAGTTTTTATATCTTGTATCAAAATTGTGTGATCCGCTCCTTTTGCTGTATATATTAATATTATCATGGATATATAAAATGTTATTCAATATATATTGCAACGGTACTATGAGGATTGATATTTTTTTGAGTTTTTCTCTTAAGGAAACGCGAAATCCTAATTTATATATTGCACGTATTGCTATTTTTTGTAATATAAAGATATTTCAATGTCCGCCGCCTCACCCCATAAGTGTGCCATAACATATAATTATCGTTAAAAAGGTAAGACAATTTTTACCTTTCTAACAGCAAATGCAGCTAAACTAAGTTTGCTTGCCAGGGTCTATAGGCACACCACTGAGAAGCCCAGAGTATGAGGTTATTCCTAAGAAGACTTAACTTTCTTTAGTGAACTAATATCTATTTGGATATTGTCACAGACTTCTTTTGCATATGGCAAAGCCAATTCAATGCACTTAGTCTTTGCCTAGTTTAATGTTAAATTATTAAGAGAAAACCAATGAGATATGTGACAGGGTATTTTTTACATCGGTTCGGAATGTCGATTTTTAATACATACCTGTAGTATAAAAAAACCCATATAATAATATTAATGTATCGCCATAAAATGTAAAAATGATTCTTAAAATGTCAAAAATATAATAGACGCCTGATGATTATGCCTATGATTAAAACATTTTTGCTCGCTTGTAATTACTTACTATGCAAATTAAATTAAAAATTCTTTAAATACCTATTAATATGCATGCTATGATAGTTCACTGTTCATTTACGTGACAACCACAGAAAAAAATATTTAATTTAAGTCTTAAAAATATAAGAAAATAAAAATATTATTATTCCTTTTTATTTCTTTCTATATCTTTGGTCTCAATTTATTTACAGTTTTAAAGTGATAATTTCTTATGGCAGAGTAAACCGCTTCGTTTCGTAACGTGTTATGGCTTCAGTCTGTCTTGTTTCTCTTTCTCTCACGCGGTAGGCAGACTCCTCCTCTCTCACTCTAACCTAGCGATAACAGCGCTAGCCACATTTCGGACAGACTAACACTAAAATATATTTTATTATCAATAAAAGATTTTATTAATAAATAACCTTTATTTACATTATCATAATAATACACATACAACTGAAATCATAACCTGTGCTTTTCTCAAGATAGGCCTCTCAAGTCCTAAGAAGCACGATACTTTTTGAGTAACTTCGGATTACAAGACGCATTTTTCATATACTCGTATATACATTGAGTCAGAGGCACTGAGGCAGTAAAAGGTATGTTCGTAAGTAATTGTGAGTGATATTTCGACGCCAATAAATATAAAATTTGTGCATTTTAGATCAACGTTGATTTAATAAACTTTTACTTTTTCATATGTACCACCTTGATGTCCATTTAAACTCGTGATAAATTTTATGAGAGAATATTCCTGCTATCTTTATAAGCGCAGTACAATAAAGATAAGAGCAATAATCTCCCGTAAAACTTTAATGACATTATTGTCAATTAGGTCTTGACTATTGTCTCATCTTATGGCAAGTGATGACATCCAGGAATTCTGTAACCTTGGAGAAAAGAAAACCAGAGCCTCGAAGATGAAGACAGTCTGTTTGAAAAGTAGGTACTAAATCAATAAGTTTTACCTACATAGGTGTATTTAAAATTTTGTTTACACATATTTTTCGGATTAACGACGTAATAATACATTAATACTAACACTCGCCAAAAGCCTAAGTGCCGTTAAGGCCTCGTGGTGAGATATAAGGATTCGCGTGAAGTCACGAAATCGAATCCTGGGTAGGGATTGCTAAGTTTCTCCGTATAAAAAAATGAAACTTACGCTTGATTGTACTATGCAATGTTATTGTGATTTTCGGTGAAAATAAACATCGTGAGGAAACCTACATATCTCAGGAGTAACTCTGGGGTGTGTATAGCCTGCAAACCCGCGGTAGCGCAGCGTGGCGGGGCTCAAATTTTTAAACCTTTTCCTACAAGTGAGGCCTGTGCCCAGCAATGGGACGTAACGTAAACAGGCTGCTACTTACCTTATCTTCTATATATTGTATTCTATGATCTCAATTTGTTTGCACATCGAAGAATTGAAACGTTATCACCAAGTCTAGCAATAAATAAAATATTATAATAGTTCTTTCCTTCATACATATAAACATTACGTTATAGTATAGTTATTTATTCTTTTCTATGTGAATCTATGAGCTAATGTCATAAAACAGCTACGCCGATCTTGATGAAATTGATACTACCAAATAGGTTTTTTTTATCTACGACTAGCAATAGCCCGCGGTTTCACCCGCGTAGATATCGATTTCGTGGCAGTGGAAAGTGTACTAAGTCTGACTAAAGATTTATTTTTGTTACAAGATAGAAAAGTTTTACTACAAATAGTTTTTAATTACGTCCTTTCAGTTTATTACACACACTTACATTCATAATCAATTTACAGAGTTTACTTCACAACGAATATATATCCAACTAATATATTTTTCAATTCGTAACATCATTTACGTAGAATGTCTGACATTAGTCAATTTAAAAATACTTTACAGTTATTGAAAAAATTTTCTATATCGGTCCAGTAATTTTTAGGTTCATTGTAATAAATTGTTTAAAATAACCAAAAGTTCAAAATTAAAACTTTTGTTCTATAATATTAGTGAAGAGATTTACTTGTAATACTTTGTTTCAAAACTTCCCTATAAAATATTATAATAGGATAAGGGTTAATACAGAGGTATGAATAATATGGTTTGATTAATGTTTGCACTTTTATTAACTTTTAAAATGTAAAAAGTAGTTATAGTGGCAATTCTACAATAGTTGGACATATGATATTGCTGACCTAATGTAGATATTGATACGTTCTATAATATTGTAGAACATTTTTTTGTTCTATCATCAATAGTTTCCCCAGCGCACGCGATGCCAGATGTTTTGTGACAAATTTTTTCACACCTTGGGTTATATCAATGCATTTTTATTAGTGAAAATGCAGCTTTCTAATGGTGAAAAAAATTTGAAATCGGTTGTGTAGTTTTGTGCGATTACGTTACAAACATAAATACAAAATCACAAATCTTTCTTATTTATTTAGATAAGTAAATAATAATAATATAAATAATATTAGTTTAGATAAGTCTGCGCTTGACCTCATTTACGCCTGATGGAAAGCTATAATGAGATCAAAGACTGTACGCGCTCACCTAGGAGGTTCCTGTTCACCCTTGTCGTAAAATAATTTTGGTTGTAGGATTGGCAAACACAGAACAAGGTATTTCACAGTTTTACACTACGGATTAGGAAAGAGTTTTCGAACCGTTTTGTGCGAATAGCTGGGACGTCGCATGGGTGGAAATATTGACGATCCTATAAAAGATAGACAATATGGCGATAATACGTCTGACGATAAGTTATTTGTGTGTATGTTTATGTTATTGCCTACCTTCCTTCTTCGCTACTTACAGCTTTTCAAACTCAAGGTTGTCTAGAAGAAATCGCTATTAAGCGATAAGACCGCCTGTCGTACTTTCTTTCTCTATTTAGTTAAGTTTATTATAATGTATTACTTTAAAGGTGCAATAAAGTGTATAAATAAATAAATAAAATAAATAAATAATAAGCCGATATTGCAGGCTCTGCAGTTTTGTGATATTATAAGATAGATGACCCAGCAAATGTTGTTTTGCCATGTAATAACTGTTATCGTTATTAAAAATGTATTTTTGTATGCTGTATCATAAAAACAAAAAGTTTTGCAAAAAAAATAAAAATTTATCACCCTTAACATTAAGGGGGATGAAAAATCGATGTTGTTCGATTCTCTACCCTAGCCGATAAGCACGTTAAGTTTTGGAGGAGTTCAACTTCTAACACCGTGACACGAGAATTTTATACATTACATGACATAGTACTTAATAATTTCTTACTTTTGGTTTAATTAGGGAAGTTAATTTCAATTATGAATAAATTTATCATTCTCTGACGTTCAATGTTTAAATGAATCATTATGCCACATTTAAAATTACAGCCTCTTAGTTTAAGTGTTATTTAAGTGCATTTTTTTTGGTGACGTGGCCCCGTTAGTACTTAACTCGTAATGGTTCTTTTGGGCATTTTTATAGTAAATTATAATTAAAATTTATTATCACTATATGAAACCTTAGGAATTAAATATTGAATTTTGTAATCATAAATCCGAGATTGCAGTTGGACTCACGAAGTTATTAGTTTTTATTTTTACTAGCTCTGCCCAACGTTTCCAGTGTTAACCGCTTAGTTTTGGATCATGTGCAAATGTAGGGAATTTCAGATTCTCGAAGACATACAATAATATTCCACAAAACTGGTCCAGCTTTTAAGGAGGAGTTTAGTGGCATACAATCGCAAAAAAAATTATATATATATGCGAATTCATTGTTATGAATTGATATTCTTGACTGATAACGTGCGCTATGTTTGGTGATTACTTGTTAAACTGTGTCAATGTTTAAATCCTCATATATATATGTCGGAGAATAAGAGAGAACGGAGAAGCATAAGCGCAGGGGCGTAGGGTTCTCCGCCGACATCGTTATTAATTGGATCCATTATTTAATTTCTTATTCTGTGGGCGTTCGTGGGTAATGTTGGTGCAATCAAACGCTTTATTAATTAACTCCAATTATAATGTTCAATCACTCAATGTTCCCGATATCAATTTACACAAACTCATTAACAAAAATAGCTAGGAACGCGACAGTTCCAACAGTAGACTGCTCCGGTCGAGCGCTACTCGACAACTGCCGAGAGACTCCCGCCGGACTGCCACCATTGACTCTGTCCATGCCAATTGATGACGCCAGCGTTCCACAGAGATCTGCCCTCCGACATATATATATATATATATATTATAATATACTCAATATGTTAGTTTTTATATATGTATGTATATTTTTGTTATGTATTGTATTATATATGTACTTTATTTATTATTAGTATGTATGATCTCTTTATGCACCACCCAGCTACTTTTGCACAATTTCCTTCTCCTGAAGGTTGTCTGGAANTATATATATATATATATATATATATATATATATATATATATTTGTTGCTTATCTAGCATAGTTCTGAGTGATTTGCTATGATATATTTCGAGGATCTCTATATTGCTATTACTAGCAGTACCCTACAGTAAATTGTAAGTCCATATTGGTGGCGGCCAGACGTCGGCAGACCATCAGGCGGGTCGCCGGCAGCTGCTGGATACAGGCGGTGCAAGATCGGGCCCAGTGGAATTCTATAGGAGAGACCTTTGTCCAGCAGTGGACGTCCATTGGTTGAGACGACGGCGACGAACCAGTACATAGATCTTAATGTTGTATCTAGCTGTTTTCGTTTAGTCTAAATATGTTTCCTCCACGCAAGTCTCCCGTGAAGGTGTATTCCAAAGTATTTAGCATCCTCTGTCTGATGAATGTCTGCATTGTGTAATTTAAAATGTGTAGTATTTCTTCTTTTATATACCCACTGATTTTACTATTTTCTTTTCGTTCTGCCATTAAGACTCATTAGTATAAAAAAATGTGTTTGTAAATCTGAAAGGGAGGTAATTGGATTCGATACTACTGAAACACTGTTATTCGATATTTATATACCCAAATATCAGTTTGTATGTAACCATCATTTTAATATATTTCTTTTGTAATGAATACGGAAGTATTAATAGTGGATTGTACTTGATTATGGTCGCAATTATATTGTACTTGATAATAGATACGTACAATCTGTAATGTTGCGAATGTAAAGTGCGGAGTTCGCTATTTAAGTGCCTAAGGCTAAGAGGATCGGTTTTTATTGTCCTCTATCGTCTCATGAATTTCGTTAAATATACGTTGCTCATGTGGAGTTTTCCGGTTAATCCGGTGAAATCCTTGTCTGTTGACTATAGCTATAAGCAGCCCATTATCATCTCTCGGCTGGGCACAGGCATCCTCACTCATAGGATTGTACTCTCTATTTCTTCACTCTTATAGTCCGATGTGACGGCAATCCGACGCGACCAGAGAGAGATCAGGCACAGAACCAATGGCTTGAGAGGCAAAGTGGTGGAGCACATCGCTAACTTCCCAACTTCGGGCAAATATTGAAAAAATCTTAATAGAAAACTAAATATCGACTTTTGAATTGCTAAAGCTATAGTCTTTTAAATAAGTAACCCTAAAGTGAGCAGTTCGCATTTAAACCTAAAGACAGAACCTTAGTTTCAAATATATTCTCAATATTATTTGAGCCCATTGAATAATAAGTCCCTAGCAGTTGTTTCTTTAATCACCCTACAATATGTTTATTATTCCTATAAGTTTCTATTGAGAATTGGAATTTTAAATTTAAAGAGCACTGGCTAAGTAATGAACAATGTATAATGCAACCAAGATATAACATAAATGAAGAGACGTGAAAATATTCCTTATATCACAATGAGGTTGTGTTATTAGGGTTCCTTTTAACATTGAACTAACTTAAAAAACTTGTTATTTAACTTAAACAACCAACGACTGTTTTACAAAGAGTTCAACTGATCTGCACCTGTTAAGACTTTGTATTGCTATTGAACTGCGGAATAGAATTTGTACAATTAAGTGGGAATAATTGATATAAATAAAGGTCGACTGAAATAAATGAAATAGAGGCCAATAACAGATTGTGCAGGGAATAAAACTTCGTTATAAAGATCTTTATGATTAATGTATTCGTATCGTATTTTGAAAAAAATCGTTAAATTGAGAAATTTTGTTTATTAAGATTACTTTGTATATAATTTATAGTTTAATTTATTGTCCAGTAAATGTACACGATATTATTAAGTATAAAGGTACCTGAAATTCGATGGCAATGAGTGCGATAGGAAACGATAACGTTAGCTGATAATATTTCGCCGATAGTCTGTTCAATAGACGACAGTGCCTGTATTGTATTTGGTATTGTAATGCTGTTTAACGTACTTTAGTACTCTATTTGTACGGATTATAATACTGATAAGTCGGTGCGAAGCTATAAACTTGTTTGAGGTAATATTGCTCAAACGTGATCATTTTAAAGTGGTAAAATAACTAAAAAGAGGTTACAGTGTGCGAGCTACAAGTATTGTAACTTGTAAGTACCATTGTTTTCCTATATTTAAGCTGAAAAAAAAATAATTTCCTTAAAAAGTAGTAACGTAAAACTGTGCGTGCTGTGAAATTAATGAATGATACAGAGCAATTTAGAGGATATAATTTGATCATTGTAAATAATATGATCATTTGAGGCTGCTATTTTATGATATGCTTTTGAATGTAGAGTGAATTCAATAAAAGAGAATGTTCCATACAACTACTTTATGAACAGTTACTTAAAATATATATTGTTACGCTATCTTACAAAAGAAAGTTCTAATAAAGTCCCTTGGTAAACTACTAGTTCGTATTATTCTTTAGTTTTAAAAATAATTATCACTAATTAACAAAGGTTTTGTGGTTCCGACACCACACACACTTTTAGCTGTTTGTCTAAACTATTTTATTAAACATACATAAAGTACAAATTTACAAAAGCATATTTAATAGGTGATATACTGTAACATTTCCGCACCCTTACAATCTTTATTGAAGCTGAAGATTACCTGAAGACAAAGAAACACTAACAATAAAATTAAAATCCGTACATGCATACTGATATAAACTTTATTACAATTGTAGCCCTTCCATAAAGTGCACTGCGTTTATCTTCGACTACTATTATTTATTTGTTAAATAACAATCGTTGAAATTACTCTCCATTGAAGTGTCTTATGCCCAATTTCACCAACCTACATTAAGGTTTATATGTCCCATAAGTATATTTTGGGGGATCTCCTTAGTACTTAAGGGGTCCCATAATTATGTGATGCTTGAGAGAATGTTATTGAAATCGGGCATTAATGTTATTTTATTTTGACAAATTCATTCTGGATTGGCAATATAGTTGATGGATTTAAATAATTTTATATTGCTTTGAAAAATGAACGAAGCTAGAAGTTTCAGATTTCTTACTATAGTATGAATAACACTTACCTACTACACGTTATCCACTTATAAACATGGAAAAACAGTTTGGTTAACTTAATTATTCAGTTAATTCGGTAAAACCGGTTTGCACGGTGATTAGCGACGGAATATTAATTCTAATAATTTGAGGTAGTCTTTTTTTTAATATTAATGTAAAAAAGTAATGCTAAAAATGGTAACAAAAAATCACCGAGTTAGTATGTGACGGTGAGTATATGTCGATGCTCATATATTAGAAATTACACTTTCTAACATAACCGCTGGTTTACATTTTTCGTACATTGCCACGAACAATTAATCGGAAAGTTTGTTAAAGTGTTTAAATGAACTATTGGTTTTAATTATTATATACCAGGTGTTAGGAGACCGCTTGCGAAAAAGCGTCGGCTGATTTTGTTTCATTGTTTATTTTTCGTAATGGTTTTTTATGAAAAATTTTATTATTATTTTTACGGACAAAACGCGTGATTAGCATTACGAAGATGTACAGCGCTTTTTATGCTAATTCGTTTGAAGATTAGGTTGTTTTAATATACAAATAACGTGCGGCATTTTCATATGCTCGTCATTTAATAATTGGAAATACTATTTTTTAGAAAATATAAAATAAAAATATATTTATAAATACTCTTTCTAAATCTTAAATTCAAAAACAAAACTTAATTAATAATTTGTAATATTGACAAAAACACGTGGCATTTTTATTTACATTTCGTCATTTGGGATTTCGATAAATTATTTGTATTAATTTTCGACATTTTTAACATATTAATAACAATTAAATTTCCAACATATCTTCCTTTTTCCCCGCCTCTACTTCACGGACATCTAAAGTTTTAGATTTATATAAATATAAACAAGATTTAAAAATTAGTTTCGATCTTTTTCCATCCCAACATCGAAGGTGTCAGTAGTACTATCGTCTGTATTTGTTTCGGAAGCGATCTCCTAATACCTTATATACAGAATAAATACATTTCAGTTTAAAAAAAACATTAATTTAAAAATGCCAGATAGGAAATACAATATGAGAACATTTAGATTTACGAGTCTCAACGATAAAACAATGGACAGTAAACAACTCATATAGTAGCTTATATAAAACTAGCAGTTCCCTGTCGCGTCGACTTCGTAAAACTATTTCTCATGACACATAGTCGTCGGTCATTTTAAAATAATCCAAGGTTTCAAGTTTCAAGCTATAAATAAATTTTCTACAAGTTATAGATAATATGTAATATGTATAAATGTAGGTATACAAAAGTCAGTACTCAAAAACAAATTGAAATCATTTAAATGGTAAGTAGCAGCCCGTTACCTACTGGGTACAGGTCTCCTGACTCATAGGAGAGAGGGTTTTTAGAGTATAGACCCACCACGCTGCTCCACTGCTCCTTTACTCTCATAGTCCGATGTGACGGAAATACGACACGACCAGAGGAAAGATCAGGCGTAGGACCGACGGCTTAACGTGCTCTCTGAGACACGGGGTTGGAGCACACCGCCAACTTCCCAACTTGGGGTAAATATTGAGGAAATCTTTATAGAATATCGATTAACCTTAATATCGATTTTTGAATGGGCCAGACCCGGGACTCGAACCCAGGACCTCATGTCTGTAGTCGAACATGCTACCCACTAGACCGATGAGGCAGTTCGCTTAGGTAACATTTTAATTTGTCAATACCAGAAACTATTGGTTTGCACACAAACTTTCCTCTTCATTTTCGTATTATTTTTGCAACAAAAATTTGCGTATATCCTGTGATCATATATCCATTTATCTATGTTTGTTGTATAGTTTAACCGTTAAGTAATAACGAACATACAGGCCAAGTTATTTTCCTATTTATATTGATAGTGTACATTTGCCTATCTAATCTTTTTACTCTGAGATTCAGACATGTAAGGTTATCACCATAACACTATTTATCTTTTTCATAACTAAAATCCGAGACTTCAGTAATGACATTTTAAGTAACTAAGTGAAGCGAACAAAGATTTCAACGAAGTTATATAAATGAGAAGCAACTAATCCTAATGACATTTTATTATTTTAAAATATCTTGGTTAGGTGTATTTTTAAATCTGTTAAAAATATAATTTCTAAAAAGTTTTGCGGGGTATTTTGACATTACTTTCAAGTATTTTTTATTTTTTAGTTTTCATTAAGAATTTTATTATATATAATGGAATGTATTTCGACTATGGGACGAACGAAGATTACATCTTGATATTTTCCTTTCAGGCAGGATCAATGATACGAAAACTAAGTCCAGAATTGGCTCGTATTGCCAAAAATGAGCTGAACGAAAATTACAACCAATTGGCTAATGATTTACAATATTTAAAAGAATGGATAGCTAAACAACCACATTTACGAGCAAGAACGGGTAAGCATAAAATATAAATCTATATACGCAATATATAAAAATAAGTTGTGTTCGTTGCGACATTTTCATAAATCAAACAAGGGCCTGTAGACAAGATATCATTCTAAGTAAGCTAACGCCAGTAGAACTCTGAAAAAATGTCAGGGAATGACTTCGATGTGCTACGTGATCAAATAAACAAATTCTAGTCGTTTGACATAGCGTTATCGTGTTAAGAATGTCATCTTGACTAGGGGGAAGGCTAGACCGATCTCGAATGTCACTGATTTGTTGGATACGCCTCCGTCCCGAGGAAAACCAATCCAAAAAGATATTAAATACACAATAAACACTCGAACCAAAATTTAAACAAAACTATGACAACAACAAGTATCACGTCGATTGATCTGCATCGTTCCAAATTATTAGATCAGTCGATATCATAAATCTTTGCCGATTGACCAGAAATTTCGCATATAAATCCTATCGAGACGTAGACTGTAAGAACTGGTTTGCCTATTTTTCCACGGGATCGAGATAAATAAGTGAAAAACTATAATTTTATGCAAAATCTCCAAAACTGTTTACCCAATTGACTTGAAATTCCTCATTCGGATTCCTTTACAGACGTAGGGTCTTACTAAAAACGGGGTCCACATGTTACTAAAGAGTCGGGGTATATAAATGAAAAATCGTCACTTAATGTGAGATCTCTAAAACACTTTACCCAATTGACCTGTAGTTCGGTATACATATTCCTTAAGCGACGTTAACTCGTACTAAGCTTTGGAAAAATTAAGCTCAAGCTGTTGGGGTAAAAGGCGTTATGTATAGCACTTTTAACCGGTCAATGCATGGGTCCAACAGGTTCTGCAATTATCTAAAGGTAACGTATAAGTAAATCATTTTACAAAGGGAAAAACGTTCTTTGTATGTCGATTGAACTAGGGCTATATTAGCAAAAAAAGAATCTCCTGTTGCTGGTTTATTGTTACATATTTAAAACCAAAGATATTAGATAACAAAACAATTACAATTTCTGGAACCGATTTTGCGATGGTTATCTGTCTACTAATTCATGGCAAAATATGAAAAAGGGAAATTTGTTTTGTTTTAAATTATGAGAAGTTAGTGGTTTATCGTAGTTTATGGTTGGGATCACTTTATAAGGATTACGTAATATTATGTAAAATACCTCAATATCTTGTTCCTATACTCACAATTTGGTGCTTAAATTTAATTACATGTGATAAAATCATAATAAAAAAACGTTGAATGGAATTGTTTTTCAGAGATCTTATATTTTCGCTATAAATTACTTTTAAATTGATTTTTCTAGACGATCAATGGCTAATAGCGATTCTTAGAGGATGTAAATTTAGCTTAGAACGAGTAAAGATGAAGCTGGATTTATTTTACACCTTACGGACTACAGCATCAGAAGTTACAATGAGGCTTAAGCCAATTGAACCCAATTTTATGGAATTCTTGAGATTAGGGTGAGAACTAAATTATTATTTCTATTTTAACTTTACTTTGTTACAATATGTAGTATAAATGAAGAATGCATCAAAATAATAATAATAACTTAATAATAATAACATTCATGGTTTTTAATATTTTATAAAGAACTACGTCTAATAGAGTTTGATGATGATTTATATTCTTGAGGACAGGTTTAAGCGACGTTTAATGAATGCTAATTGAATAAAATGCATCATATAATAGTTATTTATTAAAAACTAAATTTAGAGGAAATGAATATGCACACATTTCAAAATTTCATTAAGAATACAGCGGGGTCAAGAAAGTCTATATTTTCTTTTGTCAAAATATCATATTCAAATCGAATCGAATCGCAGTATTCTTACTTTTTTAGATTGGGACACTACGTATTTTAGGCTAGGGGACTTCTAGAGCATCGATGTGTATATATTTGTCAAATATTTGAAATGTTTTGTTTGGGATATTTTTAAATGAAAGTTTATCTCTGTATTTCAATGCTTTTTTAAAATTATTTTCAGTACCTGCGTTATTCTGCCACAATCAAAAAATGTGCTTCATCCTTGTATAATCCTTATCAGAGCGGGTGAGTACGATCCGGAGAAGAACAACGTTGCAGATATCATGTGCGTCTTATACTACTTAGTACAGGTACGGTTTTTTTTTAAATAATTTAATACATTTATATAAATATAGGCTACAATAGGGTAATACGGAGCGCGACTGTTACATGAAATATTTAAACATAAGAGTAATCATAAGTAAGAATAAAGGTTGTTTCATAATAAAAAGCAACTGGAATTGCAGAACATTAAATAAATACTACATTAAATAATTATTATAAGTATTGGTCGCCCTGTGGTCGAAATTTGACCATTTTATAACTATACTAGCGGCCCGTCCCGGCTTCGCACATAATAGGTACAGATATTTTAGGTTATTAGCATGATAATTAAAACGACCATGAATGGACAAATATTATGAAAAAGGTTATTCCTAATACTAAAACTAAGTAGCTCTGAAAAGAGCATTTTAAGTGAAGCATAAATTTTAATTTTAATGTATTTTAATTTTAATTTCGTGATATCTTTTGAATATATATAATATATAATGATTTCAACAATTCAAAAAGTAATCATCAGGTATTGAGACAGTCTTGAATATTAAATTATTTATTTGGATAAAAATTTTGATTCTTTTTTTGATCAATTTGATCGACATTTCTACCAATTTGTTAAATGTAAAAAAAGTAGTTACAGTGACGTAACTACAATAGTTAGACATATGGTCTCGTGAAGTTTTTTGTAGATATTAATACGAGTATATTCTATAATATTGTCGAACATTTTTTTGTCCTATCAGTAATACTCTTCACAGAGTATGCGATGAAAGACATTTTATGACTAATTTTTTTACACCTTCGGTTGGTTTTAATAGGAATTTCTAAAGATTTCTACACTAATCTAGTACTAAATATAGCTTATGTTACTCAGTGATAATGTAGCTTTCTAATGGAAAAAGAATTATTAAAATCGGTCCAGTACTTTTTGAGTTTATTCGTTACATACAAACATACAAATCTTCCTCTTTACAATATTAGTGTAGATAACTTTGAACATTATTAAGGTTCTATTGTGAGAGACTATACTCAAAACAGTTGTTGCAATAATTTATTTATATAAAAATGGGTCCCTATTTCCCTATCACGGGTGCAACTGAACCAATTTCGATAATTGTTTTTATGTTGTGATTGTTATGGTCAGGAGACGGTACTCAATTCCTTTTTTACAACCAGGAATTCTTAATTTTACAGCCAGGAAATATAAAATATGATAAAGGTATGAATCTTAATGTAGATATTATAACATTAGCATTCTTTTTCCCAGATTTTAGTGCTAGAGAATGATGTGGCCTCAGTGATGGGTACTATGATAGTAGTAGATTATGAAAAAGTAACTCTCAACCATCTGACACAGGCTAATCCAAGCTTGCTGAAGAAACTTGTAGCTGTTAGTCAAGTAGGTAACACATTTATACATTACAATGACTTAATATTGCCTATTGTAATGTCAGAATAATATCTTTCACTAATATCTTATTAAATGAATACACGGTATTTGTACCAAAAAACCTATAATATTTTGGCCAATCTTCATGGGAATTAGAAGTTCCAAGCCGATATGTAAAATAACAATGTGAGACCGAAGCACAATGTATACTATGTTAGCCTTTTCACACTATTTAATCTAACAAAATATGCAAAGTTTTTATAGAGAATTATATTAAAATATGATAATATGATGTTAATTGATAAATAAATTAAAAACTACTTTCAGGATTCATTGCCGCTTCGTTTAAAAGGCAGTCATCATATTAACGTGCCTTCCGGTATAGAAATTATTTTTAAACTTGTGTCCGGATTTCTGGGCGAAAAGGCGAGACAAAGGGTATGCTATATTCCCTTTTATAGTGTATAATAACTATTATGTATAGTAAACTATAAGTTCTTGTATATAATTGAAGTAAAGCTAAACTACAAAATTAATATCAAAACGGCGAACTTAACAGTTTGCAAGTACTTAGGTCAATGCTCCATCAAAGTAATAAATTTACATAGTAATTTCTCTATATACTTGAAAAATACTTCATTTATGTCGACTACATACATGCATCATGAAATTAATTTATTACAATCAATTACATATGGTTTTGCCTCATTGGTCTAGTGGTTAGCATGTTCGACTACAGACATGAGGTCCTGGGTTCGAGTCCCAGGTCGGGCCAATTAGAAATCGATATTGAGTTTTCTATTAAGATTTTCTCAATATTTGCCCGAAGTTGGGAAGTTGGCGGTGTGATCCACCCCCGTGCCTCGGAGAGCACGTTAAGCCGTCGGTCCTGCGCCTGATCTCTCTCCGGTCGTGTCGGATTCCCGTCACATCGGACTATGAGAGTGAAGGAATAGAGAGTGCACTTGTGTACTATGCCTGCCAATCCGCAGTGGAGCAGCGTGGTGGGTCTATGCTCTAAAAACCCTCTCTCATATGAGGGAGGAGGCCTGTGCCCAGCAGTGGGACGTTAATGGGCTGCTACTTACTTACTTACTTACATATGGTTTTTATCATAAGCCTTAAGGGAAAATTACATTACCTTTGATTAGAACGTAGAATAATCTCTAATAGAATAAGCAATTAAGTATAAATTTGTTACATATTTCAGTTAAGAATATATAAAACTAACGAGGAATTAGTGAAATCATTACCGAAAGATGTGATACCAGTAGAATATGGAGGTAGCGGCGGCACAGTTAGTGATTTAATTGGTGAGTAAAATATCATTAAAGTGGCATAAAGAATGACGCAAATTGTAAATGGTATTTTATAAAGTTATTGTGATACAAAAAATAAAATTACCTATTTCATCTTTTTACCGTGAATGCCAAGTGATTCCGGGATTCGACGTATCTAACCAAAGAAAAACTAAATTAAAATTTGTTGATGTGAAATATCATGGTCCGTTAACTACAGAAATTAGAGATACGAGATTATGAGACATTATAAAAACAAGAGTGCTACAAATATGATTACAATGTTTTGTTGCAAAAAAATGCCAGCATATACAAAATATTTACAAAATGAAAATCTTAAATTCTGTTGTATATTTTTGTTTATTTATTTGAATTAAAATTTAAGCTAAGAAGTAGAATTTAAGCAGTATTCGTTACATTGTGTGAATGGGTATACTATAGTGTTATTTTGGAATAAACTATCTTAACATAAGAAGATCGTCTCATTTTCGAAGATGATTGTCACAGATCTGCGAATTTTTCGTAAAAAGGTGCTTATATATTTACGGCATGCAGAAAGAAGGATGTTACAATGAAATTCAAACAAATATTGCACAATATAAAACGGAAATATGTTAGCTTTAATATGTTATAGTTCTATTTTTTATTGCGGACAAGTTAGCGCTTGAATGTGATCACAACTGATAGTAAGAAAAGATACAGTCTAAGATGGACGGTAGGATCGCGCGTATCATGTCGATTATCAAATCATTGTCTTTTACAAAACGTGCATGTAAACAACGTTGGTAATGTTGGATTTCTACATACGCCATATTCGTTGAAGCTGTTACGAACTCATGAAGTTAAAAATGTACGAAAATTCGTTTACCTTGGGCACTTTAGATTTGTATGAGATTTTAGTCAGCAGTGAAAGTGTTAATCGGTTTAGAGGCAATTTATCCCATACGGTTTCTACAAAGCATCGCACCGAAACACAAATCTTACCTGGTAGTGTGGTAACTAGCCACGGCTTAAGCTTTACACCGTTCCAGACTCAGACAAATGAAAATGCAATTTCCTAAATTCGCCCTACCGCGGTACAAATCCGTGACCTCTGTTAGCAAAGCGAGTAATCTCACCACTGTGTCAGCGAGACCATCTAGTCAAAGTCTAGTGATATTTAATTTAATCCAAAAATGGTTGACATTTTACAGAACATTGGGCACGTAAAATACAGGAATACAGACGTTGGTTCGAACAGGAGTTGCAGTTTGGCACTGATGAATCTAAACGAGTTAATAAAACTAAAAATGATTTAAGTGATGAAGGATCATTTCGCAAATTAGACATCGATTGAGGTTTAAGTTAATAAAAAAATATCTTTAGGCTGATTTTCTTATTTGAGCCGTTACAGATCCCCGTTTCGTAATTAAAAAATTGTATAATACGCACCTAGGGCCGAAAGTATGACATCGTCGCTCGCGTGATAATTGTCATGGTGGCAATGTTAGATTTTCGTCCCGTGGTATAATTTTTCATCAGACCGGGACCGAAAGTTCCATAAAAATTTTAATAATATGAAATAAATTAGATATTGAAGCAAGAGTACTTTCAATCACAAACTATATTAGATCTTAAAAATAAGTTTAGATATGCAATCAAAAACGCAATAAATCTGCAAAACTTGATTAAAAACTTAACAAAAATTAAAGGAAATAGCTTTTAATGAATCGTAAGAAGAACTACGTGAAGCGAAGAACAAATTGGCAAATATTTTGACATACAAAACAAGCGTGCATGCGTCGAGTATTTGAGGCAAACTTAATTACGCATTTATTTAATCAAAAAGCAATGTCGCACTTCCGTCAATTAAAATGGCGCTGAAAGTACATTCGATACAGGTATGATGAAAAAATACTTTATTTAAAGAAATATAATCGTGGCGTTTAGATACCCCATATAAATTTAGGAATTGTGTGTTATTTTTTAATTCTTCTAACAATATTTCCTCGTTCCAAACACTTTCCTCATTCCAATAAGTGATTGAACTGGGTCTATTTGTGAAACAAACGGCTTAAATTTAATTATAACAACTTTCTTATATTTTTTTTATATTGTAGTATAAAATAATATGAAATCTTTTATAATTATTCTTTGAGGTTACTTTTTTCAGAAGTAATTATAATTAAGTTAACAAAAAATTCTCCAGGCTACAAATTTCATTATAATAATTTTAAAAACATTAAGATGTAGTTTTTATTTGTGTATCTCACCTTTTATTTCACATATTTTGTTTAATTTTAAATCATGTATTAAAATCTGAAAAGTAAAACTGCTTAATGTTAATAATAAACAACTACTCATAAGGTCAGTTGCTCTCACTTGATATTTTTTTATATTTTTACTATTATTGACATTATTTTAAGAGCCTATTAACCTTCACGGAAATGTAAATGCTTGCAATTGTATGGAGTTTTTAAACCACATTGTTGAGGTAATCGTGAATAAGCAATATTACTTTTGTATGTATTTCATTAATTTTATTACCAGGCTATTAACAAAGTGCATATGAATGTTTACACGGTTTTCAATAAACAAAATAAATACCTGTTCTCTTCCCGTCTCTTCCGCGGTTAGAATGATTATAACGCCCATTTTAGCTACAACTGGCTATTTAGATAGTAAATAAGTAGCAGCCCATTAACGTCCCACTGCTGGATACAGGCCTCATCACTCATAGTTACGAGAGAGGGTTATTAGAGCATAGACCCCCCACGCTGATCCACTGCGGATCATTCAAGCACGTAAGCTTTTTATAAAGAGAATCTCAACAGTAAAATAGTAAAGCAGCCCATTAATGTCTCACTGCTGGGTACACCTCCTCACTCATAGGAGAGATGGTTGTAGAACATAGACCCACCATACTGCGGGTTGGCAGGCGTAGTACATAAGTGCACTCTCTATTCCTTTATTCTCATAGTTCGATGTGACAGGAATCCGACGCGACTGGAGAGAGATCAGTAGTATTCCGATAGTAATACTATTTATTTCAATGATTATAATATGAATTTAAATGTACGACTGCTGATGGTATTAATAGACTCGAAATCTGAAGTTCTTTGCGGCTTATGACTTGTTGACCTCCCTTTGCGGACTTTGAATTTGCTTTACATCATTCCCAGGAATGATGTAAAGCAAATTCAAAGTCAAATTTTTGAGCCTATTTGAATAAAGACTATTTTGATTTTCCTTCTACGATACCGTATAGGCCAATTAAAGAAAATTTTTAAGACAATTTGTCTGTCATCAGGTTGAGGTCACTTGAACTAAATTCTGAACCGCAAATAAAAAAAAAACTATAATTAAAAAAGTGTGTGTATATTTATGTACACGCGTTAGAAGTTATACTTCTTTGGCGTAATAAAAATAATAAAAATCTAATCAAAAAATGTATCTTTCGCCTTATTCTACGTTGTAGAAAAAACGACACTAACAATAGGAAACAATGGTGTGCATAAACTTTATCTGTGAACTTTTATATTATCAGTCATTATCATTAGATAGCAACTTTTACCGCGATTATTTAATGTCTTATTGAAATACACGCATGATTGCATAAAATAAATACAATATAATATATAAGCATAAGTAACCATCTTCGAAATTTTAACCATAAATCCAAGTCGTAGTTTTTGTTGCTTCTCAAATCAAATACACCCATCATTCGATCACTCAATGCAAGGCAAAGGCCAAAGATTCGAAAATAGTAAACGTAAACTTACTTTCATTGGATATAAATAGTTTATAATCTGTTTTCTATAGTTGAGCCTGAAAGTTATAATTTTGATAAGAATGTCACCTTGATATTTTCAATGTCACAATATATCTAACAAGTTATATAATAAAATAATTAAAGTAGTCTATAATGATAAAATATTAAAAAAACTAAAATGTTGACAGTGGCTAACTTCTTCTTGTGATAGTGTGCGCGCGCATCGTAAACATTTACTCTCATCATCTTTCCCTAACGCGCCAAAAGAAGTATAACTTCACAACTAAGATACAAAAATTTGTAAAAGATTACGAGTTTAATGGATGGTTTTGACCTTGGCTAATTTCAAGTTCATTAGCATTAATTTGAAATTAAACGTAAAATTACTTCATAGGTATATAGCACAACGCCCTCACTGCCGTACTAGTGCGAGTGTTCTCTTTGCTCTCTTGCTAGTTGATTTCGCGGTTTGATTCTCGGCTGGGCAATTTAGCATTTTGTAGAAAATTACTATTCCCTATTAATACTAAAGATGCCCCCCAATAGGAATAAAGGAAAAGCTACTACAAATATAAGAAAATAAACTATAGAAAACAGATTATAAACTATTTATATCCCATGAAAGTTAGTTTCCGTTTATTATTTTCGAATCTTTGACCTTTGCCTTGGATTGAGGGAACGAATGATGGATGTATTTGATTTCACAAGCAACAAAAACTACGGCGTGGATTTATGGTTAAAATTTGGAAGATACTATCTGTTGCTCATATATTATTTTGAATTTTTCTTTATGTTATCAAGCGTGTATTTCAACGAGACATTAAATAATCGCGCTAAAAGTTGTACTATTCAATGACTTATAATTTAAAAGTTCAGAGACAAAGTTGATACATATCTTGTTACCCCAAAGAAGTATAACTTCTAACGCGTAAACATAACCCTTTTTTATTTCAGTAAAGTATTGTAAATTTATAGAACTTACTAATACATAATGAAGTATATTTACATAATCCCTCTCTGCTTTCGTTATTATGCATATGATATTGAAGGATGACTTAATTAAAATTGCAAGTGAACAGAAAAAACCAGTTATCGTATTTTCAGGAAGTTACGCGTGGTGGCAAACAGCAAAATATTAAAAGTTGGTTTATTTATACGGAATCTTTGTACTGAGTGGACTATTTGAGTGTTGTTTTTATTAATCTAATTGTTATTTGATATTTGCTGTGCTATTCAAATGGATATCAGAAAATTATCACCATTACTTCAAGAAAAAGCTGAAAGAGAACTTAATGAGGAACCGAGTCGTGTTGCGACAGATATTTCAGCTGTTAAAGAATGGCTTAAAAGGCAACCACATTTGCAGTCTGTAAATCCAAGTATGTAAAAACCATAAAACATAGAGAAATCATTTAGTAAACAAGTTTAAAACAAAATCTGTTTTTTGATTTTATAATAAATTTTGTCCTAAGTTCAGGCAATAAATTTTTTGTTATCGTAAACTTCTTTATCGCTTTTATCCAATATGGGTTTTTCATTATAATAATAATATGTAGAATTTAATGAATTTCATTGTCATTAAAATATTTAGTGTCGAAAATTAATACATATAATTTATTAATCTCAAATGACGAATTGTAAATAAAAATGTCATGTGTTTTTTGTCGATATTAAAAATGATTAATTAAATTTTGTTTTTAAATTTAAAATTTGGAAAAGAGAATTTATGAGATATTTTATTTTATATTTTATGAATAGTATATTCAATTATTAAATTACGAGTGGCAAATTAATATGTCACATGTTATTTGCAAATATTAAAACTTATTTAGATTAGAGCAATTGATTTATTCCCACTTTTCTTTATCATCTAAGTAATTTTTCATATTATAGTACGATGTTACTATTATTTTTCTTTGAAGTAAAGTATTTCAATTTATTAAGTGTCATCTCTAGAACATCTACTGGGAGCTTGTTATAGAGTTTACAGTTACCCTTGAACGAGTTGTGAATTTTATGTAGCCTACTAGAATTTAATTTCCACGTTAGTTATGTATATATGTTTGTTGATAATATTATAAGTCGTTTCTTTACTAATATGATCCTTTTTTTATATTACATGTTTTTACTTGCTTAAAAACGCGGGTTTTTAAAATCTTCTGAACGATGTTGATCAATTGCGGGCTTAAATTACTTTATAATAAATAAATAGTTGATTCAATCCCACACATTCTATCTACATACATTGTATTTTTCAAAATCGCCATATTACTTGTTAAATTATTTATATTTTTGTAATATTTTCCTTCCATTTTACCCGAGTGATAAAAATTAGAACGATATAAGTATAGGAATTTTCTATATCTATTTATAAATCAATGCCACTTTTCGTTGTAATTTAATAACTCAAGAACTGGCTCATCTATCCAAACTAAATGTTAAGGCTTTGTTTCGGACTATTTAGTAGATGGTTTATGTGAAATCAGTCGAGCGGTTATTCATTTATCACAATATTTTAACTGCCACGTGATCTGTATCTACCCGGGTGAAACCCCAGGGCATTGCTAGTGATACATATTTTTTGAAAGGATACTATTCATTCTATAAAGTGGTATAAATTTCTAATTTACCGCTAAAACTTATAATGCATAAAATATGCGAGCGCCATCTGCTCTTGTTGTCTTGAACTTGTACATGCGAATATTATATTTCAAACGTAAACCACTGTACTCGAATTAGTATTAACTGTGTAACACAGATGTCTCTAAGTTTTATTTCGTATACTGCATTTATCATAAAACAATTTTACTTTTTAGGTGATCAATGGATTCTAACATTCCTGCGTGGAAATAAATTTAGCTTAGAGAAAACCAAATCTAAACTAGACATGTACTACACATTACGGACTATCATTCCAGAGATATTTCATAATCGAAACCCTTTCGATCCGACGATACAAGCGATTTTAAAAAAGGGGTTAGTATTAATATTGAAAAGTACATGTTTAATGAAGTAAACGTGTACTTTGCATAAAAATTAGTACACAATAAGGTGCAATAAAAAAAAAGCTTAATTAGGTATATGTAATATGATCTGTCTTACTGAATAATTTATATTTTATTACTTTTGATAACATAAAGATTTTAGTGAAAATTAAAAACAAACCGTCACATAACAAGGTCATATACATCACAATCTATATTAGCAAAAAAGAAATAATGGTAATATTAAAAGAAAAAATTAAAAATATCAACTTTCGTGGACCACACCTTTCCATTATATTTATAATCTCTAAATTTTATAAAGTTTGGAGATAGAATGAAATTCGCTGCCAATTGTGATTTTTCCAACATCAAAACTATATTTTACTTTCGTCGTCGTCGTCGTCGCTTCAAACGATGGACGTCCACTGCTGGTCATAGGTCTCACGTAATGACGTCCACAAGGCCCGATCTTGCGCCGCCTGGCTCCAGCGGCTACCGACGACCCTCTTTATATGATCGGTCCACCTTGTGTGGGGTCTGCCTACACTACGTCGTCCGGTGCGGGGTCGCCACTCCAGCACCTTCGGCCCCCAACGACCCCCAATGTGTCCCGCCCATTAGCAATTCAGGTTCGCGATTCGTAGGACTATGTCGGTGACTCTGGTTCTACTACGGATCTCTTCATTTCTAATTCGATCACGTAGAGAAACTACGAGTATAACCCTCTCCATCGCACGCTGAGTGACTCTGAGGTTCCGCATGAGGCCCATACTCAGCGACCACGTCTCAGAACCGTAGGTCATCGCTGGCAACACGCACTGTTTGAAGACTTTGGTCTTCAGGCACTTAGGGATATCGGATATTTTACTTTACCTTACCTTAATTGATCTAAAGTGCGTTTTGAATATTATAATTTGTCCCAAATATAATCTCACATGAAAAAGAACCATTACGCTTTGTACAGATTAAGTGGACAGTAAGTCATTTTGTAATAATAACAGGTATGATAAAAATAAGTCAATTCCTATGTCATCTATCACGAGCTTCTTAAACTTATTATAGGAATTGGACACGTACTTGTATAACGATTTTGAAGACATTAAGGGAATAATTTTAAATTACGGCAGCTTTTATATTCATAATTTGCTAATCACCACTGTTTAACCGGTTCTTTTTTATTTAAATAAAATTAGCCAAGTTACTCCTTATAACATCCTCTTTCTGTCTGTTAAAGTTCCGACAAAATCAGTGTAGCCGTTGCTTTCCTTAGCATGCATGCATTCCTTTTTTATCTATTTAATTTTATTGTTAATTTTAGGCCTTTACTGCCACTAAGAACTTTAGAAGCAGAGGATTCTTGTAGAATTTGTTTAGAGCCTTTTGGAGCATTCGGAGGCAGTGGCCATCGTCTTGTTGATTTAATAAAGGTTTCTTATATGATATTTGAAATTATGATGCTTGAAGATGACAATTTCATTATTTCCGGAGAGGTAATTTAAACAATTTTATATATTTTAATAATTCATAAACAGTGAGATATCTAACAGCTTATTAACATCTCGCTAATGGGCACAGGTATCCTAACTCACAGGATAGGGTTTTCTGAGCATAGACTCTCCATGCTGCTCCCATACAGGATAGCTGGGCACATGTTTCCCATAATTGTTACAGCTTATGCAAATCATTTCCTTCACCGAAAAGCATAACGAAGAGTTTTAGAAAACATTAGGGCTTTACAAAGAGAACTACGTGATGCTTGTTTAGGACTGGAACTCCTGAATCTTAACAACACTGTAGGTGTCTATCCTTGGGCCTTTACGGTTCACACGATACTATATATTATGGTAGCATCTATACTTCTTTACTATTTTAATATTATAAATGCGAGAAGAGCTGTTTGTTTTGCCGCTTAATCAGATTGAACCAGGTTTGATGAGGTTTGAAATGTAGATTTTTTATTCCGATATACTCCACTAAACTTTAAAACCTTCTCTCCTATGTGTGAGGGTTTTCAAAATTCCATCAAATCCTTGAATTTGGTAGGTTACATTCAATTTAAAAGTTATAAATAGGTAAATATCGTTGAAAGTAAAAGAAATTTATTTACATTTTGCATAATTATATATATAGAGAAATGTGTATATTTGTCTTTCTCTGCTTTATTCAAATGTGAAATTAGCTTTCGAATAAATGGTATTATTATATAATTTTTGCAATCGAAGTTGGTATGTTTATTTTGCATATACTACCGTTGTAGTATAAAATTTATGTTAATTCATAGTCTCGGAGTGCTTTCAATTTAATACGCATTTTGGAGTAATTGAAGAAATTGTTTTTAGGAGACATTAATTGATGTTAAGGGACTTGACTTTGGATTGTTATCGCAATGGACTCCAACATTAGCGAAAAAGGCAGTGGCAATATTTGAAAAAGGTCTTTCCATTCGTGTGAAAAGTTTAAATATTACAAACGCTACACCGGGAGTGGAAACTGCAGCTGGATTATTAAAGATATTTTTGAGCGATAAGATGAAGAATAGGGTGCGAGCCTTTAATTTTTACTACAAAAATTTACAATAAGTAATGTATATACTGTATTAGTAAAAATCGAGAAAGTTTAGGAGATGAGTTAACACAGATTGTGGTCAATTCAAAGTGGCATCACAGCGTGTGTTGCGTTGATACAATGTTAGATAAATGTTCCAAATACCAGCACAGACTGCTGGATACAAGATGCACAGGAGTTGTACCATCTATGATAAACACTGCATATAATTTTCTACATGAAAACCTATTAAAATTATGGTACATTACTGTTTAAATTGCAGTTGCATTCCCAGTTTAAAAGTGGTTGGTTAAGTTGAATCTATAAATGCTATATTTATACAGAAGGCAAACCTGTTCGTAAACGACGGTATGATCTTGTATAGCTTGCCAATTACAATACGCAATTTGTTTTATCGGAATAATGATTGCAATACGACATTTAATATCAATACAAATTGAAAAATCTTCATTTAAGGCTATTACAGCACTCTCTCTAATTCTAATGTACGTCTGATGATGGTGCTCAATAACGACTTAAAATCTAAAGTTACGAGGGTTTCTTCCCCGCCTGTTCTGTGAAGAGCCCACAACAAACTCAGTCGGGTATTTTGGTTCTTTTGTTACCATCGTCATTATAATATTATTTCAGTTTAATATATTTCAATTCAAAATAGAGCACTTCGTTCACACCCACGCGTTTCTATCGTCTAAGTACTCTTGCAACTTATTAAACGATTTTTCTATCCACTTTCTTTTAACAAAGTCTTTGAATTTATTAATTGACATCTCTAAAACGTCTTGTGGGAGTTTATTATAGAAACGTATACAATTACCCTTATAGTTTTTTCAATGTACGACTGATGATGACTTTAAAGAAAGACTTAGAATCTAAAGTTACGAGGGTTCCTTCCCCGCCTGTTTGAGAAGAACCCGCAAGAAACTTAGACAGGTGTCACTTTTTTATCGTCATCATGACGATATATATTTTCAATTTATTCTATTTCAAAAGAAGCAATTCATTCACTCCGCCACTTTTATGTCTTCTAGGTAGTCCTTCAAATTATAGAACGATTTCATAATTAGCTTTCTTTTAATAAAATATTAAAATTGATTAAATGAAATCTTTGTATCTCATTCTGGGAGTTTATTATAGAAACGTAGACCTTTGGACTAATTGTTGATTTTATAACAATTTTACTTTTATTTCTTAAGTTATATTAGGTGCATTCACTTTTGTTCGTAAAATTGTCAATATTTTTATAAGTTTCTACGTCAATGGTCTAGTGATTGATCCTGCGCCTGTTCTCTCTCCGGTCGTGTCTTATTCCCCTCACATGGGACTATGAGAGTGAAGGAATAGAGAGTGCACTTGTGTATAGTATACTTGCCATCCTGCAGGGGAACAGTGTGGTGGGTCTAGGCTAGGTAAAAACCCTCTCTCGTAGTATTTACTTTTCAAGTTCTGGGTGTTTTAGCAATGTCTTGCTATTTATTATTACTTACTATTTTATTTATTATTAACTAATGCAAAGACTAGAGATCCTTGCATAAACTTTCTCGTAATCGGATAAACAGCGTACGAATAACACACCATCTTCTCGATGTCGAATAGTAAGACTGTTCTTGGTAAACAGGAAAGTTGCACATTTGATTTCTCTGCTATACATGGAATATATAAGAAAATTGACAATAGGACAGTGGCCTAATTTTATATATGTCAATATCTCCTATTTATTTATAATAATGACATCAAATAAGCAGCTAGGTAGCGAGCGATTGATAGACAACTAGAAAGAAGCACGGCCTCCCTGGGGTAATGGTGCGAGTACTCGGTTTTATAGCAGACGTCTCGGTTTCGATTCCTGGTAGGGCGAATTTAGGAAAATGCATTTTCTAATTTCTCTGAATCTAGACAGGTGGGGAGCTTCGGCCGTGGCTAATTACCAATCCACCAGCAAATAAGTACTGCCAAGATTGTGTTCCGGTAAGATGCTGTGTAGAAACCATTACAGGTAAATTACCTCTTACCAGGTTAGCATGCTTCAATCTTTGACTGTATCATTCATTAGCATGTAAAATCACAAAATCACATGGTAAAATCACAGTCAAGCGCTAAATTGTTAACAATTAACGATAGTATTATATGATTTTAAATGTATATATTTATCTTCTGGACCTATTATTCAAAAGGCCAACATCATTTTTCTTTTATATTGAAAGTCTTTTTTTAAACAAATTTAGGAAGCACTTTTATATAGCTTAAATACTCGTTTGTAGATTTAAATTGTTTTTTTTATTAATACGAGAATTTATGTTAGTTTCATTATGTAATAAAAAGTAGGGAATAATTTAAATTTTATTTTATTATAAATTTTAATTTTAAATGAGAATATTTTCAAGCCACGCTCGTATCTTATCTCGAAATGGTATATTTATATATCGAAATTATTCAGATTGAAGTGTAAGTATAACTTAAATTTCTTACACCTACTAATTGTAAGACATTAAGATGATTAGTTGATATTTTTAGTATTTGTTATTAGTTGATTTCTAAATAACCTACTGGAAAATATATCGACGGCGCTGACTTATAAAACGGTCAAAATTAAAGTCATTTTTACGATTTTGTTATTTCAATGATTATATAACCGCATTTAACAATCTAGATCTACGTTTTTTAAATCTTATATCTATTATAACATTATATTTAAAAAATAATATCATTAGTTTCAAAGGTAATAACATAATAAATAATTTTAACTTGAAATTATTACAAAATTGGGATTTCATATTTGATTCTATATACGTAGGTGTCATAGATGTAATAGTTTATAAATATAATACACATAAACAAATTGTTTGATATGAGAATGTCATGGAGAAGTCTTCGTATCATTAAAATGGAGGTGTTTTAAGAAGTTCAAAGTTAGTAATGTTCCAATATCAGGTCTTTATCATACTTGAAAGAAGTCTCCCCTCCACTTTTATTAATTGTTTATATATTGAATTTGACTCACCAATGCTCACGGTAAGTGATAATATAGTTAAAGGTGGTACCGTGTCACATGTCACATCATAATTTCTTTAGATGTAATTTGCCTTTTAGTGGTTTTTACGGAACAGCATACCGGAAATATTTTTTTTTAAATTCGCTCTTCTTCGGTTGCGAAGATTATATTGTAGAAGGTGATATTAGCCCTATTTTAGGCAATTTTATCCTTAGTTTTATTATTGCTGACAGGTTCACGCTTCACTGGTGATAAGTGATGATATAGCCTAAGATAGGAAAGCGCTAATCTGGTATAGACAATTTACCTCTTATAGTTTCTACAGAACATCGTACTGGAACACAAATCTTTTTGCTTGGTACTTCTTTGCTGGTGGGGTGGTACCTAGCCACGGCCAAAACCCCCAGACTCAGAGAGTTTAGAAAATAGAATTTCCTAAATTCTCACTCCCAGTATTCGTACTACCGAGGATCAAACTCGGTAGCACAGCTAGTTCTCGCACCACTGCGCCGACGAAACCATCAAAGGTTATTAACAGAATGCCCTCGCCATCTAATGTTTTGGTTTTCGATAGAACCTAGACTAATGAAAGGCTTCGGCCATTGCTAATTGCAATACTATACGAAGAAAAGTTTTATTCAAATCATTTAAACATAGTCCCAAGTAATAAAGTAATTTCCGATATCTCAATGTTCTTTGTCAAAAATTACACTGTTCAATTAATTTATAATGTCGATTAATGCATAGATGGGAATAATCGTATCGTAACATGTGATATGTTGATAACAATATTGTGTACATATAGAAAGAGTTGTAATTAGATGTTTTATCCAGTATTTTATTAAAGTAATTAGTGAAGTCATTTGAAAAGAGAATATTATTTCATTAATCATTGTGAAATGATTTGGTGAAAGTAAAATTAAAGCTCTTAAACTGATGTTTTAGTAACTTTTAAAATATAAAAGTGTGGAAGAAAATGAGTTTTCGATGGAAAGCGAAAAAGTATCACGTTTTTCAGAAAAGTAAAAAAGGACACGACGAATTCGTTATTGATACGATAATTGTTGTCTCAAAATAGATGTAAGTATATATTACTTAAAGATAATGTGTAAACATGGAATAGATAGACATATATCTTACATTATATATATTTGTGACTAACATTAATATCGTAAGTAAAGAAATTTTTATACATTTATTGTACTGCCAAATTATTTTGTTACTACATTAGACCATAGATTAGTTTTTGAATTAACTTTACGTTTTATATATTATCATAATTTGACATTGTGTATAAAAAAATCGTTTTAGTTTACATAAGCTTAAATATTCTTTTCTATAACTTTTTTTTCAGATCAATATTTACAGTGAGAATTCAGAGAAGATTTACAAAACAATCCCACGGAAAATGTTACCTAAAGAATATGGTGGTGAAGGCGAGTCGATGCAAGAACTTATTGGTATTACTTTTTTTTTAATTTATAGATTTTATCTGTTTTTAGTATAGTTGTTCCCTGCGGTAACCCCCGTATATGATTTCCTCGTTTATTTATATTCCTATAGGGGAATTTTTACTTTCTCAAAACAATGCCCTGGGTGGTTTAAAACCGGTCTGGGTCACATAAATTGTATGGTTTGATAGTCTATATCGGGTATAGGTACAAACAATTTATGCATTTTATATGCAAAGATTAATTGAGAAGTCACGTGTTCTAGACTATTAAACATTTGCAGAATTCACTGACCATACAATATCAACTGCTATGTAAAGTAAAACTTTAGATTAGATGTACCGTTATTGAATAGTTTAGAAGATATTCAGGTTTCCCCTTTTTTGAGAATAATAAGAGAATCTCGTTGACGTAACGACAGATAGATATCCTGAGTTTGATTCCTGAAAGGAAAAATTGAGAAAATTGTCTGAAAAGGTGGAAGTTTACGGCCGTTGTTAGTTACGACATTACCAGCAAACTGCCTCATTGGTCTAGTGGTTAGCATGTTCGGCCACAGACATGAGGTCCTGGGATCGAGTCCCGGGACGGGCCAATTCAAAAATCAATATTGAGTTTTCTATTAAGATTTCATCAATATTTGCCCGAAGTTGGGAAGTTGGCGAGGTGATCCACCCTTGTCCCATATTAACTTTTGGCTTCTGTAGCGAGGTACTTGTTAATTTTGTCATCATTTACCATCAGGTGAGATCACAGTCAAGCGTTAACTGTGTCAGAAATAAAACCATTATGCCTTTATTTTTTAATTTTAACAATTATATGGTTATACTCTATAATTACCGGTTTCATAAAATCAAAATATAATTTGTTTAGAAAATTATCGACAAATATCGTCTATATCGAACATCAATATTAATTTTAGGGGAAGAAAATACTTCTTATTTATTTAAAGGAGTTTTAGAAAGTTATGTTACAAAATCAATTTTAATATCGAATTTATAAAACGAAATAAAACAAATATTTATAATATACAATTTACATTGAAATTGTAAGTTTAATCACTCTTTGACAAATATACGTATAAATCGATTAATCGATATTAGTTTCAAATATAAATTAAGATGTAAGTTTATAAAGGTAATTTGGAAATATCAATATCATTGCTAATTTACACTGCTTATAAGGTAATTATTACAGAGTAAAATATATAAAACCATGTTTTGAAGTCATTTAGTTGCGTAATTTACTTTTTCGTATCGTTCCGGTAAAGATTCATTAGCGTAATTAATGATTTTCGATTAAAATACAAACTAGCTGCGAAACATTGTCATATTTCAGTTCTTTCTAATGTAATTTCTTCTTATTGTATGGACTAATTGTTTCATTAACCATTTTGTTAAAGATAACCTGAACCCGAAATTAAGTAATATTATTAAATGAAATAATCCAAAGCACCTAATTATAATTAGTACTGTATTATAGTATATCCGTTAAACAAATGGAATGGTTAAAATATTATATTGAATGAGGTTAAATCTGATTTATTTATTTATAAAGGCTTACTTACTAGATCTCGTACAAATACTTTTTAAACATCATCTACATCTCTTCTTTTTTTTATACGTTTCTAAATTAGCACGCACTACATTGATATATGACCGATGGACGTTGGGGCCCGAAGGTGCTGGAGTGACGACCCCGCACCGGGCGGCGCAGTGTAGGTAGACCCCCCACAAGGTGGACCGATGACATAAAGAGGGTCGCCGGTAGCCGCTGGAGCCAGGCGGCGCAAGATCGGGCCTTGTGGGTATCATTTCGTGAGACCTATGTCCAGCAGTGGATGTCCATCGGTTGAAGCGACGACGACGACGTCGACATTGAAATAAAAAGTAAACAAAAACTACGCATATTATAATTAATTGGAGATTATATATTTAAAATAAGAAAATAAGGAAAACTTTTCGGAAACGTTTTCGTAGTTCAATATAGAAATTTAAGAGTATGTTTTTAAAGTAATTAATATTATTTGAAAATAGGTCTAAGCAGACATCTACATTACCACCCCGACTAGCTAATAAAAAATACTGTTGTATTCTTTTAATATGACGAACAATGGTGGATTTGCTCCGTATGTTATGTCTCAATGTATTATGTCTAAATGGAACAAAAAATGGGTGATAATATTCTAAGCGAGCAGAAGTGAAGTTTAGATACAAGGAAAGGGCTATCAATAAGGTTGTTCATTAGTTTGTACAAGAACATTAATCCTAGGTATTTACGGCATTGTCCAATATTTAAAATTTTCAATCATGGTGTCGTCGTCGTCTCCGTCGTCGCTTCAACCGACTGCTGGACATAGGTCTCACGTAATGACGTCTACAAGGCCCGATGTTGCTACGCCTGGCTCTAGCGGCTACCGGCGATCCTCTTAATATCATCAGTACATCTTATGGGGGGTCTGCCTACATTGCGCTGTCCGGTGCGAGTTCGCCACTCCAACACCTTCGGCCCCCAACGTCCATCGGTCCTTCGGACTATGTGCCCCGCCCATTGCCACTTCAGGTTCGCGATTCGTAGGATTATGTCGGTGACTCTAGTTCTACTACGGATCTCTTCATTTCTGATTCGATCACGTAGAGAAACTTCGAGCATAGCCCTCTCCATCGCGCGCTGATCGCATTGCATCGTTACTCTGAGCTTCCGCATGAGGCCCATAGTCAGCGACCACGTCTCAGAACCGTAGGTCATCACTGGCAACACGCACCGTCCGAAGACTTTGGTCTTCAGGCACTGAGGAATATCAGACGAAAATACCATGGTGTACTAAGGTATTTTATTGGTATAGGTTGCAAATAACAAGATGTTAATAATACTTCTGACATTTCTCGTTCCCAGAGGAATTCGAACATAAAATGATACGGCTTTCTCATACCTTATAACAACAGCAATCTACCAGTGGATGTTGCGTCAAAAGTTGTCTAAACGTTTCTGCGTGAGAACTGATTATGTCGTTCCCATAGGAATTTAGGTAGTAGCCTGTGTTACTTGATATTAATGGCTTTCTGTTGTTGAAAGAAATTTTTAAATCGCTTTAGTAGATTTCGAATTTATCGGGGATCTAATCTATTTTTACATGAAACATTACTGGCTATTTTCTCGTTCGAAGCGATAATTACTGTTATATACAGAATTGAACAGCGTAAGGCTGAGCGCGGAAGTTCAACCGATGATAGGTGACGGTGAACCCGAAGGCTCCGTCGGTAGAACCTGTGAGATCAGGCTATAACTTTAGCAGCATTACAACGCATGTAGGGTTTTTGGACTAGTGTTCAGCCCGGGCGTGCCCGGGATCGGGGTTGGAGTCAACATATCTCGACTCCAGCGACGCCAACATTGAGCAGAGGTTGTCTTAGTGCGTTTTCCTACCTGAAAATGAAAACCATTCAAATACTTACCAAATATATAATATCAATTTAGTTTCACATTTAATTGTATGCAATTTCGTCAGCATACACTTAAATGGGACTGCCTCATTGGTCTAGTGGTTAGCATGTTCGACTACAGATATGAGGTCCTGGGTCGGGCCAATTCGCAATCGATACTGAGTTGTCTATTAAGATTTTCTCAATATTTGCCCGAAGTTGGGAAAAATTTGGCGGTGTGATCCACACCCTTGCCTCGTTAAGTCGTCGGTCCTGCGCCTGATCTCTCTCCAGTCGTGTTGGATTCCCGTCACGTCGGACTATGACTCGGACATTTTTTTACACTTAAATGTGTATTATTTTTGTTTATGTAACTTAGATGACAGTAAAACTGATACTTAAAGATCTCTTGATTTAAAAAATATGTTAAAAACATAGCTTATAAATTAAAATGAAACCTATGTTTCCTTTACGGCGGAACAAATCAATGTAAAAAAAAAGCCAATGCTATGGGTTGTAATTTCGAAGTACAACCCATAGCAAAATAGTATTTGCGAAATTCATCGCTTAAACTCTGATACAAACATTTTTTCATATATTTATTTAGATAGGCAAAAGGGTAGAGAATTATTGTCCTAAATTAAATATTGGATATTTGAGGAAAATTTCTCTTTATTTCAGATTATTGGAAGACAAAAGTGGAAAGCTACAGCAACTGGTTTCTTCGTCAAGAAAAGGAGTGTTCAGATGAGTCCCTCAGGCCGGGAGCACCAAAGACATCATCTAATCTTTTCGGTGTCGAAGGCTCATTTAGAAAATTGGCAGTGGATTAGTTAAAACTTAGAATAAATTGCATAAATAGTACAATAAAATACTATTTTAAATATTATCAATGAAATTGTATTATTTTAAGTTCGGTGATTGTGTTTCGTAAAGTTTATTGGCTTGAAAAGATTAGGTGGGTGTGGTAATAGAAGCACATTATACCTGCTTTCCAGCCATTTTAAAATAATAATAAGCAATTTCGTAATAAAGTCATTCCTACATTCCGATTTTGAACATATAATATTTACAGATGTCACTGTACATTTTTATCGCAAATAATTTAATTGAAATAATGAATGTATAAGTAAAAAAATAATGTTATTGTCAGTTACCATCGGGTGCAACTGAAAAAAAATGTATTGAATTGGAGTGGACGAATTAAGAAGTATTTTATATCGATTAAAATTTATAGGAAGAGTGTAAAATAATGATAGGAATTTAATAGAGATCTTTATTGATTAAGGATATAGTTGAAGCTACATCTAAAAAAATAATGATCGTACTGTGATTTTTATACTTTTCCTTATACATTGTATTCTTTGAAATGTAGTAAAATTTAAATGATTCTGTGAAGGGCGAAAGAGTCTTCTATGTATTGATAAAATTACAACTACGTCGTTTAATTATAACTTGAGGTTTGACGTCAAGTGTTGAAATAAGTAGTTTCGAGAAAATACGTTAAAAAGTTTTAGACACATGCATAAATTTTGAAAATTAATCATCGAAACTATTAAAAAGTTATTAACATTTGTCTTTTAAACTATTAACAATATTAATGACACTGTCTCAGTTAGATATAATAAAGTTAAAACTGAGATATCTGTACAGAAGTTCTTATGTCAATAAACTCATGAAAGCCATGTGCACTTAGTGACGGCTGTGGGTAATGCACGTCTTGTTTTTTATTTCTTATCCTACATTCTTTACTGTCATATATATCACAGACAGGAACAAACAATCCTTTATTTATAAGTATCAGATTTTTTCTGATATTTTAATCTATGACTTTCTTAGAAGAATAACGAGTAACTAGAATGATCTATTCTTAATCAAACCTACCCGACCAGTTATAATTGACCGCGATGATAACCGAGACTATAACTATAAATGAATGTCAACAGTTTCTTTATTACGGTACTTTCGGTGTCGAACTATTGCAAATTATTTCGATAATGTGGTCACAAAACCTTTTGGTAGTGATTTAGCACCTAAAATTACGATGATCTGACGTAGCAGCGGGCAGTGCAAGGGGCGCGGGCGCCGTTCGCGTTCCGCTGTTACGCCGTCAGTTCACAGTTGTACTCAGTTGTGTATCGTTACCTAAGCGGACGCGCGTCGAGTATGCGCAACTACCTCGCGCGTTGATATGTGTACGTTTCTTTCATTTCCCTGGTGCTTGTGCAATACTTAAGTGGCTGCACGTCAATATGTCGCGCGAGGACCTTAGAACGCGTTTTATTGACGAGTCTTCGTCTGGACACGTCTCCGACGACGATGAGGTAGAACTGAGAAAGGACAAAAGAAGTGTTAAACAAATGATTCAACGTTTCGAAAGGACTAATATTAATTTTAGTGGTTCATGTGAATCCCTGGAAAGATCTAAGGACCCAACATTGGGTAGTTTAACCAGTATAGTCAATCCTATTCAGCTTCATTTTCAACATTTATCTCCAGCACCTAAGACTCACGATAGGAACTCAAACGTATCAGTGAACTCGATATTATCAAATGTGTCGGAAATTAGTTATGAATCAAGTTCTTCAGGATTTATGTCAGATAGAAAATCTTCCTCGTTAAAACCTCACAGGCCAGCACCGCCTCCACCGGAACCCTTTAACGATAATTCTTCTTTAGGTAGTAAATCCTCTCTGCATGAGGAAAATGCAGCGGTCGAAAGACGCTTTTCATTTACTACACCTTCTTCCTCACCTGTAGTTCTGCGACGTAGTCGACAGCCACCTGTAATGCGAAGGAAATCTTCAATAGGAGGCCATAATCGTGTAGGTGACGCGCATTGGTCTTACGGGGTCAAGCAAAGTGATCTAGAAAAACTACTTAGGCTTAAATTGTCTGAAACGTCGGATAATGAAGCTGAGCCAAAAGATCGTAAGTGCGGAGAAATTTCGTCATCGAACGAAAGTAGTAGCGATGATTCTAATGATAGTGACAAATTAAAGGACAGCGATGAATATGTAGTTAATATTGACGATGGTAGAACTGATACGCTTTCAACAGACCAGTCAACGGATACATTAATGAATGAATATGAAAGCGATGAAGGTGATAATTTATCAAGTGCATCAGAGGAACAGTGTAACTTCGACAATGTTAGCATAAAGTCCATATCATCTTTGGATATGGTGCCGTATCAGAAATATGATAGCATTACAGTATCATCGGATGAATTCGGTTCAGAAGTGTGTCATGCTCCTGATACGGAATTCCTCACTGTGAGTGCAGTAAACGAGTGGTGTGTTACAAAGTCCATAGAACCGGTTTTGATGCCGGTGGAATCTAAAAAGGAGAAATATAGAAGGTGAGGTCACTTGATTTTTTTTATTGCTATCACTAGAAATATTCGCGATATCGTCAAGGCTTTGTCATACATATCTGATAAATTTAAATTATCATTTCACTGGAGTGATGATGATAATAAGCTCGATAATATTACAATTTAAATGCGTCTTTAGTCGACGATTTTGTACGTTGCCTATAAATTGAGCACAAAAAGTGTATCTATTATATATCTGACATAGTATTTTTGTTAAAAATGCTAGTAAACAATAATAATACAAGTCCTAATCGATATGATTCACAATACAGCTACAATACCTGACAGGTGATTAGTACACACATACACATTTAACCACGAGTTTGTACTTCGTTCTACGTATGAGGTTTCACCTTGATGTTTATTCACATGGTTCGAGGCAAGTAGGTGTCTGTAAATAACATGGCTGTACTTTACTATCAGTTTGATTAGAGCTGTGTTATCAGTAGACAATATTAAAACATTTTTGGTGTAATGTACAAATTTATAACGCCTCTTTAGATTTATTTCGTTGGTACATGTTTTAAGATTTCTCGAAACATGCCATTTAAACTTTTTTTGTTTTTATGAATGTTCATATTACAATGACAATAGTCAGTTGTAGAGCTACACTAGATTCCCGTGATATTAACCTCTGACCTTACTAAGAGACCACATGCTTTAATCTACGCGTCATTACAGCTGTTCTCGTTTATATGCAAATATTATGAATTACATATGTAAGAATACTTAAATATTATTGGAATTACATATCTCAACTTTATATTTCAATCCTTTTGAACCTATTGACTTCCCAAACAAGCATCTTTAAGATTTATTCTTTGGATATAAACATTTAGGTATATGAAATTATAAATCTACGTGGGTTAGGTTAGTCATAATAACGTTTAATTAATTGCAATTATCCTAAAGGCACAACCATGATGTCATTGAAAATGTTATTTTTTGATTTAATTAATTTTATTAACACAGTTTGATTGAGTTATTAACACAGTTCATCTTTATATAAAAAGAAATTAGTTTTTAATTTACTCATAATTAAATACTCGTTGTGATAACAGACACAGCAAATATGTTATGGGTTTTATTGAAGACAAATAATTTAAAATGGAATTTATTAGGTCATTTGATAATTAATTTTGTTGGTATTAGTGGACTAACAAACTTTGTTATCAATAGGGTTTGTATACTTAGTGAGACTACTCGTAGAATACTAGATAGATAGCGTACTTCTTATATATCTGGTATTCTTTTGTGGACATTGAACATTGTCTTTTATTCATCGTTATAGAAAGGAGAAAATTGTAGATAACTGCGCCCTTATAAATAAAGATGAAGCCTTAAGACACACAATGAATCGGTACTAATTACAGAAACCAGTAACAACTGTAAATCTAATAACATGTATACAGTCTTGATTCACTATTTACTTCTAATAGGCATATGTTCAGATTGTCAAGCACAAAAACGGAGTTTTTGGAGATACAGACAATGTTAAATAAGTTTTGTATAAAATTATATTATATGGGCAAATTTAAAAAAAAATCTATGTAAAATTGACTCCACTACCTTACAGTGAAATAGTCTTTATTTAAATTAACATAGAGATAGAATCATCTGGAATTGCTGCTACAAAAATGCACTTATTTTGCTTTTGCGTAGAAATGATTCTTTATTTGTTTGAATACACTTTAAACGATATTATCATATATAAGAGAGATCAAATTTAAGTGTTAAACTGTAAAAGATAAAGAATATAAAACCTACCAATAATTTATGTGACAAAATACTATGATAAGTATCTACGATAAGCATTACTATTGCGCAGTGCAGTCAATACCTTGAAAACATTGTACCATGACTGGAATGATGTCCTTTGTAAATGTTTAGCCACTAAACTATGAAAGGATTAAAAATAGTAATAAAATCTTAAAATATGAAGACCATTTATAAAGTTCATAATACTGACCGCACTAAACACAGCAATACGATTCTTTTGTTTATTGTTTTACATTAAATTTTATACAAAAGATTATAATGTTGATGATTATTTAAAAGATAAAAATATCTGGACTTCATTTCAGATGCACATGGACGCTCAGTATTTCACGATAATAATTTATAGAAAACTATTTTTTTGGCGGTTTCTTCTCAGTAGAAACTTATTGAACCGATGTCGATTAAAAATACATCATTGAGCCTAATTGCACCAATCCCAATATTAGTTGGATCTTCATTATTTAATTGGTTGTTGTTCTGTTAAAATGATGAGGTTTTTTGAGTCGCGTTAAACGACGCAGTGGAACAAGCAAGTATATAAAGAAAAGCGGTATACACGTCTATTCCCTTTTAGAGTGCAGTTTTCACATTTACTTCGGATATTTCTTAGGCTTCGCAAGAGAAAATAGCAATTGCATTCTTGTTTGCGCACACAAGGAAGTTTTTTGTTATTTATTGTATTTATTTTTGTATCAAAGACAATAGGAACGTAACAATATAAAACAACAAATAACGTAAACTTATCTCAGACAAATGTATGTTTAAGTTTATGTATTATATACTACAACATAATGTTGTTTGTAGATATCGCACCTACACCATCTTTCTATTAAATTCTCCCACTTTTAGGGTTCCTGGAAGATCTCTCTTAAGGGATAAGGTGTCCTGTGCGCACTAGTTTTTATTTTTATTTCTAAGTTGTTATAAGAGGCGCATAAATAAAATATTTGGTACAGAAACTGTTGGATGTCGTAAAGAAACAAATTGCGATGGATTATTAGGTGCACATTTAAAAGACAGCAAAATGATTTGAAACACATTGAAAATAAATACAAATATAATAACATAGACATATATGACCGCATTATATAAGTCATTAAAATTGGTAACCATTTAAATATATCCCTCTGTCTATTTCTGATAATCGCATGAAAATTTATTCGGTAGTTTTAGAATTTATCTAAAACTGAAAGATACACTTTGCTTTATAATATGTAAGAATTATTACTGGAATGTTTAATTCATAGTTTGAAAGATTACCCTACTAAGGTTAATTTACCTGAATTTCTACCATACATAAAATCGTATTAGTGTAGCGTATGTGTGCAAATACACGTACAGTCAGTACATTCTTAGAGAGTTTTTATATTGTTTCAATTGAAACAATAAAAAACCGACGCAGCGGATGAAGTTCCCGGGCAAAAGTTAGTATTTTATTAAACATTTGTTCACTATCAGCTGTAATTATGACGTTCATTGTAAACAATTTTGTAGTGTAATAAGTGGAACTACAACAAGTGCTATAATAGTTTGTTTATAAACAGTAACGTAACGTAATACCTTTTGGAACGGATGAAATCATTTTGTTACACCTATATATAAAAATATAGTAGCAGTGTTGCTGTTGTTCTTGATTTTTTGTGTTGAAATTAGTCTCGGGTACAGATATTATTGTTTTCTGTTTATTTTTCCCAGTTAAAGTAAAGGTTTGATAAATTTGTAGTTTCTAAGTTTCTTAAATGATTTTCCACTATATGATTGTTATGGCTACTGATCAATACATCATTATCATATTGTTGGATAAAATCAGCGTTATCTACTTGTAATTGTGGTATTTTATGATTAATATAAACGCACAACGAATCTTCTACGGAGACTAATCTAGAGAGGTTTTTTTAAAATAAAAATTGGAAAACTCATGATTAGTTAGATCTACAAAGAGGCTTCGTTGCAACTTGGAAGGCTGCATAAGTCTCTTTTAACGTCATAAAAAGTCTTCATCATATTCTTATTAACAAATAAACATACAATTATAGGTGTTGTTATTAATATAATGTAGATATAATATAGGCTTATAAAATTATCCAACGTCTATCGTATATACTACCGTCACATTAATTATCAAAATTAATGTTAAAGTAAAATTTCCTACTTGTCCATTGTAGACTTTGAAACCATCACATCAACGTGTCAAAAAACAGTTTTATTAGAAATTGACTACAAGCCCATGGAAAAAATTAACCAGTGAAATGAACCAACGTGAATAACGTTTAGAAGGCTGTTACTATATCATAAAGTAACTTTGAGCGGTACTGGCGAGTACATGAGTAAATATTATTTTTTATCCTAATATTTTTATTTGTTACCATTTATAATGAAAGGCTATAAGGTACACCGTCAATATTTAATAGGTTTATATAAAAAAAAAAATTGCCGTACATAAATTTATAATCTTACAGCAATTATCTACCTACTCGCCAGTGCCGCTCAGACATAACGACATACAGTACATGACAAGTAATTTTATAATATAGTAACATCTTTGTAATCGTTATTCACGTTGGTTCATTTCTGAGGCTCATTTTTTCTATGGGTTTCTATTCTAAAATGTAATAACGTGAAGAATAAACTCACTCACCTTGATTGATATGAAATATAGAAAATTTACTCATTTCGTTATCACTAAGTATGGATTTCCCCAAATTGCAAAGGGATTGGGAACCACGCGGAAGACACCGTGAGTAAAAGTAGACTTAAATATTCTTCAATTATATAGTTTACTAGTACTCTAATTTTAGCTCCACAAATTATAACGTATAGATGTTTATAAATATTGGCCTTTTGTTGGCATATCACTCTCGGATGTGAGGTATGTATTACGTGGGAGTTGAGTTGAATATGACAATAATTTGCCCATTAAAATAAATGTTTACTTGGACAGGTTTCTACCGGAAACAGACTTGGTTTACTAGAAAATAGTCTGTATATTCAAATACAGGTTTAATTATGACGATAATAATTTGGTCTACTACTCGCATTCGAAACATTCACATTATTAGATACACACTTAAATTCATAATTTAATCAATATACAGATTTTACTTTACAACGAATATATATCTAACTAATACATTTTATAATTCGTAACATCACTTAGGTAGAATGTCCGACATTAGCAAATTTAAAAATACTCTACGGGTATTGAAAAATTCTGATTGATTCTGGTGATTTCAAGGAGGTAATGAAAGAATTTTGAAATCGCTCTAGTAAGTTTTATTTTCATAAAAATAAAAACAGTATTGGTTTATCAGTGTGATTGGTATCCTAGGAATATAAGCTAACACACCAGTCGCAGGCCTAGTTATAAGGGTAGCTACAATTTTCTTTAGATTGACATTTTTAAATTCGTTATATCTTTTGAATGGAGTGTCCGATTTTATAATTTAATAACTATTTTGTGGGTATTGAAACAGTCTTTAATAATAGGATAAGGATTAATACAGAGTTATGAATATTATGGTTTGATTATTATAATGGTTGGAACTTTGACTACCTTTTAAAATGCATAAAATTAGTTATAGTGGCATAACTACAGTAGTTGGACATATGGTATCTAGGACTTTTTTATAGCTGTTAATACTTTTTATAATATTTAAGAACAATTTTTGTTTTATCATCCATGGATTAGCGTAGCGCACGTGATGACCGATTTTGTGTGACAAATTTTTTCACACCTTGGCTTGTATTAATGCATCTTTATTAAGGATTTTTTTGACAAACTAGTATAACGTATGTCTATCAGTGTAAATGCGGATTTCTAATGGTGAAAAACTTCTTGAAATCGGTCCAGTAGCTATTGTGTGAAAAAGTAACAAACTTACATACAAATACACAAATGTTTCCTCTTTACAGTATTAGTTTAATATGATGCCTGTGTAGCGTTAATATTCCCGATGTGAATTATCCTGCGTATGTATCTACAAACATGATATCATGAGATATAAAGGAACAGAGAAAGTCGAGGTAAATAAGTACATATATTGTATATTCCATAATTCGCGCAATCACATATTCTTACAATTAAATTAAAAAAATGGCAAACAAGAGATGACACAGGAAGGGATTTCATTGGAAGCTTCTGGGAATAGTTTTTTATACTCGGTATAAATATTATACCAGAAAAACGTAAATTTACATGTAATTGGCGAAAATTCAGTCAGTCTTTATTAAAATTTAACTCGGATGTAGATCACCTCAGTATTATTATTTTTACAGTTCATTACAGCACTGAAACTATTGGACATTAATTATTGCGTATTCGGCAGATGTTCGGGGATAATCATATTTTATTATGAGTGAAAAAAGCTTTTGTTTCCCATTCATAACGACGCCGCAGCTTTATTATAAATAAATAAATAAATAACATTTTATTTTCTGATATTACACTCTTCTACACATTGAGCTTACACAAAGTAATATTACAGTAGAATAAATACATTAGTTATTGCAGAAGAATGTGATGCCGAAAATGGGAATACCGCTCAGCTATCGTTGGGGACTAGCCCAACGCTGGTTTTCAGCGGCGACCCGTGACGAACACAAAACTTAACCTAACACATTTAACCTAAAAATAACAGAATATGTAAACATATATACACATACACATACATACACACATACACATACATATATATATACATATATATATATATATATATATATATATATATACACATATATACATACACATACACATACATATACACATATACATACATGCCCACATATACGTCAGTGACAACTTGACAGATCTCGGCCAGTCTATTAGCCATTATCTGCAGTCAATACAAAAGTTGAGATAACAAAGAGTTCATGAGGAAAAAAAAAAAAAAAATTAATTATACAATTTTAGTTGGATAATGTATCCCAAGTAGTAGATAAAATTATAAATTAATAAATAAAAATGTAGATAATAGATATAATACACAGAGCAAAAAATATATATATATATATATATATGTAAATAATTATAAATAAGGGGAAGGCGTGATGAGTGCAATATATGTGAATAGAAATTTATGTTCCTTGGCGCTGTAAATTCAACAAGTGTAACTTCTTATATTCTCTATAAATATATTGGAAAGCTATCTGTCTGATAAATTCGGATAATTTGGATCGGGTAGTTGGCGCTCGATAATTTACAAATATTCGGTAAAAATTCAATGAAAATTTGCTTGCTTATAGGTGACAGTAAGTGGCTCAAATATAATTAACCACGTTTATTCAGGGAATAAACATTTCATGCTATAAGTTGGTATATCAGTTATATTTATAGACATGCGTGCTACATATGAATGAGTCCCAATTAAACTGCAATTATATTTTTGTTATTGAAAAAATAGTGTTAGATCATAAAAATTACGAATTTCGTACTGTTTTGGCGATTTATCTCACCTGAAACTTTTGATATTCGGGGGAGGAATCTCATTGTTTACTATGGATTTCAAAGACTGGACGTTTTTGTAACAAGCGGCAGATTTTAACTTTACTTTGCAAATATCAATGTTGCTTTTGAATTATTTCAACATCGGGATGATTATTTAAGACACCGAAATACACAATATAAAAACTAATAAATAAGTATAACATTATATATTCTATTTACGATATCCTAATTGGCTTCTTTTAGTCCAATGATTTTGTTTTAAAAATATGTAGTATTATATTTGTTCATCTCAACAAATATAATACAGTTTTTACATTCTTTGAAGTAATATTAAGGCTTTTGTAGAGTCTGTTACGAGGTTTTTATTTATTGTAAGAAGTTAGGTTACGTTAGGTAGTGCACAAGTGTCGTCTGCCCCTAGGGGTAGCTTCTGGATAATGGGTGCGGGACCTATTGCCCCTTTAGAGGAATTCCGAGCAAGGATAAGGGGTATGCCATCAGAATAGGAGGAATACGGAGAGAGGAGCCCTGTGGGCATATCGTTGACGAGAGTGCAGATGTATTCCGATCCTGTGCTTTCGCCAAAGAACGTAGGGAGGAGTAACATCGGGTTTCAGCCGATAAAAATCCGACATAACCCGTAACGCTTTTTCTTCTTGCGGGTATCCATGAGGATTTCCCGACGAGGAAAAAAAAGGTCGCTTGACAGTGGACTCACTTGACGGTAAACGATGATATTGACTAAGATGGAAGAGCCCTTGCCTGGTAAGAGGTAATTTACCTCTTATAGTCTCTACACAGAATCTTAACAGACCGCAAAATTTTTGCTTGGCGGCAATTGAAGATATTTATATCTAGTTTCTTAACGTTTATAGACTAAGTATTATTCGATGGTGACATAACTTTGCGCGGTTCTCGTTGGCATGTCGTATTGTGTTTGAGGACAGGACTGTCCCTTGATTATCGAAATTAAAATAGTTCGTCTATTGTTCAACATCGCAAAGTATGTCGGGTATAAGCTAGTAAGTAAATTAAACAAAGGATATATTCCAAACGAATCAATTTTCCATATTTTATTCACAATAAAATGGACTGCCAGATTATCGCATTATCAGTCCCTATATCAGTGTTATTAGCAACAGTTTCCCGCGGCGTCACCTAGAGTAATCACAGGGTTACTGTTGTTTTTACAGACCTCATTCTGAATAGTGAGGACGGGAAGACGGACCTTAGACCCACCCTATTGCACGTACCAGATTTAGAATATACAGGTTTTATTCCGCTGTGTTGGTTTAAATATAGGTCAGGCCAGACACACGCGTAATAGAGGTTGATACTCTATAAGACTAATGACTTAAACTTAAGATATAGATATTTGCCAACGTGGATTCTTATTTAGATCCATAAAAGAGGAGTTATTATACCATACATTGATTTGGTACTTCTGTAAGAGACAGCGTTTTCGATAAAAACTCCCAGACAGCCTCATTTTTTCAAGACTTTAAGCCAATTTACAGAAGACCTTGTCCAGTTATCCAAACCTTCCTCGAGAATCTCTCTATTCATTAATGAAAACCGCATAAAAATCCGTTGAGTAGTTTTCCAATTGTTCGATAACAGACAGACAGTTAAACGCAACGAAGAATTCTGTTTTATAATATGTAAAGATATAATTTTGAATCTGCGCACCACACAGCAGCAAATTGTCAGGCTTGGGGACCCCAGTGTTAAATCTTGATATCGTTGATTGGGAGTGACCTCTCACTCCCCAGCATTGTGGGCGCTATGATTGGCGATGAGTCAGGTTGGAGAGCAGTGACGTCCTTCTGCGAGGATGTCATCTTGCAGAAGGAGGCACTAAACAGGCAAAGGGAGGTTATGGCAGACGCTACTCCCTCTCGCCGGAGGAGGGGGGACGCCAGAAGGCGCAATTTTTCTCTCCTGGTCTCCCTCAACTAAACTAAACCTTTAAGTTGGATTCATCCTGGGCGCCAGACCTGAATGAGTTAGCGGAAATCTGGACCCCAACACCTGGATGAAGAGGGTTCCGCTGGGTTTTAGTGGGTATCCTGGTACGACCAGCGAGTCTCACACTCCCGGGTGTAAGTTTTGAATTCATGCATAGGCGTGCACAAAGCATTTCCCAGCAAAAAAAAGGCTTATTCGCCCAATTACGTAAAACTTGGTATTAAATATCTCAAGCAGACTGAAATATTATCCAAGTAATGAGTAAATTACGAAATTAAAGGCTACCGACAATAAAATCTGATATCGAATCTGAAACTGTATTAGTAATTATTTCATAACAAGAAACGTTATTTTATGGCCATTATAACCTCTGTATTATATTAGTCTAATTTACTATTCAGTGGAATTTATTGTTTCTGTTTCATGTGTTTAAAAATTGTTATTTTTAGTAACGTTGTTTACGAGATTTAGATTGTAAATTATACTTGAAGAATCTCAGAATTGATTTATATCTTTACATATTTGAAATAGATAAAAGTAAGAATTATATCTTCTGTGCAATTCCGACGGCTTCGCTAATACAGTTCTCGGGTTTGATATCCGGCAAAGCAAATTTAGAGAATTTTATTTTCTGATTTGTCTGGATTAAACTTATGTGGACAAAATGTTTAAGAGTCGATTCCTTGTAACGAAATAACAAGTATTTCTTTTAAATATGCCCAAAAGATGCTTTTAATTTAATATTTTCTGTATGTATATTTCCGAAAGTCTTCGAAATAATGGCATCGGTTTCAATCGGTGTTACACTCTTATATATTTCATGGTATACTCGTATGTGCTAATTTTTATTGCAAAATTTGTACTGCAATGGAAAATTCCGAATGAGTACGTAATATGAAATCTTAGTTTATTTATCAAAAAGTCACGATAGCCTTGTGGACAGACGCTGGATTTCGTAACAAGAAAAGCGACGGGTTCGATCTATGGCAGGTACCACTAAGTTTCTAGTTGAATATCTCAATTTACGTGCTTAATTTCCCTTTTAAAATCCATCATTGTGCTTTTGGGGCAAAAAATATAGGACGTGAGGGAATCTGTATATCCTGGAAGCTATTCTAGGATATGTAACTTACACATCCGCAATGGAACTATGTGATGGGTCTATACTTTAGAAACGTGGTTGTGTGGTTGGTGTTGCTACTTATTTATAAATTTGTACGTAACGACCTTGTAATATCCACACCGAGAGATATATAAAACGAGTTCTCGATACAGTCTAATGAATAAATGTAATATGAACTTAGTGAGTACATTTTTTTTACAACGTTGCTTATAAAGTTTAAACAATAGGTGTTTGAATATGACGATAAAAACCCCTTACTACGAATATGATATATCTTTTTAAGGCAGGTAACTTGGGTTAGAAATAAATAACACGAGCACATTAAATAATGTTACTGTGACAGCGTTGTATTTAAATTTGCGCAATGAGATAATCAACGAAATTAGAAGAAAATTTTAGTACAGGTTAATGAAAGACAGGTTTTTTTCTACTATCTCATGATTAACTAGAATTTCTAGAAGACGATAGTACATGCATCACTTATTCACTTATATCTCTGAATGACAAATATGTTAGTAGCTTTGAAGTCATCGAACCGATGGGCCCTAATCGGCTTCATTATGAAATAGTACATAGAAATGTTACAATTTAAGGACCCAATATTGCATTTTTTAGAGGAAGCAATTTTATTTTTGGGGTATGTGTGAGGGTCAATAGAAGCTTAACCCCAAGTTTGTGGGGTAGCCGCCCTTGTCTCCCGGTCGCCATCTTGGACAAAGGGGTGCACTCACCTTTTTCGAAATGTCTCTTTTAAATTATGAGTCTTACAAAAAAATTGTAAAAAGGTAATTTGTAGCAAATTACATTATCTACAAATATGTTTAGACATAATTTTTTGCCCTAAATATAAAATTTAAAAAAGTTATAAGCAAGAAAGGGAGAAAACTTCTATAAAAATTTTCTTTTTTTTCTGTAACTCTTTTTTTACATTAAAAAAAAAATTCTACTATTTCAATGAAATAAATAATGTAAAGATCGTATAAGATCTGTCTCAATCACTTGATCATGACCAGATGTTTAAAATTATTAGTTTTTAACTTGAAATTTAGCACGGTTATTTTTATCTTTGATAGGTTAGCACTTGTTTAAGAGCTCAGCCGAAGGTAAGTGATGATACAGTTTAAAATGGAGACCTACGAGGTAATTGACCTCTTATGATTTCTAATAAGCATCGCCATGTAACGCCATTTTTTTGCCTGGCATCAGGTCTTTGTTTATGGAAACCAGCCACGATTGAAATGTAGACGCGTCCAGGCCCAGACAATTTAGAAATTGTAATTTCCCAAATGTGTCCCAACACAGCAACTCTCTTAACGAAGTAACGTTACGTCAGCGAGGCCGTCAAAGACAAAAGTGATTCTCATTGGCGTCAAAGTCAAGAAAGAATTTCTTAAATGCCACATATTCTCACAAGATCGGGAATTAAGTGAGCGGTACTACTGGTACAAGCTAGTAGATCTATAATATGAAAGGTAGAATACAAGACAAATAATATGAAAGTGAAATAGTCGCCCCTGAGCGACGCTGCTCATCTGCATTTATTTTAGCATCATGATAAGCAGTTTGAATACTAATGTATGTCGTTGACTTTTACCTGTCCATGCGTCATAGTGAGATTAACGGCACGTATCCATTTTATTAACATATTGTTCTAAGATGTCTAACTAACAGGATACACTTTTTATGTTATCTATTGCAACAATATTTCTTTTTACAATTAAATTAAAAATTTTTACTACTTATTCACATTCTCCTTAAAGATATTTTGTCCAAATTTTCAATCGTTAATTACACTTCTTTAGGCGCATGAGGGTAAAATTTTTACGGATGAAACACGTGATTATCGTCACGAAGATGTGCAGCGCTTTCTATGGTAATTCGTTTGAAGGTTAGGTAGTTTTAATATTTACAAAGAACATGTGGCATTTTAATTTGCCACTCGTTATTTAACAATTTAATATACTATTTTAATTAAAGTATAATATGAAAATATTCTATAAATTTTCAATTCAAAAATAAAATTTTATAATAACTTCTAATGTTGACAAAAACACGGGACTTTTGTTGCAACTTGTCATTTGAGATTTCTATAAATAATTTGTATTAATATTCGACTCTTTTGATGTTTTAATGACAATTAAATTCATAAAATTCCTAATATATCTTCCTTTTTCCCTCCCTCAGTCAAGTCTCAGAAATCCAAAGTTTTAGATTTGTATAAATATAAAAACGACAAACATTACATTGCCATAGAAGTTTCACTTCTGACATGTGAACTTTGTACGCACGCACATTTAACTTTTTTTGTTATATTACTGGTCTTTAAAAAAAGTAATTAATTTACATATAACTAATTTGGATCTTATTCTTAATGGGAACATTGTATGATTCATTATTATAGTTTAAAGGATGTTTAGATATATCGATTAGCAATTGGCACAATATTTCGCTAATGTCACGTAGACCTTGGTTTTAATAATTAACGACGTCTATCAGGGTTTCCCGTTTGAGTAAAATGTGATGGTGTTATTTGGGTTAATGATTGACTGTTTCAACTTCGATACATTGAGTTTAATACTAAAATTATAAACTGTTTAGGAAATCGTTGACTGGTATTGGTGATAGGATTTCTATTGATTTATGTGTAAGTGCTGCAATAACAACAATTGCAAAGCGACTTCACATTTCATGTAGGAATGCCATAACAATCGTCATAGGAGTAGTAACAACTAACAGTAAGTATATTATCTGAGCATCTAAGATTCTTCAGTATCAGGTTCTTACATATGAAATTGGCGTTTTGTTAAACTAGTGCCTTTCATGTCAAATAATGGTGCCTTGCCTATGGGCCTCACACGAAAGCTCAGAGTCGCTCAGCGTGCGATGGAGAGGGCTATGCTCGTAGTTTCTCAACGTGATGAAATCAAAAATGAGGAGATCCGTAGCAGAACCAAAGTCACCGATATAGCCTTACGATTCGCGAACCTGAAGTGGCAATGGGCTGGGCACATAGTCCGATGGACCGATGGCCGTTGGAGCCCGAAGGTGCTGGAGTGGCGACCCCGCACCGGACGGCACAGTGTAGGAAAACCCCCCACAAGGAGGACCGACGACATAAAGAGGGTTGCCGGTAGCTGCTGGAGCCAGGCGGCGCAAGATCGGCCCTTGTGGACATCATTACGTGAGACCTATGTCCAGCAGTGGACGTTATCATTGGTATCAGTGGACGTTCTCATTAGTATGATATATATAAGGTAAACTGAATATTTATTACTCTGGTTGCTTAATTTAACTTTTCTTTTCTTATCATTCCTATTTAAATATACGTTTTTCTTTTATTATTCTTATTGTGTTACTCTGTATGTATGTCGCTAATTTAGAAATATAGAAAAAGGAAAATTGCTGTATTTTAGTTTAAGACGTATTTTTATAAATTCTTGTCGGTAAGCTTTGAATAAATCAAACTAATGTTATAAAGATTAAACATTTGTGTTTTTGTATGTCTGTAACTACTGGACCGATTTTTAAAATCTTTTTACCATAGAAAGCTGCATTTTCGCTAAGCGAGATAAGGAATAGTACTTTCTAAAAAAAATAGGGATCCTTAATAAAATGCATTAATGTAACCCATGGTGTGAAAAAATCTGTCATCGCTTGCGCTGGAGAAACTATTGATGATAGAACAAAAAATGTGCTACATTATAATAGAAGGTAATAAATATTAACATAAATGTCTGTGATACCATATGTCCAATTACTGTAGTTATGCCATTATGACTTCTTTTTACATTTTAAAAGTTAATAAAAGACAATTTTTTTTTTTTATTCATGTTCCCACCGATATAACTATGCTGTTTTTATTTTTATCAAGCTAAACATTGCTGGACCGATTAAAAAATATTTCATTACATCATTGAAATCAGGAATTTTTCAATACCTGTAGAGTAATTTTAAATGTAAATGATGTTACGAATTTAAAAGTGTATTTGTTTGATATATATTAGTTGTAAAGTATCTATATATAAATCTGTATATTGATTAGATTATGAATGAAAAAATTAAAAGCTAAGTGAACTAAAACTTCTGTGTTAACGAAAAAGAATCTATAGTCCGACTTAGTAGACTTTCCACTGTCACGAGATAGGTATCTACGCGGGTGAAATACGTCGCATTGCTAGTATAATATAAACAATATGCTGAAGTTTAAAATCAGCACGTAAAAACATTATCACTTAAGATTGCTATGATATAATCATAACATTCTTATTTGTAGCTCATCCGTGTATAAGTATAGATTAACGAGATTGTTCTTAATTTAGTCACGTGCGTCGTAATAATTCAATTATGTTGGAAGTGTATATTCTTTGCATTCTCAATGGTATACCATACGGTTAGTTCCTACAAATGTAATACAATAAATTATAAACAAATTGAAGTCAATTCCTACATCATCTAGCAAGATCTTAATGGCATTATTAGGAAAATTTACACCAAGTGTCACTACAAGTTTAAAAAATGTATCAATAGTAGTAAGTAGCAGTCCATTAAGGTCCCACTGCTGGGCACAGGCCTCCATTCTCATAAGAGAATTATTAGAGCATAGACCCACCACGCTGCTCCACTGCGGGATGGCAGGCATAGTACATTAGTGCATTCTCTATTCCTTCACTCTCATAATCCGATGTGACGGCAATCTGACAAGACCGGAAAGAGATCAGGCGTAAGACGGCTTAACGTGCTCTCCGAGACACGGGGGATCACACCGCCAACTTCCCAACTTCGGGCAAATATTGATAAAATCTTAATAGAAAACTCAACTTTCATTTTTAATTCGCCCGACCCGGAATTCAAACCCAGGATGTCATGTCTGTGGCCGAACATACTAACCACTAGAGCAATGAGGTAGCTTCTGTCTTCTGACTGAATTAACTGAATCAGTACTGACCGAATAACATAGACCCACCACACTGCTTTATTGCGGATTGGTAGGCATAGTACACAAGTGCACTCTCTTTTCCTTCACTCTCATAGTCCAATGTGACGGAATTCCGACTCAATTGGAGAGAGATCAAGCGTAGGACTGAAGGCTTAACGTGCTCTCCGAGGCACGGGGGTGGATCACACAGCCAACTTTCCAACTTCGGGCTAATATTGAGAAAATTTTAATAGACAACTCAAATATCGATTTCGAATTGGGACTTGAACCCCGGACCTCATGTCTTTAGCCGAACATGCTAAAACCACAAGACCAAAGAGGGAGTCAGTTGAGACAGAGTCAGACAAATGAGTTAGTAAGTGGTCGTGTATTCAACAAGATAAGATTTAATAATGTGTATGCAATCATTTCGCTCGCTGAGGTCCTGGATTTAATTTCCGGTAGGGCAAATATAGAATTTGTAAACAGTTGTTTAAGCCTAAACTAGGGTGAACTAAAAATATAATATCTAATATGTCTGTATCGTATATTTTCTAATCAGGTGCGTTCATTCATATTTTTTAATACATTCTTATATTAGTCTCTTGGCTATGCTCCAGTGTTTGTAACTTCTTTCATTGGCGCTGTCAAGGTCAGAAGCAAATAGAGTTGTGTATTTAAATTTTTTGTCCAAAGTAACAACTTTATATAATACATACAAAAGTTTTAGATGAATCATGACAGAATTCCATATTCGCAATATTTTTGTTATGGACACACCAGACATTGGAATAGTTAATATTTTAAAAACGCCGTAAGATCACATAATGTGATGTCAGAGTAAATTTAAACGCTTATAATAATATAATAAGCTTTTTTGAACTGTGTCACTAATCAAATCCAAAGCAGCAATGTATTGTGCATATTTAGAATGTTATTGAAGAAAATCAAATCAAATCAAAATATCTTTATTCAAGTAGGCATATTACAGCACTTTTGAATCGTCAAATTATATTTTTATTTCCACACTCTGATTCCAATATACGTCTGATGATGGTACTCAAGAACGCCGTAAAATCTAAAGTTACGAGGGTTCCTTCACGCACTGATCTGAGAAGAACCCGCAACAAACTCAGTCGGGTATTTTTTTTGTTACCATCATGATTACAATATCATATTAGGTTGCTATATTTTAATTAAAATTAGAGCAATTCGTTCACTCCCAGGCGTTTCTATCGTCTAAGTACTCTTGCAACTTATAATACGATTTTTCTATCAACTTTCTTTTAACAAAGACTTTGAATTTATTAATTGACATCTTTAGAACATCCTGTGGGAGTTTATTATAGAAACGTATACATAAAATCTTTTTCCTATTTATGACAAATAAAAGATTGTGAACCCATATCAAGTACATCGGGCTAAAAACTACGGTTTTATTAATAAATATTATATTTTATTAAATTATTTTATTTTAGCCATAATTTTTTTTTGTTATAGTGTTTATTACGCCTTATTTATTATTTGTTTATAGGTTTAGGTACGCTTTTTTCTATTTTTTTCATGTTTTAGTAAAATAATGCTTATACAATATGATAATAACATTTTGATGGCCCTTGTGTGTATACGGTCAACTTGCTTTATAGACATTTTGATATTTCTGTAAGTTTAATAATTATATCACCTCATTTGTCAATCTAGGTCATGCTTTTTATTAAATATATTAAACATGCTTAAAAATATATCATTAGTACCAAAAAGGTAGTACAGTAATAAATAATTTAGGTTTGAAAAACCTAAATACTTCTTACCAAATTATATTAGACTTGACTATACCGTCGATTTATTTCACCTTTTTTTATTTATTCAAAAAGATTAAAATAATAAAATCGAACTGCAACAGTATTAAATTGTATATTGCATCATATTTATTTCTTTTGCCTCATTTCTGCGATGTCACAATGATCACTGTTATTTTTGGCAATCTCTCAAGTGTTTTTATACTTTCTATTCGAAATTATTTTATTTTTAAATTAAATATGACGTCCATATGTCTCATTCATTCCAGTATTTTATTGTTTTTGAATTAACATTTAAATGTTAAAGGTCGTCAAATTGTATTTAAATTTTAGTAACATCTATTTAATATCACAATACTAATTGATCGGCAATTAGTCTGTATACCTTTTTTTTTATAAATTAGAACCATAATAAAAAGTAAATGCTATTTTGTTACCGAAATAGTTAGAACTGAGAAATATTTTAAATCAATATCATCTTAAAACTTGCAAAACTCGAAGTTTCAAGGGAACTTCTTCCATTTCTATACAAGTAGTTAAATATACTCTTTCAGAGAAGGCAACTAAAAAATATTTATAAGTCTTAACACTACTAACTTAATTTTCATTACTAGGCAGTATGGAATTGGACTCAAATTGTTTTCTTTTATCTTTCAACTGCAAAGCCACAATTATACTTATTCAAATGTAATCGTAGTCAAGAATAAGAAAACTTTTAAAAAGTTATATTGCAATCTTGACCTAATAATCCAAGTGGAGACGAAATCTATGAAATTCAAATATGAGATGCCTTAAACTCATTCAAAGTATACATTGCTGAGGTCACCCTGTTTATTTAAAAATACGCGTTGGTGTTGCTAATGCCAAGGTTAGTTATTGTATTAGTGAAAAATCGTATTTATTTTTGATGGCTAAGCAGGCGCAATGGTGTGAGTATTCGTTTATCTAATAGAGATCCTGTGTTTGATTCCCGACAGAACAAATATAGGGAATTTTATCTCCTAATTTATCTGAGTCTAGAACCGGTGAGACGCTTTAAGCATGTTAAAGACGTGACTCCAAGGAAAAGATTTGCGTTCCAGTACTATGCTGTATGGTTCATGGCTTGCGCAAATATGACCATATGTCAGAATTACGTTCAAAACTCAAGTGGCTTCCAATTCGCGAACTTGCATTCTCACTCTTTTGTACTGTGTATTATTTAACCCAAAAACTCCACATCATCTCAAAGTTAAATTTGAGTTTAGACGGACCGATACTCTTAATGCGCGCCGTGCTGACGAATTAGTGTTAAGGGCACAGCACTGTAGAACTAAATTCTACGATAAATCGTTCAGGGTTAGTGCCATAAACCTATGGAACGCGTTTCCTCTCAAAATTCGGCAGTGCCAGAGTATCTCCACATTTAAGAAGCATGTAGTGTATCACTGTCTATATGCTTGTACTGTTTTTTTGTGTACATATTGTTTATTTGTGTATATTTGCTGTATGTATATATGTATTCGTATTATGTATGTAGTAAGTATTTATGTATATGTCTATATTTTAAGTAATATACGTGTGTCTACTTATTTATTAACACCGCCTACCTGCTCTTTCCTTTCTCTGACGGTCTCCCTATACGTTGAGTTGTCTGAAAGAGATCGCTAACTAGCGATAAGACCGCCCATTGTACATTAGAATTACTTAAGTTAAGTCATTGTATTATGTCTGTACTATATCTTTACTTATATGCTCAGCATTGAAAGTGTTTATTTTTACAGTTCCCCCGACGTAGGGATCGGGGCTTTATTCATCATAAAAACTTTTGTACAATTTATATTTACTTTACTTCTAATACTAGTTATGCTATTCTATTTTACAATAGTGATGGTGCTATCTAGCTTACAGCCTAGTTATACAGTGTATTTTAATGCATTTATGTTACATTCATGTTACATTCATAATTATTAAAGTAACATTCCTTTATTTATATGTATAATAAATTTTTACAAACACAATTTCAGTAAAACATGCATATTTCTTAACAATTTCAATATTTTTGTGTATATATTATACCAGTTTATTTATATTTAAAATTTGTATAATTCAGACTAGTTTAAATAAGTGCATAGCTATAAATGTAACAACAGTATATACAGTAGTGAAAGTGGTTGGCAGGAGGTGTCTTGCTTGCTTGAGAATGTCATCTCACATTAGGAGGCATCATATAGGGAGAGGTAAACTGCAGCCGAGGTAAACACTATATGTAGAAAAAAATCGGGATCCAGGAGACGTGTTCTTGAGCGCCTTCTGCCATTCTGAATTTTCGTGACAGACAGGGAGTAATGAGTCTTAGAGTCGCTAAGAACCAAATTCAAAGCAGTTAACATAATGACAGTTCACTGCATATTTATATGAGAAACTTGTTGTACGTACATAAAAATATTGACTCTTTTAATAAAAGTGAATGTACCTCATACAACTTAAAACATAAAAATAAACTTGTTATAAATTCTAGTAGGCTGCATAAAATTAACAACTCATTTAAGGGTAACTGTATACGCTTCTATAATAAACTCCCAGGGAAAGCTCTAGCAATGTCGTAAAATAAATTCAATGTCAAAAGAAAATTGATTGAAAAATCATACTAAAGTTGCAAAATTACTTAAACGATAAAACGCGTGGGAGTAAACGAATTGCTCTAATTTTAAACATAATAAACTAATAAGATATTGTAATAATGCAGGTAAAAAAAAATCAAAATGCCCGACTGAGTTTGTTGTGGGCTCTTCTCAGGGCAGGCCGCGAAGGAACTCTCACAACTTTAGTCTTTAAGTCGTTCTTTACTACCATCGTCAGTCGTACATTTGAATGTGTGTGAGTGTGAGGAAATAATAAATATTTGACGATTCAAAAATGCTGTAATAGGCCTAATTGAATAAAGATATTTCGAATTGAGGTGAGTAATGTAGCCAATCTGGTGCCCCAGTTCAGGACACAGAGTGTCCCGATGGGTTTTATTGGGTATTCTGTTCTTCAGTGAGTTCCACACTCCTGGTTGAAGGTACCACTTTCAGCCGGGGTTCGTAAATGCATTTCCCAGCTAAAAACAAGCTATACCTATACTGACCATCGGTAGAGGTTACAGTCAAGTGGTAACCAACAAGAAACATGTAATTAGGCCCGTTATTAATCTATTGACTCTTAACTTAATCGGGATATTATGATTCAATGACAATAAGCGAATGAATAATGGCAATGTGAATATCGATACACGTTGTAGAAAATCGTGAGTAGGAAATTTGAATAAATGTCGATGGTATCTTATTTTATTGAAATATCTGAAGCTGCGTTTTAGTTATAGTATAAAATGAAAGCATTATCTAGGTCAAGAATTGTTAACAACTAGTTAACTGTTTTTTTTTATCAAATACTTGTAAAGAATCGCTTTAAATTATTTTCTTTAGTGACCAAATTTCTTCTACACAGGCTTTATGTTGGTCTAATATAAATATATATCACGATAAATATGAATTGTGTAAAATAAAGTACGAATACTTAATCTTTTAGTAGTATTAATAAAACTAAATAATATAATGAAAAGAAAAAATACATGTTCTGTGCATTTTCTAACACCAGTCTGTTCGTTGTCGTAAAAAGATTTATTATAATACTAAAAGTGACAAGTGTCTATAAAATATGAAGTATAAACTAGTAAATTGAATAGCAAAATAATTTTAAAAATGCAAGTTACGTATATATAAAATAATAAAAACATATCGAATATCAACTTTTGTTATTCTCCTGCTTCTGTTATCGTTGTACTATATTTTGTATAGACAGTCTAATAAATGGTTTCGATAGGCTTCCAAAACATCTTCTAATATTGTTTTATTTATAAGTCGATAAAAATTGCCATTCTTAAATTGTAACAGTATATACTTGCTAAAATTATATATGCGAAAGAAACTCTGTCTGTCTGTCTGTCTGCCGAACTGACAAAGTGGACAACGTAGACGCTCACTAGGAACGCATTTTTCCATATTCCCACGTGATCCGGATTATATATAAGCGAAAAACGACCACGTACTGCGAATTCTTCAAAAATATTTACGAGATTGACATGAAATTTAGCATACATATACTATCCCCTTGCGACGTAGTCTCTTACTAAGAATGTGTTTCCCTATAACGGGATATGGATATAAGCGAAACTTACTGAGAGATTTCCTTAACTACTCGCCCTTCGATTTGACATTCGTCATACATCTTCCTTTCGCGACATTAACTTGCATTAATTAAGAACAACGCGAGTAACACCGCGTGGAACAGCTAGTAACATTATAAAAACGTTCATACGGAAAATTTATGGTCAAAGAGAAAATACGTTTCATAATATTTGAAGATAATTTCACAAATATAATTTTCGACTGGATTACACCAACGTGTCAAATTTTTTGTGTGCAGGCGGCTGACGGAACGTGTGAACGAGTTATTACATACGGAAAATGTTTACGTGGAACGATTGAGGCACGTCGTTGAAGATTACATTCCAGAGATGGCAAAAGAAGACATACCTCCAACGCTCCGGGGCATGAAAGGAGATATTTTTGCCAATATTGAACGGATATGCCGATTCCACTCCGAAGAGTTTCTTCCAGCTTTAAGGGACTGTGAAAATGATCTCAGAAAACTAGGCCAGTGTTTTCGGCGTTTCGTAAGTATATTGAATATGCGATATACGTATCATTGTTTTGGTAAAATAGTTTCACACTCCATAAAAACAAATTTTATAGGGGATTTTTTTTAATTGAACAAAATAGTCAATCATTGACATTTTGTGGTGTGACAGTTTTTGACTCAAAAATGTAGAGAATTCTAAATAACTAAAGTATAGAGAATTCTAAATTAACATAGCAAGTGTTTAGGACTAACATTTTAGATTGTGCAATTATTTATTTAAAGCAGTGTTATAGGTTTATAAATTAAAAGTGTGTGCGTACAAAGTACACATGTCAAAGTTCTTTGACAAATTATTTTTTAAGTCTTGTTTATATTTATACAAATGTAAAACTCTAAATTTCCGAGATTTAGAAAAAGGAAGATATGTTATGAAATTAATTGTCATTAAAATATTAAGTGTCGAAAGATAATACATATAATTTATTGAAATCTACGAAGTATTTTGTTTAATATTTTATGAAAAATAGCATAAATATTAAATTATTAAATAACGAGTGGCAAATTGAAATGCCACGTTATTTGTAAATATTGAAACTACCTTACCTTGAAACGAATTATCATAATAAACGCTGCACATCTTCGTGTCGCTAATCACGCGTTTAGTCCGTAAAAATTATACCCTCATGCACCTAAAATACTTTCACTTCAGAAAGCAATTCTTCAAAATTTTATAGTATATAGTTTCTTTCTTTGAAATTTTACATAATCAGTAAATATTTATAATAAATTACAATTCACATAAGCGACAAATTTTATACAAATGCGTCACTTTTTACTTTACTGTATGAAATATGTATTTTATACAGAATACACGTAATTTGGTACGGGCTTCGAAACAACGGTTGCAAGAAATTCCAGTAAACGTAATAATCAATTATAACAATCGTTAAAAATTGGTGTCACGGTCCGAAGTCGTGCGTGATTCCATGCTTTGTTTTCCGACCATTATGAAAATAACGTTCTTTCTTCTTACAATTGTAATTCCACTTTTTAATATAAAGCTATCAACCTTTCGCGAATAGCTGGGTAATGATAAATTGGTCTAGTAGCACAGACTGCATCATTGGTCTAGTGGTCAGTGTGTTCAGTTACAGATAGGAGGCCCTGGGTTCGAGACCTAGGTCGGGCGCATTCCAAAATTTTATATTAAGATTTTCTCAGTATTTGTCCGGGTAGATGGCGGTGTACTCTACTCCCATATCTAGGAGAGTACGTTAAGCTGTTGATCCTGCGCCTGATCTTTCTCCTGTCGAATTGCTGTCACATCGGACTGTGAGCGTGAAGCAATAGAGAGTGCACTTGTGTACTATGCCTGCCAACTCTCAGTGGAGCATCGTGGTGGGTCTATGCTCTAATAACTCTCATATAAGTGAGGAGGACTGTACCCAGCAGTGGGGCGTTAAAAGGCTGCTACTAACTAACTAACAGTATCTGATATCGAAAATTGAACTTTAGTTCTCTTATGTTTAATAGTTTTGAAGATTAATTCGGAACTTAACTATTTATATGTCTAGGCGAATCTTTAAATTGGTGAATAAATTACACCAGAGGGTACTATATCTTGATATAGCCTTCTTGATTTTGTGAGGGAAGCGGAGACGACTGTAACGTTCATCTTATATATAAAATTCTCTGTACGAAAACGGCTGTACCGATTCGTACCAAATTTCATATGCGTATTCAGTAAGTCTGAGAATCGGCTATTATCTATTTTTCATGCCCCTAAGTGATAAAGGTTGTTCACCCAAATTTTTTTTTTAATTTTGGGACGAATTTTGTTTTTATTTTTTTTGTGATACAGCATACGAAAATACATACAACCCTAAATTTTGACCTTTCTATCACCAACTCCTATTTTTTAATAGCGATAATGGTAATTATATGGCAAAACAACGTTTGATGGGTCAGCTAGTATTCATATATAAATTAACTTATATAGTGATTGATTGGACTCCCAATCTAGTCAACTGAAATTATTTTTCCAATTTCACTGGATTTATTAAGATATTGGATAATCCAAATCCTAATAAATGGTGCTGCCACAATGCTGTTTAAAAATATTAAATACGTTTTAAAATGATAGAAGTATTAGTGCTCCTACACTGATAGAATTTTTTACAAACATTTATAACACTTGAAAATATGGCATCGGCTCGCAGTTTAATAACAATTTTATTTAGAAATGTTTACTAACATTACCTAACATGATATCATTTTTGACTTTGTGACCAAATGTTTGTTAGAGACTTATGTTTATAAACATTTTTAAACAGCAGTGTGGCAGCACCTTATGAGTTGTGCTGTCAATTAAATGACATAAGCATTAAATAAATGGCGCAGTACCTTTAGTACTCCATATAAGTGGTCACAAAAGAGACTCAATTGTGCAGGTTAGCTAGTTATAAATAAATTTAACATATGATTTTCCACATTTACCTTTTATGAGCCAATGTATAATATGAAAATCTAATGGGGTATATTGCTTTGCATGAGACTTATAATGTTGACAAATTTTGATTTTCCTAACCGCATAATCTAATAAGAGTCCCATTTAATACGAGTGTACAAGAAATTTGTATACAGAAAAAGTAATAATAATTAAAAATGATAACTTCATATATACATAATAGACTATAATGAAATATTAGGTAAGATTTTATAACAAATTTCTCTTTACTAATAGTTAGACCATGTATGTTTTGTTTAATATGATTTTGATGTCCAATTAAAAAATATATAAGTGATTAAGATCATTACATTTTACAAGATGATGAATCTTTGAAATATACACTTAATTCTCGTATGTTCTCAGAATCTTTTTGTCAGATATTAATTACTCACTGAGAGATTCCGCGACTTGTAAGACCAGTTTATTGTATGCCCTAATATCCATATGAGAATAAAAATATTATTATATGTTAATTTCATTATTGTTGTTTACAGTATCTGTTAATTGGGCGTGATATTTTTACATCTCAAATTGTGTTCCTTCTATTCTTAGTAATACTTCAAACTCGCTCTATTCATCTTGTTCAAATTTCAATCGTTAATAAAATACTTTTAGATGTATTTACTCATGTTTAAAAACAGTTTTTTAAACTTGTACTGGAAGACATTTGATGTCAATAGAGTCTTCCAAATATTAATTCATTTGTTTAGACATTTAATATTCATATTTTGAAACATTTTATAGCGCGATCTATTGGAAGCTTTCGTAAAATAATTAAAGATTGCTTTCTACGTCATGTGTTTAAGAAGTTACGTGCTACAGAGAATAGGAATCGAGTTTAAGTGTTTTTATGACTTGTTGAAGTAAAACTTTTTTGAAAAAAACGCATGAGGGTAAAATTTTTACGCATGAAACGCGTGATTATCGTCACGAAGATGTGCAGCGCTTTTTATGGTAATTCGTTTGAAAGTTAGGCGGTTTTATTATTTACAAATAACAAGTGGCATTTTAATTTGCCACTCATCATTCAAAAATTTAATATAATATTATTCATAAAATATCGATATTTCATAAAATCTTAATTTAAATTTCAAAAACAAAATTTAAATAATAATTTATAATATTGAGAAAAAACACGTGGAATTTTACTTACAATTCGTCAATTATTAGTATTAATTTTAATGACAACTTCAACCGCTGGACGTCCACTGCTGGACATAGATCTCACGTAATGGCGTCCACAAGGCCCGCTCTTGCGCCGCCTGGCTCCAGCGGCTACCATCGACCCTCTTTATATCATCGGTCCACCTTATGGGGGGTCTGCCTACACTGCGCCGTCCAGTGCGGGGTTGCCATTCCAGCACCTTTAGCCCCTAACGTCCATAGATGCTTCGGACTATGTGCCCCGCCCATTGCCACTTTAGGTTCGCGATTCGTAGGACTATGTGGTGACTTTGGTTCTACTACGGATCTCTTCATTTCTGATTCGACCACGTAGAGAAACTCCGAGCATAGCCCTCTCCATCGCACGCTGAGTGACTCTGAGCTTCCGCATGAGGCCCATAGTCAGCGACCACGTCTCGGAAACGTAGGTCATCACTGAGGAGTATCGGACGAAAATATCTGGCGTAGTTTCCCGAAGGCGGCCTANGAATGGGTGTGGCGGTACATGGATATTAGACATAATTTTCGTCTTATCCATGTTCATTTTCAGGCCCGCCTGTTGAGAAACTCTGCTGAGGTCATCGAGCATTGTATTGAGATCTTCGAGAGTCTCTGCCATAATGACTGCGTCATCGGCAAAATGACAATTAAGTTTATTAAATTTCTAACACATTTTCCCTCCCTCTAAGTCTCGAATATCTAAAGTTCTAGATTTGTATAAATATAACCAAGACTTTAAAATTAGTTTGCCAAAGAAGTTTCACTTCTGACGTGTGGACTTTTTACGCATGCACTTTAATTTTTTTTATAACTGGCTTAGTCACAATTACAATTTTGTTGAAATAGAATTTCCATGCTTAAAAATGGTTTTTTTACAGGAACAAAGATTCAACATGTATGTAATGTACTCTAGAAATAATAAGAGAGCCACGAGACTTGTTTATGAACACAAATATTTCTTCCATGTAAGTAATTCAGTTATTACATAATAATAATGTTGTTGTCCTTCATATGTTTAATGTTTTTTCAGAGTAGTGATAAATGTTTTTTTTATATACATACGTATTTCCGCCTATATTGGAAATCCCTAGTAAAATTTATCTACATACGGGGTTTTTTGTTTAATTAATGTGACTATTATGACACGGAAAATTTTTAATCTTGACAATGAGACTATTTAACTTTAAAGCAGCAGACAATTAGTCCCCAATATGAAAAAAAAAATTGTAGTTCTTTCAATATCTGTTTAGATTTATCAAGCACAGGATATTTCAAAATCCTTCGTCTTCGTTAAGTTTTTGTGACAGGATTCTCTATATAGCCAATATAATTTAGAGTTAGGTAAATTATCTAGCTTCAACAGATCTAAGTTAGGTAAATTTACAGGGTGATAAAGATAAATGGATGTTTTTGTAATAACTAATAAATTGACGCATGTACATATAATATTATTGTTTAAAGATACTCTAACTCAGGTTTATAAGAGATGGTGACCTCATCGCTCTTAATTTACTGCATTTCTTTTTCGATTATATTGATTTTTATTTATAAGTCGACTTCTTATTTATTACTGAGTGAATGCATAAAAAACCTAATTTCACCAGCGGTTTATTTAGACAGGTTTTATTTTATGAAATGCCAATTTAATTATCTTCTAATATATAAAAATCTCGTGTCACGGTGTAGTCGTACAACACCGAAACTCATCCACCTTTTTATAATCGAGATTTCTGTGATAATTTATGTGTCATAATAACTTTTGTCGTGTCAGATAGTTAGATATATATATATAGAAGGTTTTCATACTTTTTTTGTGATTGAACTCCTAAACCGTTGGACCGATTTCTATGAAATTTTTGGCATGTATGTATCTGAATTCCCCACATTTTCACCGGATCTGAAGCTACCCGGATGATACCCGCGGACACTGCTAGTCTCACTATAAAATCACTTTCTTAAAAATATTCCTTTTTGAGTGGCTTAAACATTTCAATACATATTTATATCCTAGCAATGCCCCGCGGATGCACCCGTGTAGATATCGATCTCGTGGCAGTGTAAAGTCTACAAAGTCTGAATATAGATTTATTTTCGTTAACATAAAAGTTTTATTTCACTTAGTTTTTAATTACTTCCATTCAGATTATTAGATACACACTTACATTCATAATCTAATCAATATACAGATTTTATTTTACAGTAAATATATGTATATCTAACTAATACATTTTTAAATTCGTTACATCATTTACGTAAAATGTCCGACATTTAAGAACTATTCTACAGGTATTGAAAGATTTTTAAAATAGGTTCAACAATTTTTAGGTGGATTATTATAAACTGTTAAAAATAAAAACAAAAATTCAAAATTCAAAAGTTTCTTCTATAATATTAGAGAAAAGATTTATTTGTATTACTTTATTGTCTCAGAACATACACAACATTTGAAACTGGATTTCGACTTTGGATACATTGTTTTCTTTAGATTGACGTTTCTAAATTCGTTACATCTTTTGAATGGAATGTCCGATTTTAATAATTTAAAAAGTATTTAACAGGTATTCAAAAGATCTTTAATAGTTTTAAAAAACGACATTTAATATGATAATGATTAATACAGAGCTGTGTATAATATGGTATGATTGTAATGTAAAAAATAAATGTAAAAATGTAGTTATAATAGCATAAGTACATTAGTTGGATATATAGTATCATGGCCTTTTTGGTAGATGTTAATACGTTCTATAATATTGTAAAACATTTTTTTGTTCTATCATCAATAGTTTCTGCAACGCATGCTACTAATTTTTTTAACACCTTGGGTTACATTAATGCAGTTTTATTAGGGATCAACACTTTTTTGAGAAAGTCATATAGCCTATGTCGCTCAGAAAAGATGCATCTTTCTAATGATGAAAAATTTTTTGAAAACGATCCAGTAGATTATGTGTGAAAACGTTACATAAATACTGACATACAAAAACAAATGTTTCCTCTTTATAACATTACTTTGTTAGATAGATGGCAATGTAGTGGTTCGATAGCAGGCACTGTCGTTACGTAATTAATTTTTTTTAAACAAACATCAGTCATTAATGTTTAGGAAGTAAGGAACGTGACAATGTATAAATTATTATATCTCTAAATCGTCCTCAAGTCGTCGATTTGCAGAGACAAGTAAACAACGAGGAGAAATTCACTTCGTCGACGTTACCAGTATCCCGCAAATACGCTTATATCACGACGAAGCGTGATCGCAATTATTTCCTCATTCCTGTTGTTACGGTGTATGATAAAGCGATATAATGTACTCTCATCATATCGTACAGTTATATTCACTCGTAAAGCGGACCGACTTTAGATGTATTTTATAATTGTTGTTTTTAAATCATTAACGGATACTTAAAAATATTTTTTTCTGTTGAAAGACTGTTCAGGTCAACTCTTTCTATCCTAACTTCTCTTTACTATTACATACGTCTTTTGTACTATTATATATACGAAAAAAAGTGAATGCACCTCATATAACTTAAAAAATAAAAATAAAATTGCTGTTAATTATAGTAGGTCACATAAAATTGACAAGTCCTTCAAGGGTAACTGTATACGTTTCTAAAACAAACTCCCAGAAGAAGTTACAAACATGTTTATGAGTAAATTTAAATCTTTCATTAAAAGAAAGCTAATAGGGAAATCTTTTTATAATTTAAAGGAATATTCAGAAGACAAAAAACCGTGGGAGTGAATGATATGCTCTATATGTACCTTGGTATATAATAAATTAAAAATATATATTGTAATGATGATGACATAAAAAAAAAACGTACACCCGACTGAGTTTGTTGTGGGCTCTTCTCAGATCGTGGTGCGAAGGAACCTTCGTAACTTAAAATTGTAAATCGTTCTTTAATGTTATCATCAGCCATTCATTTAAAAATTATATGAAAAAATAAAACGATATTTGACGATTCATAAGTGCTGTAATAGACCTCCTTGAATAAAGATATTTTGACTTTTTTTGCTAATATTTCACTGTGACATCTTCACATCTTTTCCGAAACAATACTACCGCATTTCTATATTTTTCCTCTAATATTCTTCTATATGCCACATAAACTTTATTCTTAATTTTTAAACAAAAACACGACTATTCGACTATACGAGTATGTACAACTATTTGTAAAACTTCATTCCTACTGTTCAATATTTTTTTAGATTAAGATTACAATTTGCAAGTTCCAGAATAATTAACCTCACAAAAGATTCCATAACACGTCTCAATAATTAGCATTGTCAATTTTTTTGTTATTTTTCCATTCTTGGTATCAGTTTACATTCTACCTATATGTATATTGTTCGATGTTACAATCTTTTTTATTCACTCAAGTTCCAATTTTTTTTTAATTTTATAAATTTATAGTGTTTTGAAATCCTTCTATTACCTCTTATATAGACGTCATCTATACAAGCCAAATTCGAATATAGGAGAAAAGAGTATATTGTGTTAAAAATCATAATGTTATTTACTACTCGCCAATAGATGGTCGCTTACTTTTTTTTTTAAAACATCAAATGAGTTAGATGATATGTCAATGGCAGGCGTTGTTCTCGATAATTCATTATATTTTGCACACAGACGCGTAATGGGGGCTTGTTTTCCATTGTGTGTTCTAACGAAAGGGATATAAAAGGTTTTTAATGTAATCTCGCGGTCATAATATAATCTAATGTAATTTCCGTAACGAATAATGACACTCGGTGAAGTAGATTACTGCACTAAATTGCATTGAAAGACTATAGACAAATGTATGTATTAAAATGACACCACTGGGAACACACCTAGTCATTTTTAAGACTGGCTGAGCCTAGAAGTTTAACGCCACCAACCTTACTTATAGTGGATTAACTTTCTAAATGTACCTCACAATATACTAGAAAAATAATAATAATGAAATGAAAACATTAATAGATTATGTATGTAAATATATTTGTAATGAAAGCAAGTTGTACCTGTTATTCCAAGTGTTTGAGAAGTATTAAGTAATTACTTCTCTCCAGGCTTATACTTTACCGGTTAATAGCAGGTACAAAGTACATATTAACTCTGCTCAAATAGCATGGCTTCATGATCTTAATAACAACCCTGGCCTTAGCAGCTGAAGACTTATAAACTCAATGGATTTAGGAACTTATACCACGTACGCCATGGTTCTTGAAAATCTTGCTTAGATTATATCGATGTAGTACGTAGTGCTCGCGACTTTGCATAGAATTATAAGTCTGCCTGGGATTCCTTGTCGAGGCCGACATTTAGAAATATTTTTATATCTTACAAAATGATTACTTTCCATCTTTCAAACTTTCATTCCCCATTTTACCTTCATGTGTTTAAAATAGCCTACATCTTTTAAAAATCGTAAAAATTTCAGTTGTTTCGTGGGTAAAAACCGAAACATAGTCATGCTTTGTAATGCCGTATTATGTGAACGATTCGTAGCGCAAAGTAATGAAATATTATTAACACTTTATCCTTTACCTTCATGGTAGTATTAACAAAGATTGCTTGCTGTTAGTTTCATTACTCTTACATGACTGGTTAAGAGCATATAATTGACAAGCATATAAAGAATATTATATTCGTTTTCAAATGCAAAGAAGTCTCGCTAGTGCTCATTATGCTTTACCATATAAAGGACTCAGAGGCATTTGTAAAGTTCCTACTTTACTTTACTGAACGCACTCTCTCTATTTTTTTTTTTGTTTAAATTTTCAATTGTTATAAATATATTTCGCTCAAATTCAATTACATTTAGTGGAATACATTTTCAGTTAAACAGTTTTTAGTAGGAACTGACTTATTTTTTTATATATTGAATAATACTATGACAGAGACCTTTATGATATCAGACTTCACAAGAAGTTTAAAAATTTCGTCATAATCTATTGAATTATTTAGTAACATAGATGACAAAACTTAAAAAAATACATCGAAAAAGTAGATGATATTTTGATCACAATTTTTTTCTTAATATCAAGATTTATAGAGAAAGTTTATATATTGTCTCGTTCTATTTCCCTTCTTACAAACTTCTCAGTCTAGTAATTCGAATAAAATTCTGCTCCAGTAATCCTGCTCCTCGATCGTGATCACATATCATTTGACCCAAATTTCCACTAAAGCCAGTGAAAGGCCATTCAAACTTAGTGCCAATCGATACTTATCTAATCTACTGCGAGATTTCTGAGACAAAAATATATTTTATTACCGTTTAGTGAAAAAGTCGAGTTTGCTTAAAATAATGAAACCAATTTTTAAATAAAAAATTAACAGTATTTTTGCTATTAAATGAAATTCTGCTTGTTAAATCAGAATGCCAGCCTCTTAATTGTAAATAATGTAATGATATAGGGTTCGTTGATTGAGAATTTCTAAATAATGGCTTGTTTGTCTTGATTAAAGTCGATTTTATAAATTAATATATAATGTTACACTCAAAACATAAATGATTAATAGTGTTGATAATTATTTTCGATATACTTAATTTATTGGTGGTATTGCTAATATTAGATTTTCTGTGTAATGATAGTATAAAGCTTGTGAATTTAACATTTCCAATGTTTTCATTTTATCATAATAATATCCGTAATTACATACGTAAGTCTATAAAAATGCTAAGTCAATAACTCTATACTATCACATGCAATGCAATGTTTCTATAATACGCAAACTAATTTGTTTTGTGATGGTCTGATGAATGAAACTCCTAGAAGGGTTTTACTCATTTTACGTAGGGAAATGGCTGATGCTATAAATAATAACATATGGTGTCTTATGTTCTGGAAGTTCTATGGGAATGTTAGATTATTTAAAATTCGAGAGTAAATTTGACAATGTTACAATAGGTGGCTTTTTTTGTTTATTACAAATTCTTTGTGCTAAATATAAATCGAATGGTGGGTTTTGTCCTCCATATAACTGCCACCCCATTTACTTATTGTTTATAATTTTGAGAACTCGTTTCTAAGTGACATATTATGCCATTAAAAGAAAATGTAGATTAAATTTCATGTTTTTAGCTGATGCATCGGTCGGTCACCCAATTTTTTGTACAATAAATGTTATATATAAAGTATATAGCTGATGGTAGAGCTTTGACACTTAAACAACGAAACTTTAGAAGATTGTAAACGCTTAAAAGATGTATGGGATTGTACATTTTTAAGCGTTTTTCGAAAGTTACGTTGACTAAGGGGGCAGATATAGAACGGAAACTATTAAGATTTTGCTAAGGACGCTTTTATTATTTTAAATAATTTTAAGAAGGGGGTGTTATTAAGATTTCTATTCGTTCCTTTGTTAATTGATCGTAAATAGATTTTTACTATATGTGGAATATCGTAAAGGAAGTCTGATTTCTCTGCGAATTGTCAAAGTGACGCCTGGTATTGAACCAGGCGTCACTTCAGTCTTGGAGGAAATTGCTTTATCGTTCACTTTATCTACGATTGTTACAAAACATTCCAATACATGTTTCGGTATGTGGGTATTAACCCTTAATACTAATTTCACTAAATGAGTATGGTTCTGAGAAATCATGGATTCGAATCCAGGACCGGCACCATTTGGTTTATATGTATAAAAGCAATTGTAACATTTATAATAGTGCTTATAAATTCACCCATGTGTTTGTGAGTAAAGGAAAACCGAAGGTGTAGGATGGAAACCTTCATATTCCGGGAGCAATTAGGGGGTGCGTGTACGCTGCCAATCCATATTGGAACAGTGTGGTGGATCTAAGTTCTGAAAAGGCTCTTTCTTGTGAGTGAGGAGCCATGCAGTGCGACCTATTAATTACAGTTTAAGCATTCAGGTCATGTATATTTGTTTTTCAGGAACGACAATTAGAATTAGGCGATAGACTAGATCTCTCCAGTTACTTACTAGAACCAGTGCAAAGGATACCGAGGTACAAATTATTCTTGGACGATTTAGTGAAAACTTACACTAATTACGAAAATGAACGGTGCGAATCGGATTCAAGAATATCTAAGTTAAGTGTAGATAGTGACGAGACGGGTGGAAGTAATGGAGAGTCGTCCGATGCCGACGAAACGCCATTGGAAAGTTTGAAACTTGCGAAAACAATGATTGAGTGCGTTTTAACAGCTGTCGATGGAATAATGGCTTTAGAAAACATTACAGAATGTCCAGTAAGTAGTCATAAGACGACATTTTGTCTATTTATTCACAACTCATACAAAAATCGTATCATGGTAAAAATCTGGAAGTAACTGATATAAATACGCTTAAGTAAAAATATATATATGTCGGAGTGCGAGAGTCTGTGGAACGCTGGCGCCATCTATCTATCGGCGTAGGGCAGAGTCAATAAGTGGCAGTCCGGCGGGTCTCTCGGTAGTTTTCGGGCGATGGCCCGCCGGTGCGGTCGACTTATGAAACTGTCGCGTTCCTAGCTATTATTGTTAATGAATTTGTTAAATTCAAATCGCGAACATCAAGTGATTGAACATTATTATCTGAGTTAATAGTGTTTGATTGCACCAATATTACCCACGAACGCCCACAGTGTGGATGTGATCCACACTAACGATGATGGCGGCGGAGAAACCTATGCCCATGCTTTATGCTTCTTCTCCTTCTCTCTTATTCTCCGACACATTTATACTTCTAATTTTGGTCTAATTTTTTTTCCCAAATATCACAAAAGCCGTTACTTAAGCGTATTTATACAAGTTACTTTCAGATTTTTGATTTTCAGAGAAATTTTGGTTTGGATACGATCCTTTGTAGATATATTAAGAGATTACCGAATTAGGATGTTGTCATTTTAAATTATTTCTTACCATCAGGTTAGCCAAAGTAAAGCGATAAACTGGATACAATAATAACTTGTACGAAAGAAATAACAATGTAAATGTTTTATCATCTTTTGAATCTTGAGATACCTTATCTTTTTGTGTTACTTGTAAGAAAGGATAAAAAATCAATAAACTCTGAATTATTCTAAAATATTTTAATGTATCAAAGATAGGAATGTAAAGTTAGATAATATAAGTAAGGAAGTAAGTATAAGTTGTTGCTTCAAAAAGAGATTATAAGGATAATTATTAAATACGCAATGTAAAGTTTGAAGTGAAGAGCGAAAATAATATGTATACACAATTTTTTATCAGTTGGGCATAGCGGAACATTCTAGAAACAATTTTTTATCGATGCTGTCTGCTCTGATATCCATTTATCAATTGTACACGAGGCGGAAAATTCTCCAATAACCTTTAAAATAATTTAAAAAGTAGGTTTTCCTTGACTATCTCATTATGTTAGTTAAATATACAGTCAATTACAGCTCACGTGGTCGAAACTGTGTCCATAGCAGTACGAAACTCACACACAAGAATAAAAATTTGTACTTCACTTATGAAAAATTTTAATTCATTCAAAGGTTGTTATTACACTTTAAAGAAACTCTCTTATAACATTACTATGCTTACAATGTCGTATTTTTTGTTAAATATTTTACTTTATATCTTCTTCTGTAGTTAATAAAGTTCATTTTTCTTTGCAGCCCTATCTGAATCTACTAAATCAGGGTCGGTTATTGCGTCAAAATGAGTTTTATGCTATGGACAGTGCGCGCCGGCGCCGGCAGCTCATGCGGGTCTTTCTCTTTGACAAGTTGGTCCTCATCACTGCAGTTTATCGAAAGGTCAGTACGATATCCTATAATAGGCCTGCATATGTGTCCATTCAATCGTTCCTCCGTCATAATGTGAGCTTTTATCGTAAACCAATAAAAGATGCAATTCATTACAGTTTAAATCTTATTAACTTTCTTTTAACGTATCTACTTACCCACATATTCTCTTTATATATTTACTACCTGATTAGTGCATCTTTGTATTACGTTTAAAAATATTCCTTTGGGGAAACAGGCTGAAAAATATTTTATGACCCACTGTCGGACTACACAAACATATATAAAAATTGTTCAAGCCGTTTTGGAGGTGTTCGATAACAAAAAACTTATTAAATACTTTTGAAGTGAAAGTTCTTTAGGCACATGAGGGTAAATTTTTTACGGATGAAGCGTCACGACGATCTGCAGCGTTTTTTTTGTGCTAATTTGTTATATATATCCAAATAACATGTGGCATTTTAATTTGTTGCTCGTCATTTAATAATTTAATACACTATTTTTGATAAAACTTGTCATAAATTTTTTTCTTAATTTCAAATTCAAAAACAAAATTAATTAATAATTTCTAATATTGACAAAAACCACGTGGCGTTTTGAGATATCAGTAAATCAAATCGTCATTTGAGATATCAGTAAATTATTTGCAATAATTTTCGACAATTTTAATATTTTAATGACAATTAAATTTCTAACATATTATTTTCTTTTTTCTCCTCCCTCTAAATCTCAGAAATCTCATATTAGTTTGCCAAAGAAGTTTCCTTTCTGATATGTGTAAAGTACGCACGCACTTTTAGTTTTATTTTTTATTTATCCTTCTGATGATAACCCATTTTTAAGTACGTGTCAAATTATATTCTTTCATTGCATATATTGCTTAGTAGTAAAATATAAGTAACATAAATTCGTAGCGTATAAAAACATTAATTACAAAGGAGAAAGTGGAACGCTTTGGTAATTATAATATTCGAGATTTTTATATTAATATTTATAATTAAAATACAATATTACATGTATGCTATTTTTAACAGAATTTCTTTTATCAGTTTATTGTGTTATTTCTGTGTATTCAGAACAATGAAAGTATTTATCTTATATCAATATATTTGAATTAAAACATAATTATTAATATCGATAATAAATAAATTTTGAGATATATCATAATTTTAAGAGATATTTCAGTAAACAGATACATTAATGAATTCTCTAATGATATGTATCTGTTTAAAACATGATATTTCACATTTTTGTAAAGAAATCTTCGATAAACTTGCTTTCGTTAGTTTGAAATCATGTCTGAATCATGAACTCGTATAAACATTCCCGTTTATGCATGTCTGACGTACAATTTCGAAACTGTACCTAAACTATTTGTCAAAGAATAATATTAGTCTTTCTTCTTCTGGAAGGACAAATTTAGGAAAACGCTTTTATATTCAATTTGTCTAGGTTCAGTCGTGGCTATTTACCACGCTGCCTGGGAGTTCCCGGTCAGGTCAATTAATTAATATTGAGTTTTCTCTTAAGATTTACTGAATATATGCGGAATTTGGGAATTCGGCGGTGTGATCTGTCCCCGTGTCTCGGAGAGCACGTTTTTCCTGCGTCCGTCGGTCCTGCGCCTGATCTCTCTTCGGTCGTGTAGGATTTCCGTAATATCTGACTATGAGAATGAAGGAATAGAGAGTGCACTTGAGTACTGTGCCTGCGAACCCGCAGCGGAGCAGCGTGGTGGATCTATGCTCTGAAAACCCTCTATGCCTTGAGTGAGGAGGCCTGTGCCCAGCCCTGGGACGTTAACGGGCTGCTACTTACCTTTAACCAGGATGACAATCTATGGTTTTATTACGTATTTTTTGAAACTTTTTGATGTTTGTTATACGGAGAATATGCGGGTAAACAATGGTAAGAAATAGTGCATTAATTAATGTTCTGTGCTAGATGTGATATGATACATGTCTCGGATACGCGAGGTCTATGACGTCTTGAGTAAATATAATAGACAATTGTCAAGATAAGGTAATTAAGTGCAATTGCATTTCTAACAGCGATTGAAGATTCGAAATTATTCGGTTTACGTAACTTTTACAATATCGTATTAGGGAAGGGCTTGTTTAAGACGATTATTTGGTTTAACTCTGTACTTTCAATGCTTATCGTAAGAACTCTTTTATATTTATGTTATTATTTAAAACCTCAATTGCTTGATTAGCGACTCATGAGTTTATCATAAAGAATTTATCATTTAAAAAATAATTAGTTTAAATAATATAATTGTAGTTATAGTTAACATTTTTCAAGATCACAGTGATTATCTAGATTGCTGAAAGAAGTTCAATAAATTTTATTTTAATATATGAAATTATCCCGAATAGCACACAAATCCTTTCAAAAATTTACAATAAACGTAATATATTATAAATAGACTAACGTTTTTCTCTATTTAAACACTGTTGCATAACACTAAAAACACATGTTTTCGTTGACGTTCATATTTTAATATTTAACACATTTATTTCATGTCCAAATTTTAAAACCTAAACTACATACTGTTTTATCATCTCGTGTATAAAATCATTAAAACTCGGGCAATACGTCTATAAAACTATGTATAAACATAGATAGTAAAATTAAATAAAGTTTAAATTGTTTACGTAATGAATCATTTTGTTATGAATCATTGCTTATCAATTCGCAATAAAAATTTGCTTATTTTATTAAACACATTATTGTGGTTGACTTGGTGTCTCTCGGTTGGAGATAAGGGGGATGAATACAACATAATTGTATAGCTATATTGATAGACGCAATTTTGTTTTGCTTTTGTTTATTTATCTTAGCTGAACTTTTCGGTAATCTTTTGTATCCCTAAACAACGGCTTTACTATCATATTATAACATATAAATGTAGTCCCAATACTGGACACAGACCTGATTAGAGAAAGGAGAGAGTGATTTCAGTGCATACCCAACACGCTTGCTCTACTGCGGTTGGGCAGGGTAGACGTTTCCCAGCATTGCTTTCGGGATTTGCAGGTTTCCTCGCGATGTTTTCTTTCTCCGAAAAGTACAATGATGAATTTACATGAGGCACATAAATTTCACAAAGAGAACTTGCCTCGAACTTGCAACTTTGAACGAGAATCCATACGTTTTAACGTTAGGCCACATGGCAATGAAATGACGTGTTTATCCTCAAAAATTAAAATCAATCGGCACTTCCGCTTGTTTAGCCATAAATTGTTAAACAGATTATAAATAAATGCATTGCCCGTTATAGTATTCGGTAAATTTTAAATAATTGACATTTATTTTAATGCAATTTTAATACATGCCTAATGGGAAGCACGGTTAAAAGTTGTGGTTATTTAAATATTTCGTTGGCTTTAATATTAGTACATAATAATGTAAAAAGCATAATTTTATAATATACCTAGCTTATATTAAATATTAGGTATAACGTTAGTTATATTAAGTCGAACCATCCTTTCCTTGTTGTTTTTTTGTCAGAAAAATAACCCGAGAAGACAATTTTCTTATCGTAATATGTTAATAAATATTTGCAAATATAGTCAAATACGAATATGCTTATTATTTTAGGAAATACTAATATTATTTAACAAAATATTTAATATAGATGAACATTTTTATTAAATTTATTGTCTATCAAATTGAAATAAGAATTTGTTGTGCTTTATAGAGCTACTTACGAACTCGATCTGTGATAATCTTACTGAATTCGAAAAGAAATTTTTCTTAAAATGTCAAATCGATAGGAAATTTTGAGAGAAAAAGTATTTTTCATTTTATGAAAGCACTTCCATTTAACGTGCCGTATAATAAGATACTGAGCAGATATTACAAAAATAGTTTATTACGCGGACGCGCCTCACTGGCGTCGGAAGCCGATTTCGTAGACGGAGAAATTGCGTACGACTAGCTTTTCTAAGTTATATATGTAACCTAGTTATTTATGTACTTAAACACTAAAATGAGGAGATGCTATTTTTATTTATTTGCCAATTTGTCCAGTTTTATTACTGTCTATTTAGATCAATGTCACAATAATACACAATAAGTTTCCGACTATCGTATTCTAATTACATGAAGATAAACAAATAATCTTAACCTTATTAATACTTCTTATAGTCCTTTTTATGTATTTTAATGTAAAATTGTAGGAATTATCGTCAATTGGATCTTTTTTTCACAGTTAGTTTTAAGTCGAGGTTTGGTCCTACAGTTTCTGTTAAAAAGACGTTTACTCTCACACTTTTATACTTCTTCATTGTCTATTATTAAAATTATTTCACAATAACTCATAGTTAAATATGTTTTATATAAGAAACATATTCATTACACAAAGTTATTTAATGTACATAACACTTCTCTATGAGTTGCCATTTATTCGTCTCAGAAAATTCAGTCATAATTGTATTATCAAAAAAATCTGGAAATTATAGGCAGATAAATTTTAAAACAACTTGATGTAAATAACCACATAACTGAAGGAAAAAGTCGATATTTCATAATCATAGAGAAATGCATCTGATATTTATATATGCATTCGAATTTTTTACCTGAATACATTTTATAAATTAATATTCTGTAAATATATAACAGTTTTTTATCCATTTTAATTATCAATTGGTATTTCCGCGAGCGTGAAAATATATTTTTATCGCGAACGTGTCAAAAATTATATAATGTACAGTATTTGCACATTCTGTTATGATAACATCGACTGCGCAGATGGCTAATCATTTATTATATGAAAATGCAAACATTTTGTCGCCTTTGCTACTGTGGAGAAGTCTCACTGGCTCAGATATGGGACCCGGTTGCCGACTGATATCTAGTATAAGATTGCATTTAGATAACATTGCAAAGAAAGTCCCAGTTCAAACTAAAAATCTTTTTGATTCTTTTGTCTTGACATTCTCTAGAACATTTCGTGGATGTGAAATTGGTTACTTTATAGTCTCATGTTCTGTGGAAAGTATAAAGACGTCGACTCTGCTGCTGAAGTATTTTTGACGTGTCGATTTAGTATCCCATCAGGCAACAAGAGAGACACTGTTTGCGTACTATAACTTACGTGTCACACGCAAATAGCGTAGCCTCTAATTTAGTTTGGTCCTCGTAACTAAAAATTGGTCATCATAAATTTCCTGTACTATCTCTGTTTACAAACAGTTTTATACGGTATTGCCTCGCCCATGACTCGGATTACAATTATTTGCCCTTGCTCATCGCGGAACAGTTAATTGGCCACGCGCTGGCTATTTCAGAACCCAGATGTTTGACGACACAGGAAATACGTACCGTTACCGTTTGTACGTTTCGAGCTATATTTAAACCATCTATGTGTTTATTTTGTTTTCATTTACGTAGAAGAAACGTAACCGACCTTGTCGACTTCTTTACAGGTTAGCATTTGACTGTGATCTCTTTATGCTAAGTGTAATATACCTAAAATGTAGTGAAAACGTTTTATTGTTTTCTATACATCTTACTAATACCAGCCACAGCTGAAGCTTCTCGACAGTCTTGATTTAGACAAATTGAAAACTGAGATTTCCCAATTTTTTCCTGTGGAAAATCGAAAACATGACTTCCAATAATCATCGTTAGGCCAACGACGTAGTTGTGCAACAACCAATCGATAGTTTTGCACCACTCATTTAATCATCAAGAAATGTTCAACTATTTTTGATTGACTTGAATTTTAGCAAAATGACATCATTGCCACGATGGGATTGCATACGGAATCGGGAACTACGCGGTAGTCCCGCAGGGGAGATCTAGTATATGGATATTCCAATAACATGAAGTATCAGAGTAATTACAAAGTTCTAAATTCCCTTTTCAGCAATTGACAGTCGAGTTCTTCATTTATAAAGACCATATACCGGTAGACGATTTGGGGATAACAGCGAAAGAGCACGATCAATATAAATTCAGCATATGGTACAAGAAGAGGAACCTTAAGTCATATAAACTGGAAACTAGAGAAACAGCAATCAGGAATGCATGGGTTGAAGAAATAACATCTTTGTTGTGGGAACAAGCTATGCAGAAGAAAGGTGAGTTTCAATTAATTAATCAATCATTTATAAACCATATGAAATATAATTTCTTTTCTAATGAATTGATTCGATTTTACAATTAAAACTAAAATCAAATCTATTAAAAAGGGGGCAGTACTATATGTGCAGCGTAAACTATTATTTACTCTTACACATTTATAATATTATAGGATTTTCCTTCAAAAATGGCAAAACGTTAGGGTTATAGCAGTAATATAAGCATTCAATTTCCTCAATAATAAAATAAATTAAACCTTTAAAAAAACCATAGGGTGCTGATGCTTTTTTTCCTCTGGGAAATGCGTTTAGGCACGACCCCCGACCTACCGGTCAGGAGTGTGGGACTCGGCGAGGGAGGAGACCTGGCAATACCCACTAAAACCCAGCGGAACCCTCTTCATCCATAAGTGAGGCACCAGGTGTTCAACTGAGAATTCAAGGAGGTGGAAGTAGGCGCGCAGGCACGTGCCGCCTCGTACCCTGCCTCCTTCGGCGGTGAGCGGGAGCATCCGCTGCATTCTCCCTCTCTCCCTCATGGGCTTCCTTAAGTGAGATTACGGACTCGCAGAAGTAGGATACTCCGGCCCACATCCTATCATTGGAGTGCATCGCACCTATAATGCTCCCCAGCGAGAGATCACCGCCAATTAGCGCCACCAGGAGGTGACGTTGATGTCCCCAGGCTGCACAATCTGCCACAGTGTGATGCGTTGGGTCGACAGCTGCACCACACTGTTGGCAAGCGGGTGACTCCTCCCGGCCAATTCGATGCAGGAACTTTCCGAAGCATCCATGCCCGGTCAGAACTTGCACCAATCTAAAGGAGAGCGATCCGTGCTCTCTGGAAAGCCATCGTTCCAGATGAGGTCGGATCGCCAAAATGGCCACGCCCGCTAATGGGGACCCGAGGCTCTCCTTCCATTTTTGGACCAGGGCCTGGTCAGCCAGAGATCTGATCCTCCGAACCTCTTCCGCATCAACCCATAGGCCGCCGCCACTTTATGTCAGTAGACGGCCGCAAGTACCTCAGCCCGCAACTCCCACGGAGGATCCCAAAAGAGTCGCCGCTGTCCAGGATATTGTACGGTAACGTATTGCCCTGATAGCTATTATCCTCTGGACCGTATGCAAGCAGAGGATATTTGGTGCGGTCAGGGCATCGACTCACACTGGTGCACCGTACAAAGCCATACTGGCGACGATCCCACCGTATAGTCTCCGACAGGGCGATCCAGGTCCCCCCAGATTAGGCAGCAATCTGCCGAGCGCAGCTGCGGTAGCGATAACCCGCGCAGCTAGCCATGCAAAATGCGGCCAGAAATTCCATCGGCCGTCCAATAAAAGTCCCAGATATTTCATCTGGGTCCCCAGGATAGGGTGCTGATGCTGGAATCTTTGTAAAAAAATATAAAATTTGTTTGGTTGGTTACACTCGTGATGTTACTTTGAACAATATAAAAATGTCGTTGTCTGTTTGCTTACGATGGCAGCTTCAACTACTAATAAGTTATATATCGTCTAGATGTGTTTTAATCTAATGTGTCTGTGCTTGCTAATATTGAATTTGATTAAGAATAAAATAAATGCATTAGTAAAAATAAGTAAGTAAGTAGCAGCCCATTTAAAGTCCCACAGCTGGGCACAGGTCTCCTCACTCATATGAGAGAGGGTTTACAAATGCACTCTGTATTCCTTCACTCTCATAGTCCGATGTGACGGTATTCCGACCGGAAGTAAATATGATGTATATTAACCGGAGTAAATATGATGAATACTTGGAGATCGATCAGGAAGAAAAGAAAGTGGCATATAAAAAATGGTTCTTTATCTAATCAAAACATATAAAGACGATATTCAATAAGCAAGTAAAGGTTTTCGGTCGTTGGCCTTATAATAATAATTGAATAAAGTGTCTATTTACATCATTATGAGATCGTAGTGACTCAAGCAAAAAATCTATTTTCGTCACTCTTGTTTTGAAGTGTTTAAAATAGAGTTTATTGTACATCCATTTTATAAAAATCTATTGACAGTTTCAACTTATGTTTGCTGCAATGCTACGATTATTCAGTCAATATTAACACATATATCTCTTTAATGTTAAGATAAACATAAACCATACCATCGTCACAATGTTGAATATGAATTGCTTATAAACAAATGGTTTTGATTTAGGCGAAAGCTTAAGTCAGCTTTTACAGTACTTTTGAATCGTCAAAAATATTTTTCCACATATTCCGATTGTACAGTTGTTAATCATGATGGACATGTAAAAGAACAACTTAAAATACTAAAATGGTTATCTTACACCTTCTTTTGGAAACCCACAACCAACTCAGTCACGTTCGTTTTTTATTCGTATTTATCACAATGTAATTTTAATTTATTTTATATTCCATTTCCCATGATAACTTCTTATAAATTGATGAACGCCGGTTTCACGCACAGAAACCATAACACATTGTCACTTTTCACCTGAGCCGAACGTGTAAGCGAGAGCGCTGAGCATGCGATAGAAAAGCGCGATCGGCCTAATTCCATTGTTTATTTTGATCAATGTTTTATTACGACGATAGCACGTTAAATTATAGTCCGTATACTGACTTTACAGGCAAACTCCTTTTTTATCCCCTAAATAATTCTTGCAAATAGTGTTTTTTCAATTAGCCTTCTTGTAATTAAGTTTTAAAGTTTTAAGGGAACTAGAAGATGTTCTTGATCTTTATTATAAAAGTATATAACAAACATACATAGCATAACGCGTCATTCCGTTAGGGGTAGGCAGAGACCACATGTTTACACTTGCCACGATCCTTGCATATCTCCTTCGTTTCTTTTGTCCTCATTAAAACTTTCATACGACTTCTTCGGTTTAGGGGACTCTTGACCTGGCTCCTATTTAAAATGTTCTGGATTAGGTCCAGGATCGTTCGCCTTGGTCTTCCCCTTCCAAATTTTCCATTCACTCTTGATTCATATATTTTCTCTACCTGCCCAAACCATCTAAGCATACCTTTGTTAATGTTATTCACTACATCTTTTATATCACACTATTTCTTACGTTGTCACTCAGTTTCAATCCACTCATACTTCTCCACGCTCTCATCTCTACAGCATTTATTTTACTTTTATGCTTCTTTTGCCATACCGAACTATCATACATAAGTGTTGAAACCAACACTCCTCCATGCACAGCCAGTCTGGCCCTTTGACACACCATCTGGCTATTCATAAAGGCGAGCAGAGCTTCAATTACCATATTCCCCGCATTCACTCTCTCTTCAATATTATTTTCACATGTTCTAAGCGTATAAAATGGTGGTTGTCTATAACATATTGTATTTTCATTTATTTTTGCTGAACTAAGTATTGCAATATTTAATCTAGTTGTAAGTCACGTAGTGCATGTGATTACAATTCATTGTGTTCCAACCGGTTATACGTATTAAGTAGTAAATACCGAGATGAATAGGACGCTGTGCGGCGAGTGGCATATGTCCCGCGTAATTATGTCACTTCTGAAATCACAGTGCACGTTTGTCTGGATTGCATTCTGTTTGGATTCAAACCACAACGCATGATTAATTTATTCAGTAATTATAACTAATTAGGTTTCATTTCACGGACCATCAACTACCGCAGGCCCGATAACGTTAATATAAACCTATAGTGACGGCCTGGCAAGCGAAATGGTCACTTTAATTTTTGCTATGTCCTGGATATTTTTAGGAGGCTTTGGCTGTAGGTAGTTATCACCCTACCAGCAAAGAGGTGCCGCCAAGTCAAAAAATCACGTTCCGGATGATACTGTGAGATAAATTACCTCTCACCAGGTTTGCAGGATTTCTTCTTAAGTTGTTTCTAAACTTACCATCAATGGTGAAAAAATATTTGAAATCGGACCGTAGTCTTGTGTGACATGACAAACATACATACAAAAACACAAATGGTTCCCGTTTATAATATGAATATACATAAATTACCTCTGACCAGGTTAATGCGCTTCCACCTTAGACTGTCATAGTATTAACACTTACCATCAGGTTTTTTGTTATTACTGACAGTTTTATCGTGACTGTGTTCTCACTTAATGGTAATTCATCATACAGTCTAAGACGGAAGCGGGCTGATCTGGAAAGAGGCGATATACCTCTTATGGTTTCTGCACAGCGTACCGGAACACACATCTCTTTGGCGATACGTAGGGTGCTAACTAGCCACGGCCGAAGCCTTCCACCAGTCTAAGGTTTATAAATTAGAAATTAGAAAATACAATTAGAAAATACAATTTTATAAATGCATGATCGAACCCGCGGCCTCTGCTAGCAAAGCGACAACTCGTACCACTGTCAAGCGCTAACCTGTCACCAATAAAAAAATGTCATGAATCGAGTGGTTGAAATATTTTCTTACACATGTTATTTTAATGAATGAATTAGTTATCGACTCTGACTAGTTTCTCATGAACTTCTTAAGTACATCTGGCACTCGACCATGTCCGTAGTTCCCGCTTAGTTAATACGAAGTAACTTTTTAATTGATCGTCATCTGCTCCCGACGGTTATACGTGACTGACGGAGTGCAAGGCTCGCCGTCAGTGACGCACGCAGGGTCGATGACTGCCGTTTTTATTGGGCCCCGTTGACTTGCATATGCAGTACGCCTGTGGGAACGCCAGGAAGTCGACTTTTTACTGCAATCAATCACTCTCGCTTTCATTTTTTATTCGTTGCAATCGCAAATAAAACCAACTGGGTCGTTGCGTAAATGAACAGTACTGTACTATAAAAAAAAAAAACTTGCTCTTAATTATTCTTGTAACATAATCGATATCGGGCTTAAATGACAATATGGCCTTGTTGCGATAATATACTGATATTGTAGTTGTAAAAAACGTTGACCAAACTTTATTGGAATAATACTTAGAACTTTCACCTTAGTTATCTTATATACCGTTTACTTAGCTCTAGTTCAGTCTATTATATCCTATTGTATTACTGTATGGGGAGCAGCAGCCAAAACGAAATTTCTTGAATTTGAAAAAACCCAAAGATCTTTATTGAAAGTTATGTTTTTTAATCCTTTTGACGGCCTCGCTGGCGTAGTGGTGCGAGTATTCGCTTTGCTAGCGGAGGTTCCGGGTTCGATCCCCGGTAGGACGAATTTAGGAAATTGTATTTTCTAATTTGTCTGAGTCTGGACTGNCCACATCTTTATGCTGCGGCAGATTATACAGAAGACCGAAGAGTATAATCGGCCACTTTGCTTAGCGTTCGTGAACTGTGAGAAAGCCCTCGATTCGGTGGAAACATGGGCCGTGTTGGCCGAGCCAAAACTAAATTTCTTGAATTAGAAAAAAACCCAAAGATCTCTGTCAAAGATTGAAAGTTATGTTTTCTAAACATTATAAATGCCCTACTGAACTGCTTTATTTCAACTCCGGATTACTCTCAGTTAGAAAATTACATATTTCAAATATCATTCTAAGACTGCACAAAATATTACCTTGTATACCTCTCAGCAATAGGAATAGATAACATCTTATCAAAAACAATTTTTATAGTACTACTTTTGCTCTAAGCCAGTACTCCTGACAATCCCAATCATAATCTCAAAGTTATTTGTAAACTACGCGAGGTCAAAGATAGTAAATAAACACTTGTTACCATAAAATTATGACGAAGTGGAATTCTTACTAAAACGTTTAGTATAAGATATAAACCGACATACGTCTGTTAATATTATATTTTAAATATGGCTTATTTAGTTTTATTTATTGATTAAGATCTATGACACTTACAGTAATAACTAACTCTGATACATTTACATTGAACAATTGAATTGAAATTATATACTGTAAAAAGATAATGTGTTAAGTTTCATTATGTTATTTTCTTTTCCTTGTTATAGTTTTATTTATTATCTTTGTTTATTTCTTCAATTATTTTTTTTATTGTTAAGGAAGAGCGGAGTCTTCTGCAAAATTTATTATATGTTAAACTGCTGAATTTAACGACATAAACTATTTTTTATTTTATTAGGTTTTGTTAAACTATGTATCTATAGAGATCTTTCTAGATATGTAGCTAAAGCAATTCGTAGATCGTCAAAAATGGTAAATGTCGTTATATTTTTATTAACCGACTTCAAAAAAAGGAAGAGGTTATCAATTCGTCGGTATGTTTTTTTATTTGTTTGTTATCTCATCTTCCGACTGGGAGAACCGAGCTTAATGATTGTTTTTTATATGAAAGATGGTACTTGTGAAAGGGTCCCATTTTATTAGCCCAGTTCTGATGATTGCATTCGTGAGAAAACCGTTTAAGTCTTGAATTTGCATTAAGCATGTACGCGACAAATTGACGAATAACTCAATATCCCAACCGTTTTTTATTGGTAAGGATATACTTCAAGGGTTATTCGATGGTTAGATTTTGATCATAGTATCCCTGAAAAAGCAACGGAACAATTCTTAGGTGCAAATTAACGAAACTCGGCTGAAACTTTTAAAGTCTATCCGGATATTAGAGCAACTGTAACGTTGGTATGGTCAAGTGATTGTCGTAGTTAAAAATGATGATCAATGGAACTCCTCAACGACTTTCTGTAAGGGTGCGATTTATGGCAAAATATATAACTGTCTGCAATCAAATGGCAGACAGCGTAATATTTATATTATAATGTGTGAAGCGGTGGTAACCAAGTGTGGGAGGGGGGAGGGAAACTTTTGCATACTAGTGATGTGCTCGATTACCATATAAAAGACTGGTGATAGCGTGGGGCAAAATAACCGACGTGTAACGAATAAGGTTGCGGGTTCGATCTCGGGTATGGTACCAATCTAAATTTCTTTCATTTAAACGTTGCTGTCTCATATGAGCAACTCGTTTTTAGGTGTACCTATATTCAGGCAAATTTGTTAGTTTAGTTCAGACTCGCTCAAATCAAAAAATAAATAAAAAATTCTGTCTTGACGGCGGTTCTTTATTTTGTTAAAATTTTTATTTATTTCATTTCAGAGATATGCTACTGACTAACACATCTCTTTGCTATTTTTGTTATTGTTAAATGAATCGGACGGAAATCAGATCGATTTGGTTTATGCAGTACCTGATTGTGGCTGACTAACCGATAAATATTAATTAGCTTGTATAGCATATATATTCCGATTATTTATTAGTTCATGAATGAAAATATGCTGTATTGTGTCGACATTTCGATATCAATAGGAACCTGTAAATATTTTTGAAATATATTATTAAACCACAAACAATTTAGTATTCATTAGTGTTATATTTTATACATCCGTTTTATTAAAACATTTTATCAATAAGCGATTTTATCAACTGATGCAAACTCCCGTTTCCTTAATATATACGTAAAACTAGCGACAATTGCCATTTCCTCGCATACAATGGGCTTTTGTCTAATGCAAAGTAATATGTACGATGTAATATGCGACTGTTTCTGTGAGTCATTGTGGTTGACATTACCAATTCATTACAAAACGAGTCACTGCGATGTTATTATCTTACACTATAAATGCAATTAGTTTAAATGAATTTGAAACACAAACTATTAAGATTGCGTTATTTTAAATAGTATTATCAATCTCTATACAATATTCGATAAACTCAGCAGAGTTTCTCAACAGGTGGGCCTGAAAATGAAAATGAATAAGACGAAAATTATGTCTAATATATGAACAGTGCATGTTGCCAGTGATTACCTACGGTTCTGAGACGTGGTCGCTGACTATGGGCTTCATGCGGAAGCTGGGAGTCGCTCAGCGTGCGATGGAGAGGGCTATGCTCGGAGTTTCTCTACATGATCGAAACTGAAATGAAGAGTTCCGTAGTAGAACCAGAGTCACTGTCATAGTCCTAGGAGTCGTGAACCTGAAGTGGCAATGGGCGGGGTACATAGTCCCAAGGACCGATGGATGTTGGGGCCGGAAGGTGCTGGAGTGGCGACCCCGCACCGGACGGCGCAGTGTAGGCAGACCCCCCACAAGGTGGACCGATGATATAAAGAGGGTCGCGGGTAGCCGCTGGAGCCAGGCGGCACAAGATCGGGCCTTGTGGAGGTCATTACGTGAGACCTATGTCCAGCAGTGGACGTCCATCGGTTGAAGAAAGAATGGAAAGAAAAATCTTAATTCAATTTAACTTTACGTAGTTTAAAAAATTGAGTATCTATTTTGTTCTAACAATTTATATTTGACNCGAGAAGGAGGTCTGCCACCGAATCAAACTACGCCAGATATTTTCAGTGCCTGAAGAACAAAGTCTTTGAACAGTGCATGTTGCCAGTGATTACATACGGTTCTGAGACGTGGTCGCTGACTATGGGCCTCATGCGGAAGCTGGGAGTCGCTCAGCGTGCGATGGAGAGGGCTATGCTCGGAGTTTCTCTACGTGATCGAATCAGAAATGAAGAAATCCGTAGTAGAACCAGAGTCACTGACATAGTCCTATGAATCGCGAACCTGAAATGGCAATGGGCGGTGCACATAGTCCCAAGGACCGATGGACGTTGGGACCGTAAGGTGCTGGAGAGGCGACCCCGGACCGGACGGCTCAGTGTAGGCAAACCCCCCACAAGGTGAACCGATGATATAAAGAGGGTCGCCGGTAGCCGCTGGCGCCAGGCGGCGCAAGATCGGGCCTTGTGGACGTCATTACGTGAGACCTATATCCAGCAGTGGACGTCCGTCGGTTGAAGCGACTACGACGACGACGACGATTTTTAAATAGATGGAAATAAACATCTTAATTCAATTTAACTATATGTTGTATTAAAAATTTGTATCATTTATTTTGTTCTAACAATTTATATTTGACTCTTGTATTTTGAAAACTATTAAATGTGATGCATTATACAAAAGTGATCAAGGCGAGGTTAATAATACGAAATATTAACAAATTACAAAGTAACAGTGAGGCACTTTAACTCTCTTTCTAACTTTACTCGAAAAATCGTTACATGGCCTAACGTGACGGTTGAGTGTTATTCAATGGTCACAAAATAATGAGCACAGCGTGCTTAAAAAATCATTGCAATAAGGAAGATATAATTATAATTCGCGTTAAATTTCGATAATCACTTAAAACATAGCCTCGAGATATTTAAGTTTCCTCGGATATTTTTAATATTTTAGACAAAACAAGTATTGAAAACTGCTTGAAATAAGAGCACAATATCATTATTGTGTTTTTATTTCAAACAGTTTTAAGGAGTCATTTTATTTCAAGCACTTTTAATGTAGAATTTTGTGTTAAGCAGCAGACAAGGAACAAAGTAAACCTCTGTATAAAATTGAAGTCGAAGTTTTGTTAGCTCCGGTTTGAATAAGTGACTAAATTATCTTAAGCCAATATACATTAACTTGCCGGTCCGAGTAGCAGTGGTCGGCTGCCGGCTAACTCCATTGTAAATCGGTTAATAAACAATTGGCTTTCCATCTGAATAATATTAAACTGTTAAACATTTCAGTGTTTAGTAAATGTACAATGTTTTGATGAGTCAGGCGGTGATTTTAGTGTTTGAATTAAAACAGGAGTAGAATCTGGCTTATGTTATTTGGGATTAGGCAATAAAAGCAGTGGTAATTTCAGATAGAACTTTTCTTTGCTTCCAATTACAGTTTATTAAAATGGAAAGTAAAATATCGTTTTTTTACAATAGATTTTAAATATACAGACAATATATTTTAAGACTTATTTTGAGTTTAGCACTTGAGGTAAGTTTAAGATTTTTGATATAATTTCATTGCAGTTTGATAATTTTATCTGTTCTTTAAAGCTTTTCCGGTAGTTTGGTAACTAGTCGAAGCCTCTAATGAATACGTACCAGCTTTGATTATTATCTTTAATAATTTACAAATTGTATTTACTGTGTTTTGTTATAATAAAGATTTATGAATCAATTTCCCAAGAGAAATTGATATTTAGTTATCTTCATAGTTGACGGATTATGCTAGAGAAATAAGAGAATTCTTCATCTAAGACTTTCATCAACAACCAAATTTGGTTGCTAGAAGTTAAAAATAATAAATAAGTACAGTTATAGAAATATGATCCGTACTAATATTATAAACGCGAAAGTAACTCTGTCTGCCGCACTTTCACGCCAAAACTACTGAAACGATTTTAATGGAGTTGGTATACAGATAGTCTATAGATCCTGAAAAAGAACATATGCTACTTTTTAATGCAAAAAAGTATCGTCATTCTCAGAGAGAGAAGCTTGTATTTATTTTTAGGTTGTCGAGTCGATATAAATAAATACGACATTCAAAGTTCTACCTTCAATATTGTATAATAAAAAATCCTTACTAATATTTTAAATTAGCAAGTAATTCTATGTATGTAGCAATTTCACGCCTATAATACTGATATGATTTAAATAAAAATTGGTACACAGATACTCTAGAACCTCAGAAAGGACAATGAGCTCTTTATAGTGAAACACTGCAATTAGCTTAGTAAACTATTTATATAGATGTCTTATTTGTAAAATAATTAGCAGAAATGATTAAAAATGTTACCCAAAACACCATTCCATGCAGACGAAGTCGCGAGCCCATTATGGATATAATTCCATTTGCATTAGTTAAACCACAGTCTTAAACCACAATATATAAACTCGGTGAACCAGTTTCACTGGTCGTTATTTGCTATCTCTGTTCTAATTTGATACACAAACAATGGACTTTCGATCTCAATAATATTATACTGTGAATGTTCATATGCATGTTAAGCGTTTGGTTAATTTACAAGCTTAAATTCTAATCGTCTTCGTTGTTAATTGTTTTAAGTATTCCACTCAAAATTTAGTACCTGAAATGAGATCTACTGCCTGTTGATATTCACAATGGATTTGTGCTTTTGTCTTGAGTCACTACAGGTTACTTGCCTAGTGTCGTAAATTTGCCTAACGCCAATGGGATCTGCCGACGCCATCTTATGGATTGGCGTTATCATTCCATCATCTTGGGACACTAACGTTCATTAGATATTCCATCTGTTAGTTTCCCTTTTTTCTTCTTCAACTTCAGCTTCAGCAATTCATTCATAATTCATTGAGCATAAATTGCAGGTATCTATTTTGTTATTGAAGCTTGTAGTTAGCAAACCCTTTTCAGATGTATCCCTGTGGTATAACGACATCGACCACGCATTCTTCTTTACTTCACTACGTCAGTTCTTGATACATTTTTAATGATTTTTTTCGGCTCTGTTATAGGAATTTCTAATATTGATATTTGTGAAAACGTTGTAGAATCACAGTGATTCTTCTTTGTGAAAAAGAGCTTGTTTAAAGGCGTCTCTAATGAGAAGTATTGTAAAAACTCTTGTTGATGTGAAACATCTTCAGGTGCACGATGCAAATTTTTTAACGGATGAATCGCGTGATTAGCGTCACGAAGGAGTGCAGCGTTTTTATGCTAATTCGTTTGAAGGTTAAGTAGTTATATTATTTAAAAATAACATGTGGCATTTTAACTTGCCAATCTTCATTTAATATACTCTATTTATCATAAAAATATTTCATAAGCTCCTTTTTCTAAATGTTAAATTCAAAACAAAATTTAATTAATAATTTCTAATGTTGACAAAAATCACGTGCCATTTTTATTTACAATTAGTCATTTGAGATTCTAATAATTTATTTGTATTAATTTACGACCATTTTAATATTTTAATGACAATTAAATTCATATCTTAACATATCTTCCATTTTTCTCCCTCTAAGTCTCAGAAATGTAACGTTATAGATTTGTATAAATATAAACAAGACTTGAAAATTAGTTTGCCAAAGAAGTTTCTCTTCTGACATGTGTACTTTGTGCGCAATCATTTTTAATTTGTGTCACCCAACGCAAATACTCAAATTAACAGTTTTATTTGGTCATTTTCATATTACGCTTCCAATACCCAATATGTAGATATGTGAAAGATTGGGTATATTGTATGTATAAGTTCTCTTAGCCAGAACTAAAATCTTCATCGTTTGTTAATCGAGCGAATATTTATCGTGGTTGAAGGAATTCGAGATCGAGTTCTTTGAACGTGGTATCTTTTTATCGCTTGCTTTTATCAGTTAGTTTCCTAGCCAGGTGCGGCCCCGCGATAACAGGACTGGCTTCAATCGCCAACAACGTGCTATAATTTAAACAGCAATTATTTAAGCACTTGACACTAATTTGTATTATCTTTAATAGGATTTATGTATAGTCTGATTGATGAATATGAAATACATATGAATACATATGAATTTTGAGATGCTCATATATTTTTTTGCGTTGACAAAATGCGTTAAAAAGTTTTCTCTATTTCTCCAGATTAGTCGAGATGTTAACTACTTTTAGTGTAGTACAATCGTAACTGCTTAATCAATGTGATGATATATTTTCTATAAGTATAATATTTAAAAATTTTGAGTTGAGTAAGAGTGATATCATTTAATAGAAGAAATGTCAATTATTATTAACAACCATCCAATATTATTTTTTTCATTTCTTAATCTTCAAAGGTATATTGATGCAAAGAGGAAAGTTGCGATGCAGAATACTGAAACAATTAGAAAATATTTGATGATAGAGAATTTATTAAAGTGCCTATATATGTACATACATAGAAATTTAGGGCCTTACAATATATGCCTATATAGATTTAATAAGTATTTTGCTCTTAAAGAAATTTCTAAAGAGGGTACTTTCAAATTCATGTCTCACTAAGAAAGCAAAGCACAGGTATTTTTTAGACATTCTAGGTAATTTTGAATCTTTCATAAAAACTCTCTTAAGTTCTTGAATTATGTTGATTATTTTTACATATCAATAATACAATTAAAAACGGTTACGTGGAGACAAATTGTCAATATTTTGTTTTGTATTTCAGAACTGCTAATGGAACAACGACAAAAGAGAATATCAATGGCGTCCGTTGATAGTCAAGAGTCTACGGAGACTGATAGAAATGATGATAAATGTAAGTTGCCTTATACATATCCTACTTTATAAAGACAGAACTGAAATCACCGCTAATTGTGACTTTGTATCTGGTCCTAAAATCGACAATTAGGATCAAGTACTTATGCAAGCTTCTTATGCACTGTCACAATAACCAGTAATCATTTGAGTTATTACTAATATGGAGTTTTGTAACTAAAAGTTGAACATCACGAAATTAAATAAAATTATATGTAATTTAATTTCATGTCTCCTATTCATGTGACATAAAACACCCATATAAAGCGTTATTTATTACTGTAAAAACGTCGGTGAGACAGTTTTCAAATCATGTAAGATATTGTGTTACTTAGCTGTTTGTGAAACTATCACGAAGGTATGTCTGTATATTTAAATCTATGAGTAATTTTCGTTAAATAATATACACATAAGGGTCTAAATTTTAATTGGCAATGAAAGCTGAAAGGCCCAGAGGAGAAATACTTCCTCCTTATCTATGCCAAACAAGCTTTCCTCTATCCTTAGGCACTTATTAAAGGAAGAGCTTTATAGAGCTTATATAGATTTTATAAAAGCACTCCTATAAGGCTTGAAAAAGTTGATAAACCTTTTAATAGTTTCTACAATTGTTATTATTTCGTATCATAGATTAATTCATGCTAATGTATTGTGTGTTTTGATTGATATAATATTAAAGAGAAATTAACTAAGGTGAAATTGTTTAATGTAATTGAAATCTGGCACACAAAAATATCGCAGAGTCGTAAAGAAATTAGACAGAATTGACTTTATTATCGTGTATACTGATAATATATATTTTTAAACTGCAGTTTATTGTATCTTTCTCTGAACTACATTATTCTTGAAACGAAATTCAATGATGATATTCATTTTAGTATTAATAACTCTAATCTTTGCTCCAGGTGTATTAAACGGTTTCATTTACGTGAAGCACACATGAATAGTATTGTAGGTCAGTACATTTCAGCACGTTGCTAGACTTGTTAATAAAATATGTTTGGGGTTTCTTTCTTCCGAGGTTGTTTGCTTTTGGATAATGGGTGTAATTTTTAAAATTTCTTTTATTTTATTTATATTTCTTACGTTTCCAGGTAGATAGAAGGTAATCTTGTGCACGTTTAATATAAGATACTATTGTATTGTTGTATTTCGTATACTTAAAAAAAATACAGTATTTTTATCATTGCTTGTGTGAAAGTAGTTCTGTTCAAAATTTATGGCTATCAGTGTGTGAATAGTTTATAGGGTAAAAGAATAAAAAAAAGGCATTTATCCTTTAAACGTATTTTTGTTATTACAGATAATTCTCTACGTGGAGTTCCCGGTGAGGTCCGAAGGTTTGATAAAAAATTTAGAAGAACGACTTGGTACTGTGAATGAGTTCAAAAACCGGTGTATTTGGTATTAGACAGTGATTAAAGGAAACAATGACAATATTATGGGTTAAAAAAAGATGGCATCAAAAACAATAGATAAAATTGGAAAATGTATAAAAAAAACACTAGATACAATCGTAACGTCACACGTTACTAATATCCGCTAGGAAATATTTACAATGGCAACTCTATGATCAAGTGTTTCTTGGTAAAATGTAAGGAGTAATTGTATTTTAACTGTATAATTTCAATTAACTGAATGAATGATGACATATCTTAGTAATTAGACGTTATAAGTATTCAGTTCAGAATAAAACCTGTATTGTAAATATGACAGAATCGGAAACAATTACCTTTTTTAAATTGGGATGTAGTTACTTGAAATTATAAATTTGTATGTAAAACGGTGTCATTAAAAGATATACATGTATGGGCAAAATAAAAAACTAAGTTTTAAGATATAATTTATTGTGAACGGAAAATGTTTTGCCATGTAAAAGGATATAAGTGATTATAGGCGGCTAGTCAGACGAGCGGCTTGAATAGGTATACTTGCAATTAATCTAATTAAGATTTTTTAAAATAATGCATTCGAGATATGATAGGACCATTTGACGTGGTAACGTGTTATAAATCGATGGCTGCACGCACGAAAACAAGCGATAGAGAGGCGCGATCAGCCTAAGAGTTCGGCTAGTGACACATCTAACGTGCATAGCTATTAATATAAGATTAAAAATTCTTTATCAATTATGTATTCTAATGATGTTCTCACGTAAAATATAGTCCGTAAGCGGATTATACAGACATTTTTTTATTAATATATAATACTCTATCAGAAAATTATCAATTTAGTATTACCTTATACCAGAGGGACCTATTAATTATTATCCGTTATATCTAGGTAGGTCAAGTGCTTTCACAACGCATTTCTGTTATTTATAACTTTGTGTCCAAATCCAAGCAAAATCAAATGTAGTTGCTATGTACTCGTATAAAAAATGTGGTCGTACAAATAGTCCTTAGATGAGACTAGCGACCTTTTGGTAATTATAAAACACCAAATTACAAAATTTAATTTATAATGTGTAATGTTTAACCCTTATCATTCTTGTGGCGCCGCAGTGGCGACATAATAAATATATTACCAGATCCATAGACGCCGTGGTGGTGCCAAGCGTGGTATAAAAAAGCGACGAGGTTTTCAAAGTATTATTCTGATAACATACGGGTCAGCTACATATGGTCATACAATTGTTTATACAATAACTAGGCATTAATTTTAATTGAATATTTCTTTACCATGAAAAATATAGAAATATCATCAAGGGTTAATATCAGAATGAGCGGCAATTTGACGATTAAGTCTTATTTTAAGCAATATGTGGAGAAAAGAAATTTAAAGAACATATTTTATATCTTTATTGGGTTATTTTTTTACGTTGTTAATATAATAAGTAACTGAGGTTGGTAAAAATCCAGGTTTAAAATTGTGGAAAGTGTTCATGTAAAAGGTGTCTCAACAAGCGACATTGCACTTTTATACTATATTCGAAGTGCTTTTGTGGCAGTTGGAAATGTTAGAGCATTTGAATAACAGTGTATTTTAAAATTCCTGGTCACCACTAAATTTAATCTAGAATTCGAGGTTTATTTTGTTGTAAAAATGATTTCGACTTTGAAAATTTATGTTTTATTTAATTTGAATTGTCTTATTTTAATACAGCCTACAAATATATACTTATATATATCCTTCTTAAATGGGAACTTATTCTTAAGCGATGATAACATTTTCGTTGTCAATTGAAGAACACAATAAATTTTCCAAATCTTTTTCTTGCCTAACATATATATATATATATATATAGGTTTCCCGTGACCCCGCTTGTCTGTCCATTTTCTAGAGAGTTTAAAAATTGTTTGTCGCTGTATCATTCCAGTACTTCTGGACTCTAACGTCCATTGATTCTTCGACCATGTTACCACTTTTTTAATTGAATAAGAGAGTATTTAAAAATTCCTGGTGATCACTTTATTTAATCTTGAATTTTAGATTTATTTTGTTATAAAAATGATTTCGACTTTCCAATTACAGGTCTTATTTCAATCGTCTTTTGTCTTCTTGGTTTTAAATGGTGGCTTAAACGACACTAACAGTGTCCTTGTCAACTGATAAACATGGCGATATGAAGCCCTTTCTTCCGACACATATAACTATCGCTCTGTGGTGACCACGCTTGATATTATCTGTCCATCTACTTGAGTTTAAAAAGTAGATTTCCCGCTACATTATTCCAGTACCCTTGGATCTCCACGTCTATTATTTCATATGTCAATTTTACGCCGTCTATGATTAATTCGGCTTCGCCATTTGTAGTCACTTTTGATCTACCTAAGATGATTTCGGATTTGACATTGTTTAAATTGAAAAATGTTCGCCAATACATAAAATTTCTTGATAGGATGTTGTATTGTATAATCATATTAATTACTTTAACAAAGGCTTACAGCGAGAAACAATGCAATAAATAACTTGATTTAATTAAAATAACGCGATGTACATTTCGCTTCTGACCACTATATTGTCAATTTGGTTCTACATTTCCTTATGTGTGGATTATTTTGAAGTAACTTGACTTTATCATTATGGAATTATGTCAAAAAAACCTGAATCTATCGACATGATTAACTGTTACATCTCTGAATTGCCTATCGATTTTGCCTGTCAACAATTTCTTAAATTGCTGACAGATTAGCGCTTAACACTTGATAGTTAGTGATAGTACAGTCTAGTATGGAAGTGTGCTAATCTTTTAAGTGTCAATTTACCTCTTAAGGTTTCTACATACAATCGCTATGAAATACATATTTCTTTGATGGTAAATTAGGAAATTTTTTTTTTTAATTTGTCTGAGTCTGTACTAGTAAGATGCTTCTAGCGTGGCTAGTTTATCATTTTACCAGCAATATCGTACCGCCAAGCAAGAGATTAGTGTTCCGGTATGATGCTGAGTAGAAACTAAAAGAGGTAAATTGCCTTTTACCAGATCAGTGCGCTTCTATTTTAGACTGTATCATCATTTACCATTAGGTGTGATCACAGTTCAGCTCTAATCTTTTGGCAATAAAAAAATCCCTGATGATGATTAGAAAAATTAGAAAATGCATTTTCCTAAATTCGTTCTACGCGGGATAGAGCCCGCGATTTCCGCTAGCAATTCTAGTATTTGCACTGCTGCAACAGAGCTTCCGTCAACATGGTATGCTTATGATAAAATTAGTATAAGAATAAAGTGTAATTCCAAAGAAAATTTTATTTATCTAAACGTGAAATACAATATAATATTAGTAAACTATAGTGGCAGTGAAGAAAGCTAACGATATTTTGAGGATTGTGATAAATTATGCTAGGTATTCCATTTTATGTAATTAGTGCTTATGTCAGTCATTATTTTATCGAACATTGTTATATTATTGTTAAAATACTGTAAATACTTAAATATTCAAAATATACTTAAATATTATAGACAACATTGTATCGTTATTCCAGTCTTAAATAATGTCAATGTAAGTAACGATTTTATAATGGTAAATTAAATGAAAAGTAATAAATAACGTGCTTTTATTTATAACCAACCTTCACTTTGGATTTTACTCTAATATAGAACATAAAAATAAATGAAATAGCGTGGTGCTTTTAGTTTCTTGAACTGTAATAGTAAACGGAGGCTGAAATTCATTTGTTTCTATGCTTTTATTCCTCAAAACAGTGTATTAATTGGTTTCGGATTTCGAATATGAATAAGAATAACAACAACGTATTTTTTACTTTTTATACACCACTGTAAAATAATAACTTATATATAGTACAAGAGGCGGTCTTATAGCTTGATAACAATCTCTACCATAAAACCTTTTGTATAGGAGTAGTTCTAGCAGATAATAGTGAGTGGTGTATTTTTATAGACATATATACAAATTACTACAACAATAATATATATGTTAGCTTATGCATAAACTAATATTGATATTGATTGATTGATATTGATTGAATATAAAAAAGGTTAAATATGAAATAGAATAAGCCCTAAATAGATGCAAATAATGAGCCTTTTTAGTGAGTTCTCAAAAATATGTAGTCAACTTGATTGTCATATACAACAAGAGGAGTGAATTATACAAATTTGTACCTTGAATTTGGAAAGATTTTTTAAAATAATTTGTTTAACAAATCGGTCTCCTTAGAATTTCATTTCGTATTGACCGAAATTGGGATTGCTCTCCAAGTAAGTTAAACATATCTTTAAGATACGAAGGTGTTTTCGGATTTAATATCAAACAGAAGATTTGTGTATCCCGGCGAACACTATACATTAAAAAAATCAGTGCGTACAAAGTACACATGTCAGAAGTGAAACTTCTTTGGCAAAAAAAGTCTAGTTTATATTCAACTCTACATAAATTTAACTGTCATCACAATATTAAAAGTTTCGAAAATTAATTTATTGAAATCCCAAATGACGAATTGTAAATAAAAATGCCTCGTGTTTTCGGTCAAGTATTAAAATGACCTAAACTTCAAACGTATTAGCATAAAAACACTGCACATCTTCGTGACTCTAATCAAGCGTTTTATCCGTAAAATAATATCACTCATGCGCCTAAAGAAGTTCCATTTCAAAAATCTGATTTTTTAAATATACAAACAGAGTGGCGTTTGCTCTTGATAAATGCTATGCTAAAGATAACTTTTAGAAAATAAAGATATGCCTTTGCAAGATGTTAAAATATAAAAATATACTTAGATAAAATATCTCTGTACGAATGCAATAAAAGAAGTTAGTCCTGCATTGCTAGCAAACGATGATGCCGAGCCGAGCGCATTCGCCATTTGTATTTTAGGCTCAGCTGTTGAAATCTCACGTTTCACCTGTCGATGGCACTTGAATAAAGTTCCACTCTTTTGTTAGAACATTTCCTTTCCACACAACCTTCGCAATAGTAGTGTATTTTGAACGCGACATTGTCAAGACTGACAATAAAATATGCATATTCTAACTACAGTTAATTTATCAGGTAGAGTTTTCCTAATTTAACTTTTTCAAATTAAACGCCGTTGCTGCCCTTATTTGCATAAAAGGTTACGCGTAGTTTCAGCATCGATTCAATTTCAACAACTTTCGCATAAACACGGTATATTACAAGACTATACACAAATGCTGAAAATTCATTTTATTCAAATACGTGTCTTGTTCAAACTTTCAATCGTTAATTAAACATTTTCTTTCTCCTTATTCAATCACTAGATGATAATATAGTTTTTACAAATATGAATTTATTAATTAAATTTATTTTGTGTAATTGTGGCGCATCCCATCTGTGCAGTGTAAATTCACGTAACGTGTTAAAGGATTTCTTTCTACAAAATTTAAATAACTTAAGAAATTCGTGCTAGATGGCTTAGGAAGTGACCTACTTTCTATTATAATATTTATTATACATCTATCAATTAATTTCTCTGCTTTACTCTCGTTAAAATGTGACTAAATATGTAAAAGCAACAATTTCGCTTTCCTTTAGAAATCAAATTAAATTTAATAGAATATTTTAGTTTTTATGTATTTGGTTTGGTAGACATTTGACATTGATAACCAACAATTTTTTATCGCAACTATAATATTTCGGAAATCCGGGCGTAAAGGTCGTATTTTTTATTAGCTGTAGCTTTTTTTATTTATTGATTATAAACTGTACAAAGTTTGGTCGGGTCAGCTAGTCGGTTAATAGAAATACGCTGTTTAAATGCTGACAATACTAACGTCACTTCGCGGAGAACCGATGACATGTATATATAATGCCCACAGCATGTTTTAATCACGGAAAGTACGCAATAAATCGGTTGGAATTACAAATTTAACCGAAACACATATCAAAGTTTAAATTGATGCTTGTTGAGAAGCAGCTCATTTGTTACAAAAGAAATAAAACGAAGTAACGAAACACGTTTGTTAAAATCCGCAATGCGAAAAATTATAGCTGAGGGAGCGAAGTGGAGCGGAATATTCTACCTGAAGGCTAAATTTTATTGCCTCGCGTTGTTTTCGAACAATTGCATTAATAGTGTATCAAAGGAGCTTCCTCGGCGGCTTTACGGTTGTGGAGTGAAACGCAGGGATACAATTAAAATATTAATAATTTAAATAAACGAAGGTAGACTTGTAAACGAGAAATCTGGTATTACTGACATAACCAGGAATAACAGAAAATGAAAGTCACTCCATAAAAACCGGCTGTTGTTTTCTACGTTATTCCATTTTTTTCTATTCCAATGAAAGTATATACAATACGTAATTGAAAAATTAGGTATTATTTATTTAATTCTTATTACCTGGATTTCCCATTCTGTCAAAGCACGGTATTTTCCAGTCCAGACCAACAATTCAAACTGTATATCAGTCATCGTAATTTACTACAATTAATAGTAGGAATAGTTATATATCACTAGATATCAATAATAGTTGCGATATGCCCTTAATATTGACAATAAATATTGTGGGCTCTTCTCAGAATAAAGAAATTTGTAAACCTTTATAAGTTTATTAGTTTATAAGTATAACTTTGTAGTTTTTGTTTCTACTTCAGTATGTGCCAGTAAGGTAATCGAAATTATTAACTCCAATGTGAGATCTCTACAACAGAAAAATACTTAACAGTGTTCGTAAAACAAAAGGTAAGTAAATATACAAATAGTATTTGATAATACAGTTACCAAACATATCATTTTACTTATTGCTGATTAGTACTGACTCTGCTCTTAGCTGATGGTAAGTGATGATACAGTTTAAGATGGAAGCGGATAAATCTGGTTGGAGGCTATAATTACACAGCATCGTAACGCAAATTTCTTACTTTGCGGTACTTTTTTGCTGATGGGGCGATAACTAGCCACGTCCAGAGCCCACTAGACTAGACCTAAAATTAGAAACTACAATTTCTAAAATATGCCCCATTGGGAATCGAACACACGACATAAATCCAGCAGAAGCTAGCGAAGCGAGCACCATTGCGAGTCTGCGAGGCCGTCAAAATTTATAGTAATAATTTTGAACCCCTTTTTGATATTTTCCGTAATCCTTATTATTTTGATGCTAGTGTAATAATATTTTATTTGATGGCCATAATTCTAATATGAAGTATAATTAAAATCATGCGCATCGTACTGCAGAGCAGCAAGAAGCGTACTGCAGATCGTCACATGCATATGTATGTATTATAAAGAATGACGAAAGCCAAACTGATTTTCTTGACCAGTGACGGCCTCACTGGCGTATAGGTGCGGAAAATTCTTTTAGGTGGCAGACGTTTTGGATTCATTTGAAATGGTGGAATTTCTTGTATATCTCTTTCTGTACTAATGAGAGGCTTCGGCCAATGCTAGATCACCCTACTAGTAAATCTGTTTCGGGAAGCAAAAAAGTTGAACTAACATCATCTTTAACCGTATAATTCGTATGTGTGTGTATCCTTGAACACCTCTACAACGACTGAATAGATATTATTTGTGGCTTAAGGTGAACTCGAGAATAGTTTAGATTCAATTCAATACGATAAATAATGAATTTACCCATATCTCCACGGGACCGTGAACTACGTGGATGACCGCCGGGAATAGCTAGTAAATTATGCAAACAAAAAATTCTTTACATGTGATTGAATGCTTCCTAAACGGCTTTTCCATTTTGATGAAATATTTATGTGTATTCTGATGGTGGTTTCAAACTTTATATTGACAAGAAAAAGTAAGTAGCAGCCCATTAACGTCCTACTGCTAGGCATAGGCCTCCTTATTCATACGAGAGAGGATTATAAGAGCATAGATCCACCACGCTGCTGCACCGCGGATTGGCAGGCATAATACACAAGTGCATTCTTTATTCCTTCACCCTCATAGTCCGATGTGACGGAAATCCGACACGACTGGAGAGAGATCAAGCGCAGGACCGATGGCTTAACGCCCTCTCCAAGGAACGGGTGTGAAGCGCATAGCCAACTTCCCAACTTCGGGAAAAAAATTGAAAATTCTAACTAGTAAACTCGATATAGATTTTTGAATTGGTCCGACTCGGGACTCAAACCCAGGACTTTATGTCTGCAGTCAAACACGCTAACCACTAGATCAATAAAGAAGTCAATATAATATTGACAATGCAATTCGATAAATAATGGACGTCCCGAAAAAAATTAAAGCAGGATGATATTCTGCTTATCTAAACAAACAAGTTATAACTACAATAATGCTGTATGCTTCTTAATAACATCTGAGTTGTGTTACCTAGACGCCGGTTTTGAAGAGAACGCAAAATGATGTCTCGGCGGATGGGAGCTTTACGGCGCCATTTCTCTGAGCCCGACTTGTTTCAACAGGAGTTCTTTGGCGTCTTTAACACTCCCTAGAGGGTTCATTTATATATTCGCAACACGGAGGCGGCAATAAAACTGCGTTATCCCGGTCATTATTTAGTCATCGCCCGGCCGCTCCTTGGCGCTAAGAAAATAAAATGCAACTGAATTACATTTACGACTAGTCTGCAGCTACGTGCAACAGTTGGAGTACTACTTATAGAAAACTAACAACTATTTGGGTTTCCAAAGTATAATAATAAAATAAATAATGATAGTATAGTCATCATTTGAAACTAATCAAGTATATATATCTCTGTTATCTATTAAGAAAGTCGGATTTATAAAAGCACAACAAGGTTTAGGAGTGCTTTTGAAACCACTCACTTTAACTTGATTGTGCTTTTGTTGTTCTTACATTCGAGCTTTTCATAAATAACGTTCGTGTATTTGTTTCCAAAGCGTACGCGCACCATATGTTTGATAAATACTATTTCTAAAGATTTGTTGTAAATGTGTAAAAAGGCAATGCTGAGAGTTATTGATCAAAGAATGATTCACAGAAAAATTAGAAAAGATATCCAAAATAAGTGTAACTAACTTGTATATCTGTTTTGTATGTTACAATAACAAGTTTTTATTTAATGCGTGGAAACTTATAATAACGAGTTAATTCTCTGTAGGTGGTCTGTTCCTGCTTATCTGAGCAACGACTGCTAGAATACGTGTTTTAAAGAGAAACATGCCCTTTTTACTCAAATAAAATTACTGTAATGGCAAAATTGAATTTAAGATGTAAATATAAAAATAACCTTGCGTGTTGGAACCTTTTTGAAAATATCGAAATTAGTGAATATACGGAGCTTTGCAATATTTACAGTCAGATTATTCTGAATCTGTATAGGTTAGGGCTTGATTATAATATCACATGATGGAAATGATGTTACAGTGTAAGGAGTACACAAACCTGGTAAGGGATTAATCTCATGCTGGTTTAGAAAGAGAAAGGTTTACTAAAATGGTTAACCTTTTAACGGTTTTTAGACAGCTTCGTACCGGAATGCAAATATTTAATTTATCTTGTAATTAGCCAATATCGAATCTTTCCTTTGGATCAGACCTAGACGAGGTAGAAATTATATGTAGTTTCCTAAATTTGCTCTCAGGGATGAAATTGGAGAACTTAGCTAGTGAAGTCATTACTCGCTCCAATACGTGCATACCACGAATATATCTATATATTACGCTTTATTGAAAAATACGCTATAAAGTAAAATGTATATAAGTTTTGAGTATTAGGTATTTTTGTTGTGCTATCGGGCGGCGGGTAGTAATACACGGATACCGTAGGATTTCTTGGACGGCGGCGACTCTCCTGGCGGGCGACCCCCCTTGGGAGCTGCGGGCGGAAGTCTTTGCAGTCGCCTATCAGTGCAGGATAGCTACAAGGGCTTCCAGAGGTGCTGACTCCTTCGATGACCAAATACGGAGGATCAGGGCTCTCGCCGACAGAGCTCTGATCGAAAAATGGAGGGAAGATCTTGGGTTTCCAACTGCGGGTATAGTCACGGTGGAGGCGATCCGACTTCACCTGGATAATTGGCTCACCAGGAGGCAAGGATCTCTTTAATACCGTCTGGTGCAGGTGCTTGCCGGTCATGGTTGCTTCGGCAAGTACTTGCACCAGGTCGTTGGCTGTGAGGAACTGCCTGCCTATCATGAGTGTGGTGCTCCTGTAGATACGGCGCACCATNTGCGGGCGGAAGTAGCTACAAGGGCATCCAGAGGTGCTGACTCCTACGATGACCAGATACGCAGGATCAGGGCTCTCGCCGATAGAGCTCTGGTCGAAATATGGAGGGAAGATCTTGGGTCTCCAACTGCGGGTATAGTCACGGTGGAGGCGATCCGACCTCACCTGGACAATTGGCTCACCAGGAGGAACGGATCGCTTTCCTACCGTCTGGTGCAGGTGCTTGCCGGTCATGGTTGCTTCGGCAAGTACTTGCACCAGCTCGTTGGCTGTGAGGATACGCCCGCCTGTCATGATTGTGGTGCTCCTGTAGATACAGCGCACCACACCCTGGCGGAGTGTCCAGCGTGGGCACCCCAGCGGCATATCTTGTTGTCGCTGGTTAGAGGGGATCTTTCAATGGAGAGCATAATTGGGGTAATGCTCTCTAGTGAAGTTGGGTGGAGGGTGGTTGCCTTCTTTTGCGAGACCGTCATCTCGCTGAAGGAGGCAAATGGAAGGATAAGGGAGCAAGAGGCTGAAGCTCTAAAAAAAAAAGGTAAGGTAGGTAAGCTATTCGCAATACTGGAGAGCGGTTGCCTCCTTTTGCGAGACTGTCATCGCGCTTAAGGAGGTACGGCAAAGGGAGAGGGTGAATGCCGCTGAGACACTCCGGCCTCGACGATGGGGAGTAGAAAACGTGGAGGTGGAGGTTCATACAATTCCTCCCCCTATAGAATATCGGTGAGCCGGCTGCAGCCGAGGCGCCAGAGAGGAATGCCTTAACGAACCTCTGGCTCCCCACTCATGGTTGACGAGATTCCCGCTGGGTTTTAGTGGGTACTGCGAGTTCTTCTCCATCGCGGAGTCCCACACTCCCGACCACACAGTCGGAGTGCGTAAATGCATTTCCCAGCGACAAAAAAAAGTTAGTCCTCACTCATAGGAGAGAGTGTTTTATAGCATATATAGATAGGTGAAGTGTAAGGTATATCTCTTATGATGTGACTGATATTGTGATGTCGTAGCACAAATGAAAAAAAGTTTTAGCTTCGAGTTCGGATATCGTAGTGAAACCTTAGTAAGAGTTCCGGTCAGACCCGGTTACGAGCTAGCCATTTTACGAGGCGGCCCCGGGCGCCGCTGCTAAATCTCCTTATTTATCCGGGAAAACATAAACCGTAGTCTCAGCAAAAATTAATTGGCTTCCACGCTCTTTCTTGTCGCACATTACGTTTTGCCAGTTTATTGTTTTGGCTTTACCTATCCATTTGCTAGTGTTATTGAAATAACATGTGTGTTTCATGTCTTAATTGATTATTTTACGACAGATTTTATGATACACCTCATAATCGGAGAAAATATTAAATTAGTGCACACAGACATGTACAAAAAATTCATAAACTTAGAATTAAAGACTACAAGCAATCTTTTTTAGAAGACCTTTGCTCTAGTGGACGCTTAGTAAATAATTAAAAGGGGCAAAACAGTGCAAGATATATTTAAGTATAATATAATTAAACATATACAAATAAAATGGAACAAATATTCATAACATAAAATTTCAAATGGATTGTTATACTTAACACAACGTTGTTAATTAGTTTATATTTACAGAAATTTTCTCTTAAAAATAATTTCTTTTTTCTTTCTTGGGCCTGCAGTATTCTGATAGTAAATACGAGTGAAATGCTGTGTTGTGTCTTTAATTTTAACGGAAATAATACAGAGAAAAAGAAATAAAATCATTCAAACGTTGTGACCCAAACCAGTTTCGATAGAAAGATAATAATGCTTAGATCATTTTATTTCATTATAGCTACCGATTTACTTTATTTTAAAAAATTATTCACTCGCTCACCAACAAAACTATTCGCCGTTGACTAGAATTCAGGCAAAAGGGTTACATACGGTTCCTTTCGCTATGAAGGCAAACTCTCTCCGCATACTCTCAAAAGATACTCTCCCCATACTTCTTTGGGACTGGGAACTCACCGGTTCCGTCACTCACTACAGGGAACAGCTAGTTGATTATATATATGTGCAGAAATATGGACATTAACCGTTGTGACTTAAAATAGCAGACGCATTTTAGGAGTTAAACGAAAATCTTAAGGATTATTTGTTTAAATTTTAAAATAGTATTTAAAATAATACCTATAAAATGTTTATTGTGAACTAGATGAAATGTTAAGGTTGTCTCGCATGTGGTTTAAACTACACGCTGCCGTGGTGTGTTTTATAACATACTGTTCTGTTTTTATTTTTATGAGCGGACCAAATTTGGCGTGATGTTCAAACGAGGGATCATAACCATCGGACACAGCAAATGTTTGCAATCCCATCCGTAAACCAGGTTTTGTACCGGAGCGTTGTATCATTTGAGACTCTATTTTCTTTGAGCAAGGATTCCTCTTTGTATGATATCAGTAATGCATTCAACGATCTCACTCACGCGTTGCTATTTTATTTTTGTTATCATAAAAAGCTCGCTTTCACCTGAAAATTCTTCTCCGAGAAGGTACACTTCATTACCGTTTGTGTGTTTTATGTGTATCCGTTGTTAAAAGGAAATTTAAAAGTATATTCCGTATTACTTGTTGAATGTTAAATTGGTTTGGCAGTAGTGCTTGTATATTCCTAATTCAGCGAACATTGCATGGTAAGTTGCGTAAATATATGGGAATATTTGAAAATGATACATTAAAGAGACATGTTCGTTGTTAGACATCATTTTTCCCAATCTTCTCCATAATGAATTCGTTTCGTAAGTACACTTTTTAAAGGCCAGTCAAATGATGTAAAAACCAAACGGACAAGTCAGAGAACCTTCGTATTAAAATGATTACGTATTCAAGAAGTAAATTTCGTATTATATGCGCCATTAAACCAAAAGTTGAACTCTAATACTAACTTACAACTAGCTGAAAATTATTTATGGCATGTTTATTGATTTAATACTACAAATTTTCAAATATTATTTTAAATATTTCAGATTACAAAATTTGGCCTTGTAAATTGTTTCCCTGTTTTCAGTATTTTATACCGATAAAGATATATAAATAAACATTTATCAAAATTTAGGTTTTATAACTACATTACGTTTTTAACTACTTCATTCCAGAATCGAGACAAAATACGCATTTTTTACTTTTGTCTTATTATTTGTGTTAAAAAACTAATAACAATGAAATTAAAAATTGACAAGCTGCTGGAAAATCATTTTTGAAACTTTTACGTAATGCCCGCATTGGAATTCTTTAAAGAACTCTCTTTATCAGATTGGCTAAAACTAAAACGGGAGACTGTTCAAAATAAACGAACTGCATTGTTTACTTGAATGAAGCTTACGCTTTTGCTTACACAACACGTTTTATATAGGAAACACTAGAACAATGAAGTAGTTTCCAAGATCACACATGTGGCCTTTCTGATGCAGTGCAAATTAAATAAAGAAGTAGGAATATAAACAAGAAATGAAAAAAAAATCAATGATATCCTTGATTAGACAAATCAACGTTTTAGGATTTCAGTAATCATAATGAACTACGACCTTCAAGTGACCTTTCGTTTAAAAATGTATGTGCTAGCTTCTTTAAGAGTTATGTCATTAAGCCATCATTTCTGAATTAGTTATTGAGATTTAGGTTATAAGGTTACGATGGATCTAGTTATAAAAAAGGAACTGTGATTATTTACAACAGGAACAGCATACAGCATTTGTAGTATAAATGTCGTTTACAATTAACGTGTAGTTTAGGATACAATAGAAATATATGAAAATTTGTCACCATTTTTGAATCTACCTGGACAAAAAAATCGGTCCAGTCTTTTAAGAGTTCAGTGAGATACATTACACATAGCACATAAGAGTGATATACGTAAGTGTGTACTTTACTATCAATATTGAACACCTTCTTCTTTTGACATTAGAACATATTTGTCTATTATGAAATTTTCACATACAACAATGGATTCACATTTATTTCTTTTTAAATTTACAACCAGATTTACTAGACGACCAAAATAAAAAATATTTTATTGTGAAAATTTTAATACCACAGAATTTATGATGCATTTAAAACAAGAGATGACTTGTACTCGCTTCTATTACAGGCATCCGGGATTCAAGTTTCGGCAGGGCAAACTTAGGTTATTTATAATACAATTACTTAAATTTAAATTCCTCCCATATGATGAAAGAATTCGGAATTATTTAATCAACATTCAATTATATGACGCCAGTTGATCGCGTTATTATTTAAGATTGTATTATCACTTTTAAACAAGCGGAGTCCGAGTTAGGGGACGACGTCGACAACGAGGATGACGAAGACGACGACGACACTGAAAACGACGACGACGGCGACACAACAGTGACAAGTTCACGATAAAGATTCCTTCAGCTAATTTTTCTTTATCAATAATTTAGCGACTTTTTTGGCTGGATAAGTATCAGACGGATGTAGTATTAAATCAAATACTTACCTTACGCATTTCAAACACATTATGGCAATCTTATATGCCATATAATTGAAATGAATATCTAGGAGTTATCGTAAAAAATATTAAACTTGCAACGTAAAGTCCACATGTTTTGCTACATGGTCTTGCTTCGCTAAATCGATTTCTTGAGTACAATTCTCGTCAGGACCAATTTTGTAAATGGTATTTTTAATGTGTCTAAATCTGGACTTGTGGAATGTTTCGGCTCTGCTGCGTTGTTATCTAGGGTTATCACAATAGTCACCTTACCATACTAGCAAAGATATGACGCTAAACAAAAAATTGCGGTGCAGTGTAAAAAGGATCAAGACTAAAGTTCCCGTTTCCAGAGCGCGGTATCTTAAATTGTACCACCACTTATCATCAGGTGAGCTCAGAATACAAAAGATTGTAATTAGTAGTTTTGTTAGTGCATTGTAGTAAATTACAGGTTCAGTTAGTCAGATGCCGTTGTTTAGACACCATATCACAGGCTGCAGTGATCCATTGCGATGGCCGCGTAATCCCGGCTAGAGGCTTTGTCTCACGTCCAGCTTACTTTTATTACCGTGCCTGCATGGCGAAATAAAACAAAATTGGCGGGAATTTATGTGCCACAGCCCCTGTATGGCTAGTGGGGTGGAAAGTTTTCAATTTGAAACGAATAACTTGTTTGTCTCGTGTAAGGAGGGCTTTGTAGGTAATAAGGGGCCGCAATGGCTGTCGCGGGCTTACTTAAAACTACTTTCTTGGTTTTATTACCAAAGTGCGGTGGGTGGATGTGGGTAGAGCTCGTCACGTAAGTTACGCGTTTGTTTAGGTGTCACTACCTCCGTCATTTGTGGGTAGTAAAACAAAACATAGTTGAGTATAGGTGTGGCGTACTTAATGTTGGAGGGAGATTTTTAAGTACTTATGTCATTTAATATGGTTAAGCGGTAACATTTTTGATTAAAAGGTTACCTTTGAAGCTATAATATAAAAAACTACGAATATGCGAATATCATTCAAATCGCATAATTGGAATTTTCGAATTATTTGAAATTCCACATATAATTTGTAAAATCGAATAATTCAAAAATTTTCGTGAATGAAATATCTCTGGATTTTCAGTAGTTTCTATTTATATAATTTAAATCCTGTATCAAAATATATGACTATTTTTCGTTTAAAAATCAATTACCCAAAGTAAACAATTGCTCATTTTCAATATATGTCATATTTATTATTTTTTAACAAAAAATTGTAGCAAATTTTCAAATCTTGCTTTTTTTTTAGATTACTGTATTTGCTACGATATTATTTCATTGTCTTTTAAATTAAAATCTATAATAATTGTTCTATTTGTGTAAAGACACACATCGGTATAAATATTCGATTTGAAACTCGAATCGAATAATTCGTAAGTTCGAATATTAGATAAGCAAGTACTCTTTCCACCGTCACGATGAATGCAGCAAATGATGACGATGAATCTCAGAAACATCGTCATCAGAGGTACGTCATATTTGTTTCTTAAAAGTATTACGTCAAGAAGTGTAAAATGTAATAATAAGTTAAACGTGACTCATATTAATAAAACTTAAAATTCTGATTAAATTTTGACAAAGCATTGTATCATTTTGATATGATTTTGAGGTAAACGTGTTCACTGGGATGCCATTATGTAAAACATAGTTCGCTTCTCATTAGGAAATCCAAAATTATGCAAACAAAGAGTTTTTGGATTATCAATTTTTATTTATTTATACACTTTATTGCACATTAGTTACTTACACTATACAATAATATAAATTTTATTTATAAGAGAAATAAAAGTACATAGCGGTTCTTCCAGACAACCTTGGGTTAAAAAAGTAATGAAGGAGGTAGGCAATAAAATACAGCATACATACTAATATGTACAAACTTGCTAGTTGCTTATTATTTATTTTTTTCTATAAAAAAAATATTGTTTTAAAACCTATGGCGGTAAGAAACCTATGGCGTTATTAAGTGTCACTTTATTTCGTTATTGCCTTTAATTATACGGACATATTTAAATAAAAGTAAATATTTATCTATAAATATATCAGAGATAACCAGGTATTGATTCATCACGATATCTCTGGAACGACAAGGCGTAGCCTTTTTTTTGCGCCGGGAAACGCCTTTAAAGACATAGTGACTTGGAATTTGGTAGGAATATTTTTTCCGGGTATTTTATTTATTGTTTTCTTATTTGTAAAAAAATTTGCCCAAATTAATGACGATGCTACCAAAAAAACATTCCAAGCAGACGAAGTCGCGGGTTCACCTAGTTAATAATAAAATAATAAACTTTTATATGCAATAAAACTATGTCGATTTTTATATATAATAGAGATTTGTAACACAGTTGTTTTTTATTTACGTGACCATTCAGATTTATTGAAATCCAACGAAAATGTAATAAAATTTCATTGCAATTTAAGTGTCGTGCGTTGTCACTGAATACTAAATTCAGTTTTATCTAAAATTCGTTATGGACATTATAGTTGTTGAAATGCGTGTGCGTGTTCGTGTGCGTGTGCGTGCGTGCATGTGTGTGTACGTGTGTGTGTGTGACTCTATAGACTGTTACATATTATTACATGAATAGAGTTTTCTGAAAACTACCTGAAAATCTTGCAGGAACAATAAATTTAAATCTTTTATTAAAAGAAACCTAATGATAAGTAATACTATAATTTGAATGATTAATTAAGCGATAGAAATGCGTGGGAGTCAATGAAAAACTTAAATAAAATAAGTTATAAATTTATTGCAATCATGAATACAAAAAAAAATCCGAAAGAGGTTATTGCGGGTACTTCTCAAAATAGAAACCCCTGTAAGTTGTATTTCTAAGTCGTTCTATATACGAGTATCACATTGGAAATATTATATTGAAAAGCTATATTGATTTAATTTCGTTTAAATATTAGGGAAATATTTACCATTCAAATATTTTCTTATATGATAGAAATCACATATACTTTTCATGATAGAAAGTATCGTAGTACTTTATAGTGTTTTTGGTTTAACAATAAATATTAACATAAACAATGTATTCAATACTGTAGCTGTAAATGAAACTTAAACAGAAGCATTTGTAGTCGCGACGTTTATAGGGACATAACGCTTCCTCAGGTAGCAAATTGAATGTTAAAACGCGAAAACGTGTTACCTGCCCCTAACTGAATAAGTTATGAGCTGAGAGATATTGGTAATGAAACTTGAATGACCTCGAGCATGTACAACGTCTAGATGGAGTCCCCGTGTTTATTTTGCTTTGACGACGGGATATTCTGTGGAGTTAAGTGTACTTGTGACTAGGGTAACGTAGGCTTCAAAAGACTGAGGCGCTAAGTAAAGGCTGTTGAGAATTTTCAGTCACCTTAAGGCTTGAAAAATTAGTGCTAATTATTCTGAACCAGAAACTGTTCTAATAGGCTTTCTGTTAACGTGTGTACTTTTTAAGGCGATGAAATGTTTTAAAATTTGATGTTATTCTGTATTTTGGAACCTATTTCATTTTTTATGAGTCATTTAATTTGAGTTTTATCGTATTTTGGTTGATTAGCATAAAGACTTTTTATCTATATATTCTATCTATCTATATACTCATCTTTTTACCTATATATTCATCACGATATCTCTGGAAACATAAGGCGTAGAGACTTGAAATTTAGTAGGAATATTCCTTTTGCCCATTTGAGGTCAGCTAAGAGCTGATTTTTACGACATTCCTCCTGCAAGGGTCGTTGCGGGGGTATTACATCCATGTTTCTTATTTGTATAACGATTTGTCTACATAAATGAAAAAGCTACCCCAAAAACATTCCACGCAGACGAAGTCGCGGGTTCAGCTAGTATTCTTATAAACTGCCAAAACCTTACAACTGAGCTCTAAGTTGGTCGCTGAGTAAATTGTATTAAAATATTTCCCTAATTTTATTATCATAACAGTTAACTCGTCATCACCTTCATCACCAACATCAACCACTGCTGAACATCGGTTTCCTATGATAAGTTTGAGAATAAACAATCTTGTGGCGTTTGGAGTTACCGGTTTAATATCACAGTTATATTATATTTTCTGAATTTATAATATTATATTGTACTCGTATTTACTGTTAGCTGAAAGACATCCTAAATATACTGTCAACTAAGACATGACAACTGGATCATAAATTCATTACATTTAAAGTAAATATCTTTATTGTAATTATTAGTACTTATAGATTGTAACTATTGAGAAAGAAATATTATATATGATATATTTATGTAAGTTTGCCACACCCCGCACTGGCATTTCGCATTTTAAATCTCCGATATCTTCTAACATAGCCATTTTAATGAAATGCTATTAAGTGCAGTTTTGATCAACATGAAATATAGAATGTATGTAATAAATTTAATTGGATAAGGAATACTACCGTATCGCATAAAATACACTGGTAGATCGCACATGATTTTTTGTAACTGGTAAAAGATAGAAATGATTACTATAGGTTATCCTTTTAACATAAATGCGATAGCTTTAAAGATATTGTAATTTAATGGTCAAAATCCTCGCATTATTTCCTTTCTTCTGGTTTAGGTTAGAAACAGCTGTAGGAACATTTTTATTTATTTAATACACATTTACCGAGAACATATACCACACTGTGTTACTATAAGTAAATAAAATTCCCTAAATAGCACTCACGTAAAGTTCTTGAATGCCAGTTAACGGCGGGTCCCGATCCTGGTATGAAAGAACTTTCTATTTTTCGATTGCCCACGTTAGTAAGTTTGGAAATGTAGTTTAGAAGGTAGTTCGCACGGCAGTCGCTTCGTAGCAACTGAATTTTGTAACTTATTTCCTTATGTTTGGACACTAGTTGTACAGTGTTAGATTTTATTTCCAACTAAATCGGAATAAGGACAAATTCTCTTAAAGTGAAATTTATTATTGAATTTCAGATTTGAATTTAAAGTGAAAATATGGTGATGTTACAGGATGACAGACTTTACAATTTTGGAGAAGACTATGTTTTATTACATTTATTTCGTGTTGGATTTTCTATGGAGTTGCATGTAAAGCAGTTGCAAGTTTAATGATTATATTTTAATATTATATTAAAGTAAATTGCCAATGTCTAAGTAAAGTATTTGTCACTTTGTTCAGAGTCTCTTTTCAATAATTTCACAAGATGATTTGACTGACTAAATCTCATCTTATATTTATAACATTATTTTGATGCAGTCTAGATGGTGGATGAAGAAATTGGAATGCAAAATGCTGACGAGTTAGTATCTGTTAACAAACAACGCATTATAAAGTGCTAATAGCAGTATCACCGGCTGCCATTTTAGTTTTTAAATAACTCAGATTTTTTTATTTCTGTATAACATTGACTGTGAGAAGAATAATTCTATTCTTATAATTAAAAATTATTTTATATACAGTTTTGATTGAAATTCGATCCGATAAATAATGGAGTTTCCATATATCCAAGGGATCCGGACATACGCGGTTGGTACCCCAGGAGACTGTAAATAAATATACAGATATAAATTTAGTTACATACTATGTAAACTTTGAACATTCAGGAACGATAAATAGACGAAAACTTCGTGCATTTGTTAGAAGGCAGGAAGTGTCCAGGCACTAGTTTAGCTGTTGCTTTAATTGTCGCATCAGCTTCTCGCCTGAACACAAAGCCATTGCTTTCACTTGTGTTTAACAACCAATTACGAGATCCGGCCTCTAAACTCTGTGAAACTGTTGGCAAACGTGAAACTATCATATTTTGCTACATAATAGTACTTTTTGTTTACATGATATAAAAACATATTTTGCGACCGGTTTCTTGTCCATATCAATCGAGGGCCCTTACGTATATAAAGTCTAGAATAAAATCCTAATCTTGTGAGACAATGATATTGAAGTTATAATTTTTTTGGCGCATTAGGGAAAAATGAGATGAGAGTAAATTTTTACGATTCGCACGCACGCCGTCACAAAAAGCGACACTCTAAAGTTAGCTATAGTCAACATTTTAGTTTTTTTTTAATTTTATAATTATAGACTACCTTAATTATTTTATTATATTACTTCTTAGATATATTGTGACATTGAAAATATCAACGTGACATTCTTATCAAAATTGTAACTCAACTATAGAAAACAGATTCTAAACTATTTATATCCAATGAATGTTAGTTTACGTTTATTATTTTCGAATCTTAGGCCTTTGCCATGCATTGAGTAAAGGAATTATGGATGCATTTGATTTGACAAGCAACAAAAACTACGGTGTGGATTTATGGTTATAATTTCGAAGATACTAACTCTTATAATATTTTGCATTTGTTTATGCAATCAAGCATGTATTTCATTTGGACATTAAATAATCACGATAAAAGTGGTGCTATCTAATGATAATGACTGATAATTTAAAAGTTCCGAAACAAAGTTTACGCATACCATTGTTTGAAAAGATTTTTATCTTGTTACGCCAAAGAAGTATAACTTCTAACGCGTATACTTATGTACATACACACTTTTTAATATGTTTATATTATAATTTGTTATTGCTTTATAAATCATTTAATTGAAAGTTATATTTTGAGAAACGTACCTACCTTTCTTTTATAAGTTCAACGGGTATTTTAAGTGTCATTATAGCTATCCGTTTAAATACAGAGTCAGTTTCAAAGGTGTTTAATAGTAAATTACAGGGTCCGGCTTCGGTGTATACTGTGACTTCGAAACTTTAATTACTATTTGTATCAAGTTTGAAGATGATATTTATGTAATACTAACTAATACCAGGTATGCTTTACAAAGCTGGGCATTTACTAGTAGTATTGCAAAAAGGCTGCGCTCTGTAAGTATTTTGTATCTATTGTGTATTGTTTAATATGAGATCGACATATTTATCTATCAATGCCCTATATGTGAACGACTTGCGGGTCACTTAAAGGTTAGATATCAAAATGTTGGAAACATAATATTAACTATCATTTGTTACTAAATAGATGGAGTTTCTGAGGTTAATCAGAAATTCGTAATGGGCCCAGCTTCCATCTTTTGCCGATAAGTGAGGAGGTGTCCTTCTTGTCATACTTTTAAATTTAGTTACGTCGTGACCATGATCCATGCAACTGGGTCGAAATATATAAAAAATTCAAAAAACGTCAACGTGTTATGTACCCGTTAAAATAGTCAAATATTATCATATTTATTATTCGAGAGGGACTTAGTAGAGAGTTATATATGTATTTTATTTCCTTCAAACTTTGTTTGTTTATATACGAGCGTATAAAGATTATTTAATAAAGCAGTTATCGTTTTTACTTTATTTAGAATGGAAAAGTAGATCTATCCATTTTTAAATTACCTATTTATAAGCAGTAGTATGAATATCTTCTAAATATTACCGTAGAAATATTCACTAAATATACATTTACAAAAAGTTTTCGCTCTCTTTTAATCGCCTGCACGAGGGAATCCATTTGATAAGATTAGGCAATTAAGTAAAGAATATCAGGACAGTAAACGTGATTTACATTAAACTGAGATCTTCTAAGAATATATATTTCGAATTACTAAAGCAATTCGGTGTTTAATTCGTAGGCCAGGCAAGAAAGATGGGCGGCCAGCGAGCTCGAGCGCGGCACCCAATTTTAATTACAAAGGTTTATTCACTCTAATTTCAGGAATTTAACATTCCCCGCATGAACCACAGAAGGGTCAGGGCAAAAGAAAATGACATTTCGTTATTCTATTACGCTGAGCAAAGGAGTGGAGAAGAGTTGCGCGTAATTACTTTTGTGCGGGTCTAAAGAAGCTATCCAACAATGGTGGCTCGTTGAAGCACGGTTATACGGCTCTAAACTCGTTAAGGAATAGCTACCGAGAAATATAACCGAATATTCATGATATAATTAGGTTCTTTATATTAAAGTTTGTTTATTTTGCAAGTGCTTCGCGATGGTCTCCATCAAAAGTTACTTTCGCGACGGTACTTATCCTATTGTTATATTATGAAAGCTTAACTTTTTTTTTACGTAAATTAAAACTTTAAAAAAGAAATCCGTAATATTTTGTCGCATATATATGTATTATATCCGTAATATTTTATCGCTATACGTTTATTGTTTTTACCAGTATCACATACAAGAGTCTGTGAATAGTAATTAAAATTCTCATCACATTTAAAAGCAAAACTCTTCATAAGGTTTTCCTTTTATTAAGTTCAGGGATATGCATTTCCTTGCAAAGTGTTTTTATAAAATGGAGTAATATTTACACTGATAATATATTTGCCATTAAATTGAAGCTATAAATGCAAATTTGTCTATGTTATAGACATATGGACAATCTTGAGCTGTTCAAAGTACAAAGCATTAAAATATACTTCAAAAAATACTTCTACTACTTTGAAAGTATCTTCAGTTTGAAAATAAAATACTATATTTATATGTGTATACATATAAAAACATCGAAATGAACTAAATTGTAATAACATCGTATTGATAATAATAAAATAGGACACCCGATTGAGTTTTTTGCATAAGTCCTTCCCAGACGAGAAGGAATCATCGTAAATTTAGATTTAAAATAGTTCTTTAATATAACATCGTCACAAGTGGTACAATACAACATTATTTAAACTTTCCTTTGCATTAAATTAATATATATTAATTATTTGACCCGGCTTCACTTCGTACCGCCTCATAATCAATAAATAAAAATGCAGGGTGTTTCGACTTTAGTAAAAAAATCTGGTCAAATAGAATTTAAAATAAAAAACACGACATTTACGCCTACATTCCCACCAAAGTCCGTAATATATTATGGATGCAATCAGAAATTGTCAATATCAAACCCAAAAGAAAAACATAGTATTCTATTAAATTTAATGTGATTTTTTAACGTGAAGAACACCAAATGTTTGATAGATATGAGTACTTTTTAAGGGAAATCAAAATTGTTGTTTATATTATATTCCGAGATTTTTGTTCATATTTAATCACATTTTAATCCTTCCGTGGACTTCTACAAATAATTCAAAACCAAAATTAGCCAAATCGATCCAGACGGTCTCGAGTTTTGGCCACAGTAACGAGCAGCAATTGATTTTTATATATATAAAGTGAGTGTATTCTTGCAAGATGTATTTAGTGTGGTTATTTTATGTGTGAGCTAACCATATATTAAAATATAAGCAAGTTGCATCAATTACAATAAAATAAGTTGATACCTCTTGATTAAAAAATGGAAATGTATTTTTAAATTCATTCAAGAATGTTGTAAAAGCTAAATTGAATAAAGAATGTTTGATTTGATTTAATTTGAATGAATGAACACAACGCTGGTAGCTTAGTACTTGATTAACTTCTTGAAACAATGAGGCAGGACAGTGTTTGCCTTTCGTTCGGCCATCCTGCTTACAAACGGGCTAAGTTTTCACTCCTCGGTCGTTAAGAGGCGCGAATTGCTCGCGTTACAATTACAGCGCGGCCCGCCATATTTATGCCCGCGGTAACCAAATTGCCTGATATTATTCCATCCCATTGAGTGCGAAAAGCGCAAATTAAACCGATTTTATATTGGATGATTTTCCTCGAGAGCGGGGGCGAGATATGTTCGTTGTGAGATAAGAAGCCGGGAAGATTGCGTTATGAAATAAGAAAGGAATTGCACATTCCAAAGAGTTGCTCCCTGTTTCCGCTTTGGGATAAATATTTTAATTCGGTTCGGTTTGATTGACTTTATATATTTCTATGAATTTAATATAATTTCTTTAAATTAATATATATTATTATATATATATTAGACTGCCATTGGTCTAGTGGTTAGCATGTTCGACTACAGATATGAGGTCCTGGGTTCGAGTCCCGGGTCGGGCCAGTTCGAAATCGATATTGAGTTTTCTATTAAGATTTTCTCAATATTTGCCCGAAGTTGGGAAGTTGGCGGTGTGATTCACCCCCGTGCCTCGGAGAGCACGTTAAGCCGTCGGTCCTGCGCCCGATCTCTCTCTCCGGTTGTGTCGGATTACCGTCACATCGGACTATGAGAGTGAAGGAATAGAGAGTGCACTTGTGTACTATGCCTGCCAATCCGCAGTGGAGCAGCGTGGTGGGTCTATGCTCTAAAAACCCTCTCTCATATGAGCGAGGAGGCCTGTGCCCAGCAGTGGGACGTTAATGGGCTGCTACTTACTTACTTACTTTAAATTAAATTTTAAAGATGTACGTCATACACTGTTAACGCGATCGTATCACTTTTATTCTTGAAATATGGATACATATATAGCGCTTTCCTCTTGTACGAATATCACCACAGATAAAATTATATATAACTAGCAATGCTATTATTTTTTTTAACATAAACGTTTTATATCACTTACTTTTTAATTGCTTTCTTTTAGATTATTAGATACACAACATTTGCGTAGAATGTCCGATATTATACAATTTAAAATACTCTAGAGGTTTTTTAAATCGGTCCAGTAATTTTTCGCTTGATTATGACAAATTGTTTAAAATGAAGACAAAAATTCAAAATGAAAATCTTTCTTCTATAATGTTAGAAAATATATTTATTTCTAATACTTTATTGTCTCAGAACTTCCCTATACACAACATTTGACACTCTGGAGTTCGATTTGGGATAAATTATTTTCTTTATATTGAGATTTTTAAATTCGTTATATCTTTTGAATGAAATGATTTTATTAATTCATTTAATAGGATAAGGATTAATACAGAGGTATGAATAATGTGGTTTGATTATTGTTGGCACTTTTATTATGTTTTAAAATGTAAAAAAAGTAGTTATAGTGGCATAGTGACAGTAGTTGGACATATGGTATACCGGACTTTTGTGTACATATTAATACGTTCTATATTATTGTAGATCGCTTTTTTTTCTATCATCATATTTATATAGCGGTCGAATAGTTTCTGTGTGAAATCGTTATAAACACACATACATACAAATACACAAATTTTCCTCTTTATAATCTATTATATATATCTCCAGGTATCTATTGACTCATCACGGTATCTCTGGGACCATAAGACGTAGAGACTTCAAATTTGGTAGGAATATTCCTTTAGCCGAGTAGAGGTCAGCTAAGAACGGATTTTGCTGAATTCCACCCGCAAAGGGGGTTGCGTGGGTATTATTTAAAAAATTTCTCATTTAAAAACAATTAAAACTTCACAAACTATACCTTTTATGGTATGTAAAACTTGATCATTTTTGAAATGATTTTTTTTGGAGATAATGGAATCTATCAAAAGTAAATTTTAGGATGTATGCATGTGTGTGTGTATGTTTCTTATATATAAAACAATTTGCCTAAATTAATGAAAATGCTACCAAAAAACATTCCACGCAAACGAAGTCGCGGGTCGATCTAGTATTATATGTAACAAGTAGGTATATTTTATATATACAGACCATAAGTCAATGTTATTGTAATTTAGAAGAATGCTTAGCTCCTTGTATGCTAAGTGTAAAATACGATAGATGTCATCAAAATTAGAAATTTTAAACGAGTAATATTCAATTCAACAAAACCAGTTTTAAATTAGCTCTATGATCCTATTATATTCAAATTTTAGAATACAACGATGGAACGGACTACGTCTCTCGAGAAAGCTCATGAGTATATAAAGACGTAGAAGTGCCTACATAAATCGCCTTCGTAAAACGGCTTCATAAAGCAGTATGTTATTACGGCTTAACCTAATGTATGTATGTACATTATAACGAAATTTTAATAACACTGCTACTGTTTCGCAGTCCGTAGTGGGTCTGTAGCTCATTACCCATAACACGTGGATAAAATTTCATACGCAATTTACATAATTCGCCTTAATTAACACACTATTCCAGGGGTAACAAGAGAACACCCTGTATGTAAGTTTTTGTGTTCTAAAAATATAAAAATTAAAATGGTTTTAGTGAATTTTATATTGTAGCTCAGTTTCCAATTATGGTATTACTCACCAGTCATGCCTTTAGTATAAAGATGTAGATACTCGTTTAAGCCAGATGATAAAAAGCCACGATGTGCAAGTGGTTAAAAAAGTGGATTTTTGCTTAAATGGATATGTAATCGGCGTTTAATTTGTATGAAAGTAAAGTGTCTAATTGTTGTTTTAAATTCAGTATTGCGTTGTTTGGTGGTGGAAAACCATCGTGATTAACCAGAAATTCAGAGATGCAGAGGAGAAATTCTTACATTTTTAAAAATCGCATTGTAGTATTATGTTAAGTATAAACTAATGTTATGCTGTGCGACCATATAGGGTCTCCATAAGGTTTATACATTTATATTTTATTACTTAAGAATTATTTTATATTGTGATCTGTTTTGGTTACTCTAATAAATAAAAAAAAAACTGTAAACACTTTCATAAAAATAAGGAGAATAATGTTAAAAGTATGTCATTTATGTGTAATAAAAGTTTTAAAAATAACACTAATAAAGTCATTACTTTTTCAAATACATCGCCATACATCTAACGGTTTCAATGACATAAATCTCTTAAAAACTTAGTTGGTTGGGTATTAGAGAACCCTTCGATTCCCAGCAGGATAAATTTAGGACATTGACTTTTATATACGAGTATACTCGTATGTAGGACTGTACTATTGAGATGACGGAACGATATTATGTAGACAAAACTACATTAATTACCTCTTACCATCGGGTGAAAGACACAAACAATATACAAACATGCAGTACATAAATGTTAAATAAAAATACAAAGCATTCACTTGTTCATTACACTGGAAACCCACAAAACATGAGTAAAATTTTACAACTCGTTTGTTCAAGTTATTAGCACAGGAACTCCTAGAAGAAAGTGGGAAGAAAGCAAAAGATATATCTCTGAGGGGTCCAGATATTTGGGAAACTATATAGCCTAATGAAAGCGAACGAGGGCGGCCGGGCGCTAACAACTAATTGGCTATTCTGAAAACTCATTTGAACACAAAATGGATTCTGTATTTAAATTTCAACATTTCGTAAAACAACGGCGAAAGTTAAATGCATCGGGCGTTTTGCTTTTTATATATTTACTAGCTGACCCGCGCAACTTCGTCTGCGTAACATCAGAGAGAAAGCGGGATAGAGCGTCAAAAAAATCAGAAAGGTTATGAGTCAACCTTATACAAAAATCGCAAATAACAAATAGGGGTATGGATAGGAGGATGGGAAATTGCTTACAGTCACTTCTCAGACCTACCAAATTTACAATAAAAGAATCATAAAATTCGGTTTAACCATTTCTGAGGAGTTATGTAATAAACACCGTGATCAGAGATTTTTAGATATGGTTTAGATTTATTTATTCACTTATTCATTACCACGAAAAGTTAAAAGTGCGTGCGTAAAAAGTATATATGTCAGAAGTGACAGTTCTTTGACAAACTAATTTTTAAGTCGTATTTATATTCATACAAATGTAAAACTTTATATTTTCAAGACTTAGACGGAGGGAAATAGGGATATGTGAGGAATTTAATGAATTTAATTGTCATTAAAAAAATTATAAGTGTCGAAAATTAATACAAATAATTTATTGAAATCTCAAATGACGAATTGTAAACAAAATATTAAAAATAATTAGTTAAATTTTCTTTTTGAATTCAAAATGTAGAAAAGTAAGTTTATGAAATATTTTTATTTGAAATTTTAAGAAAAATAGTATAGTTAGTTAGTAGCAGCCCCTTAACNCATTACGTGAGACCTATGTCCAGCAGTGGACGTCCATCGGTTGAAGCGACGATTAAATTATTAAATGACGAGTGACAAATTAATTGCCGCTTGTTATTTGTAAAATTTCAAACGAAATTGCATAAAAAAAACCTCCACATCATGACGCTTATCACTAATTTCATCCGTAAAAAAATTACCCTCATACGTTTAAAGAAGTTTCACTTTAACAATCGGTTCTGACTTTAAAAAAATAGGTTTTAAAAGGTTTTTTCCGCTCCATCATAGTAGTACAGGTAAATGATACAATAGGATTTAAAAAAAATACATTACTTTAGTAAAAAAAACAGCAATGTAACACAAAATTATAAACACCTGATGTCTCAGTTCAAGTCAACGATCGCTACGTGCCGGTGCGGCGTGTATAATAGAACGGCTTAAAAATAAGTTGTTTTTTAAATCTGGGTCATAAGGTATCATTAGTACTATCGTTAGTCTTCGTTTTCGGATGCGGTCTCCTACCACCTTGTAGAAATAGAGCCGAACAAACGAATTCGTGATATTAGTTAAGGATTTCGTAGTATATCCCTTAAACTACCCGGCCACGTTTTATTGGCCCCATAATTTGGCCACGTTTTATTGGCCCCGTACTTTTTTGCATCAGTTGCCCCGCGGGTTTAATGGCGCTAAAGTGGCTCTTAGGTCTTAAATGTTCTTGAAAGATCATCAAATATTGTGATTTTTATGTTTGCTAATAGTTAAACTATATAATGTTATCTTTTGTTTGTTAAATTAAGATTCTGGTGTAGCGAGTTAGTGAAAAAAGTTCGTCTTGTATTTATAGGCTCATATCTTAAAAATTAAAGCTTACGATTTGATTTGATTTCCTTTGTTATTCACATCACTTATATTATCAAAAGTTTACATATAAACACTCACAGTTTCTAAAATACAACATATAAACTTAAAGATCTTAGGCGCCAAACACGCACCGTTAGTAACGGTCATTTTGTAACTGATTTGTTTTTTGGATTTTCTATTGTCTGGTATTATACTACGTATACTTTGTTGCGACAGTTATCGAAAAGCAAAATACGTAATACAAATTATAACTTAAAAAGAAAGAGATGCTTACATTTCAAGTTGCCTAAGTTGAGACAGAACTATCTAAGGGAACATGTAATATGAATTAGGTTCGATATGACTTGTTCCATATGTAATTTGAATTAGAGTCATGAGAATAGACATGGCTGTCAATAGATTTCTATGCGATATAATCATCACTTGGTCGGGGGGAATACAATCGCTCTGTTTCTGGGGAATCTAACGTCTGGCTCATCTAATGACAAATGCATTCTGAATACTGAGCAGACGGTGTGGTCAATACTGATACGCAGATTATTTATTAATATAAATTTTATTTTACACCGTAATTTAAAAAGGGTATCTTTACGTCACTATGTTTTTATATCAAAGGTATATAATTGAAGTTTAAGGATACGCTTTTATTTCAATTATGGAAAAGTATTAATGTAGCTGAAAATATCTACTCATAATTGGAATTAAAATTTTATTAGACATAAAAAATAGCAACCCAACTTTTGGGCATAGGTATCTTTAGTCATAGGAGAGGAGGTTTTACAGCATGGACCTACCACGCTGATCTTCTGCCGATTCGCATGCTATAATTAGCATATATATTGACAGGCTAAATATACATACATAGCATCACGCCTCATTCCCATAGGGGTAGGCAGAGACCACGCCCTTCTACTTGCCACGATTGGTTTAGTGTACTCTTGACCTGGCTCTTATTTAAAATGTCCTGAAATTGGTCCAGAAACGTTCGCCTAGGTCTTCCTCTTCCAACTTTCGACTCTTGACTCATAAATCCTTTTTGTCAGTCTCCTTTCATTCATTGTCTCTACATGTCCAAACCATCTAAGCATACCTTTCTCAATTTTAGATTCTACGTCACAGCGTTCTTTTATCCCACTATTTCTTACTCTGTCACTCAGTTTTAATCCACTCATACTTCTCAACGCTCTCATCATCCCGCATTTATTTTACTTTTGTGATTCTTCTGCCTTACCCAACTTTCACTACCATACATAAGTGTTAGCACAAACACTCCTGCATGCACAGCCAGTCTGGCCCTTTGAGACACCGTCTGGCTATTCATAAAGGCGTGTAGAGCACCATTTATCATATTCCCTGCATTCACTCTCCTTTCAATATCACTTTCACATGTTCCTTTTGTAAATTTAGATCCCAAGTATACAAATTCTTTCACCTCTTCTACTTGCTCCCCATCTATAAAAATATTGACATTCATCATAAATTCATCTCTTTCAAAAAGCATAACTTTCTTTTTGTTTACATTTACTTTTATCCCTTTCCCTTTTAAAGTTTCATTGATAATATATACATAGTCTACAAATTTCACGTTAAAATTCTGAGTTCTAAGTAAGGAAAATTTTGGTCTTTGAGGGATTAAATCTCAAAAAGTAAACTAAACGTCACATTTAAACAATGATTTGAAATTTTACATTATTATTTTAATCTAAAGCATAACATGGTGAAATTTTAAACTAAGCGAGTTAAATGCAATATTATTTAAACTCACACCTATCTTTAACTTCTTGTACCAATAGCACAAGTATTTGTTTGTTTTTGTAAAACTATTGTTTATATTGTTTATATTTTTGTGAATTCTATTAAAAAAATAGGAATACTCGGAAAATTGTTCATAAGATTCACGAATTCACTGGAATATTTATCATTTTCTTAGATCTTTGCAATTTTCAAACAATTTTTTGATATTACTTTAGAATTAATTTTGATATGTTGCAATTAACTACAAATTATAATTTAATTCACTAAACTAAACGGAGATAAGGCGTATGGCAAATCTGGGGTTGAATTAATATTTGTAATATAAAAACCTAAGTTAGAACTGTTGAACTGAGAAAAAAAACGTTAAAATAGCAGTTGTAGTATTAATAGTGTTAACAAAATGTTTTATTCGATTTGAACAATATTCAGTCGGATAAAGGTGAATGCCATCGAGCTGTTTCTAGAGATGCTAACGTTTGCGTTGCTAATGACGACTGCGCTCTGAATACGGAATAACTTGCACACGTATAAATGTTTAAAAACTGTTATATTTGTATGACAATATATACAAGCAAATAATTAAAGTGGCCGTTGTTGTTGTTATACATTCAAAAAACGCACGCAAAATTCAGATATAAAACTCTATTCAATTCCAAATATTTCTATCATTGAAATATTGTAAACTATTGTTTAGATGCCACTTAAACTGTGATTTATATTCACTTTTCTAACTAAATTAGTGATAATTTTATGAGTATCTAAACTAATATTATAAAGAGAAAACATTTGTGTTTTTGTATGTATGTTTGTTACGTTTTCACAGAAAAACTACTGGACTAATTTCAAATTTTTTTTATCAATAGAAAGTTGCATATTCACTGAGCGTCATAAGCTATATTACTTTCTTAAAAAAAATAGGGATCCCTAAGAAAAATACATTAATGTAACCCAAGGTGTGAAATAGAAAATCTGTTATCGCGTGCGCTTATATTATAGAACTTATTATTATCTATAAAAAGTCCGCGATACCATACGAGTATGCCCAACTACTTTTTATATTTTAAAAGTTAATTAAAGTGCCGACAATAATCATAGCATATTATTCATACCTCTGTATTAATCCTTATCCTATTATAAGTTTTTATTAATACCTGTAAAATACTTTCAAAATTACTGAAATCGGACTTTCCATTCAAACGATATATCGAGTTTAGAAATCTAAATCTAAAGAGAATAACGTATCCCGGGTCAAACTCCAGAACAAAACAAAACTACGACAAATGTTGTATATAGGGAAGTTTTCAGACAATAAAGTATTACAAATAAATCTTTTCTCTAATATTATAGAAGAAGATTTTGCATTTTGAATATAATAATCAAGCTAAAAATTACTGGAGACATTTAAAAAATTAAAATCAATCTAAAGTTAAATCTGTATATTGATTAGATTATTAATGTAAATGTTTATCTAATAATCTGAAAGGAAGTAATAAAAAACTAAGTGAAATAAAACTGTTCTAACTTATAAAAAAAATAAATCTATTGTCCGACTCAGTACACTTTCCACTGTCACGATATCCGTATCTACACGAGTGACACCGCGGGGTATGGCTAGTATGCTAGTATAAGATAATTTAATAGAGGTTTTCTTAGCTGCTGTCCCACCGCTAGTCATAAGAGAGGAGCAGAAAAAAGAAGAAGATATTATTGAATGTATACCGCAAATTTACTTTAAGAATTCCTTTTTGTTTAAATTTTTCTCGAGCTCCTAGAGATTATTCACTGTGATCTTTAAAAGAGTAAATTAGAACAGTTAAAGAATCTGACACCTCGCCGGCGCAGTGCAAGTACTCGCTTGGCTATCAGAGGTTCCGTGTTTGATCCACGGTAGGGTGAATTTAGGAAACTGCATTTGCTTACTTGTCTGAGTCTGATCTGGTGAGAGATCTTGGGCCATGACTTGTTACCATACTACCAGCAAAAACGTAATGCCAAGCAAGAGATTTGTGTTCCGGTACGAGGCTATCTAGAAACCAGAAGAGGAAAATTGGCTCTTACCAGATTAGCGTGCTTTAGTTAGATGTGATGACAGTTGAGCACTAAACAGTCTGCAAAAAAAAAATTGTGGTATAAGGCCGTCGTTAGATTATGTCTTAATTCTTGAATTAAATTTTATGTATCAAATGACTTCACTTTCTCCTTTGTCGTAAATTGTGTTCTATTTAAGTCGTTCTGGGTGTGTTGGGTTGGGTGGTGTGCGACACATTGTCTGAGAACTCCGCCGACGCCTCTCCGATAAATAAGCAGGTCACATATTGAAGGGGGTAAGGGGGAATACAATTGCAACTTTCGTGCCTCCGGCTTACGTGAAGGCAGAAGTTTAAAAAATACAAGTTTTCCTATAGTCAATGAGCCGACATTGAAAATGCAGGCAACAATAGCCTATAAAATTCTTATTACTGCATTTTCTTAACCAATAATAAAATGTTTTAAAAATGATCAACAGATTTAATAAAAAAAACAATGATACTCATATTATTTTACAAGATAACAGAATTTAGAGGCGTATAAGGCAATTTTATGAAATGTAGTATAAAACTACACTTCTTGGCCAGAACCGTTTCAAAGGTATATCATATAGGTATATAAAAGTATAGATCTATATGTATTTTATAATTTATATTAAAAGACTGCCTCTTTGGTCTAGTGGTTAGCATGTTCGACTACAGACATGAGGTACTGGGTTCGAGTGTTTAGGCAGGTCAATTCAAAAAATAAATATAGAGTTCTCTATTAAGATTTTCTCAATATTGGTTTGAAGCTGGGAAATTGCACTTCACCTCCGTGCCTCGGAGAGCACGTTAAATCGTCGGTCCTGCACCTAATTTCTCTTCGGTCGTGTCGGATTGCCGTCATTTCGGACTATGAGAGTGAAGGAATACAGAGTGCATTTGTATACTATGCCTGCCTATCCACAGTGAAGCACTATGGTGGGCCTATGCTCTAAAGACCCCCTCTCCTCTGAGAGAGGAGGTCTGTCCTCAGCGGTAAAGGTAAGTAAGATAAGTAGCAGCCCATCGATAAGTAACGCCTCGCGTCGATTTCCATTGTTGATTTGATTTATTTAAAATATAAGCATTATAAATAATCAAATCATCACTTTTTATTCAAATATTGTGCTTATAAATGACCATATACAGTATTTTTCCTGTATAACTGATGATGATATTAAAGTATATTTTAAAATATAAAGGGCTTCTGTTCTGAGAGGAACCCATTAAAACTGAGCCTTTTTGTTATCATTACCACAATACAATTCATTCGCTCCTATTTTTTTTGTCAAAAAAAAAAATGAATGAAACAATTGATTAAAGAAATTAATATAAAATATACATCTCCTAAATAATTTTTCACGTAAAAGCTCTAAAAAAAATTAAGAATCATAGATCCTGTTGAAAATTATATATATTTTATTATATTATTATTTTTTACAAAAACAAATATCTGAAGTACTTTATTCACGGGATTTTTTACAGCCGTCTCGTACTTACCGATACGCATCGGCGACGTTCACACGTAAACACGATGAGGCCCTCTGGGACGATTCAAGAGTGTGAACGCTACATAGCTTTTCAACTATTTTAAACTCATTGAGCTCTTTAAAGTACTTCTATAAGTTCAGGGGATATGAATGAAAAATAGATTGATAGCCCAGTTTTTAAAATACACCAATTTATCTTATTTATTTGTTTCCCCAAACATGACGTTGTTCTCAATATCACCACATAATTGAAATCAAATTTAGATATATTTGCACTAAAACTTTGTATAACTTTACGTTCCTTGTAGTATTCTGGCTTTTACAGTTTTCGGTTTACTTTTATTTCCTGTGTGAATCAATTACTCGATAGGATTATTTCTGAAACTCAAAAATAGCGATTATATCCAATCCATTATTCAAGTCCATCTGCCATGACCCGACTCGAATAAGAATGAGACTCCATTAAGTTGCTAAAGATTTAGTGCATAACAAGCAGCCCTTTATTCAGAACAGAACTTCGGACTATATTACTGTTGCTTTATTCAGGGCCATTCCTTTATTTTCGTCGCACTAAAATATTCACGATATTTTTGCGGTGTGCCTTTATTGTTTTAATACATAATTTATTTGCCCATTAGACTTGGAATCGTTAGTAATACCTAGATGCGTTAGTTAAGATAAATTGTGTTGTGATGTTGATGTTTACATAGTGTAAAATGAAATTGATTCTCCGGTCTGTTCGCTTAGATTTTTAACTATTCAACGAATTTTTTTGCCGTTTTCACTATTAGATAGAGTAATTTATTGTACATAAAAGATGAAATATTCAGAGATTTGTTATGTGAGCTCGTAAGAAACATATTTTTCATATCTCGTAGAGTGCGGTTTAAGCGCGACAAATTAATATGCTACGACATTGTATGTCTTAAAAAGATGGATAAGAAGTCCGCCTTGGCATAAAGGATAAGGCCTTGTAACCATTTTAATCTTTTATATATTATGAAAAAATATGTGTTGTTTACCAAGTTACACTATCGGAAAACATTAAAGGATCAAAAAAAATATCCAAATTTTTAACGGTTTTGGAGATTGAAATATAGGATATATTAAACAAAGTCGGCGATGTTGCTTTGTCAACACAGGTACACAATTTGTGATATAAAAAAACGTGATATTTTAATTTTTTTTTAAATTCAATCGAATGAAACAAGAAAACCGCTTGATAGATCCAATTGAAATTTTGTAGAGATTTTAGGGGTTAAGTGATCTTAAAAAGGCATGGACTACAACATTATTAATGTTATCAATAATGTCAATGAAGAATGTGATTTCCAGGAGACCCCAAAAAGCGCTATTTTTAATGATTTTTCAGAATCAAAAAAATATTTTTTTCTATAAAATCATCCTGAGACTTAAATAATTTATTCAAGTTTAAGGAACTTACCATCGATTTCTGTGTGACAATTGGCTTCAGAGTTACACTTGACTACAGAGAAAATTATGCATTTTTATTTTAAGTCTGATAGCTAAGCGAGAAATGGTCGTATCGAAATAAAAAAAAACTTAACTGAAGCTGAATGAATAACCTATCCAATCCATATAGTGGTTAAGTTAGAAAAACATCTTTCAAATCCGTACACCAAAAATAAAAATTTCAGAAATAAGTTTTGGCAAGATAAGAAAATTCAAGCATCAAGCTTCAAATTGCTATTTATTTTACTCCGATACGACTATTTTTATAAATGAAACAGCTATTTGAAAACCCGTTAAAAATTTGGTTATTTTTTTGATCCCTTAATCTTTTCCACTTCTCTATATTTTACAATACAATGTTATTCTTTAGCCAATTGAATACATTACATACGAGTAGTTCACAGTTGATTTTAACATCATTTAAGTTAAATGGATATCTTAGATGACATCAGAGATTTAAAAAGCGTTATAGGTCGTCGGCTGCATGGTTTGGCAATGTTACACGAGCATCATGACATGTCGCTGTACTCCAGGACCCATATTTAAGTATATGCAGACGCAGTTCAGCTAGTTGAGAAATAGGATTGTCTAGAGGACTATAAAAATAAACAGAGGACAACGATTGTCCTTTTAAGATGTCTCCAATGGAAAAGGTGAAGAATGAAATAAGATTTATAGAAAATAAATACATTAATAACCATTATAAAATGTTTTTCTATATTCTTAAATAATATCATCTCATTAACAAAATTAGATTAATAAAATTTCTTAACCCGAACTCTATATTTGAAACCCATATCTATCTACCAAAATTATACAAAAATAATTCACTTTTTTCAAAGATATAATAAAGAACCGCACATTATACTTATTTTAATTCATTCAAAATAGAATTGAGATTTAGTCAATACTTCATAGCCAAGACATGAGGCATTTAACGGAAAGAGAGAAATTTCTTTATAATTTATATTAAAACAGTAGCAAATTAGTAAATTTTTGTCATAGTTCAGGAATATTTATTTTAATAACCTAACAAACTTAATCTTTACAGTTAAACGGTAATATTATATCATTTTTGTTACAACAGGGAAAAGAGCTAAAGCCATTATAAAATATGTAGCAACGACAACGGTCGTTAAATCGACGCGGAATAAAAGTTGGTAATCTCATCCTTAAGGCAACCGAGTTCGGGGCGTTGAATTTACTTATACTTAAGAATACACAACAAGTAATTAGTATGCAGCGAAGTTGTACAACATTTTTTTACATTATGCTAAGTCCTGAAGAAAAAGTAGGAATACTCGGGGCGAAAGGGAAACACTCCAGCGATTTCCAATAATTCATTAGAGCCACCCCGTCACAGGGCACGAATTAAAATTAATGATTCGCGAAGACGCTGTCGTTTCCGAAGGATCTCATTGTGTTATCCCGTCACTTTTTATTCATTGGGGTAATGCCCGTATTATGGTATTGCTTTACAGGTGTTTCGGCGACTTTTCAATGTTAACGTTTATTTCTGTTGTGTTTGTTTGTTATTTTGCAAAAGGTGGCAAAGATTTCGTTTTTAGTGAAATTTATTAGTCGCATGAGGGTAAAATTTGTACGAAGTAAACGCGTAATTTTCTTTTTACGATATACCCCTTACGGTTTCTATACAGCAACGTACTGGAACACAATTCCTACCGGGGATCGAACCCGGGACCTCCGCTAGCAAAGTTGCTCTTAAGCGGATTCAACTTTCCGAACCGGTGGTAGATTTCTTACCAACGGACAGACTACTGACGATTCAAAATTCCTTTTTGTACGATACAAATCGAATGCTCGCACCACTGCGCCAGCAAGGCCGTCAAGCGGTGATTAGCGTCACGAAGATGTGCAGCGTTTTTTCTTAAAGTTTGTTGCCTCGTATCTTCCGGATGGGTGAACCGATCTCGATGAATCTTTTTTTTATATGAAAGGTGGTGCTTGTTGTAGGGTTCAATTTTTAGTCCAATTCTGATGATGGCATTCATGAGAAAACCGTATTAAATTTGCATTAAGCATCTGCGCGACCAATGCACAAAACTACCCACAAAAACCAACCGGAACCCTCGTCATCCAGGTCTTGGAGTCCACATGACCGCTGACGCATTCAGCTCTGGAACCCCGGATGAATCCGACTTATGAGTTTAGTTGAGGGAGAGCAGGCGAGCAAATTTGCGCCTCCTGGCACCACCTCTCCTCCGGGGAAAGGGAGTACCGTCTGCCATAAGCTCCCTTGCCTGTTTAGTGTCTCCTTCTGCAGGATGATTATACTTGACCACATCATTCGAGTAACGATGTGAATACCTATTTTGATAAGAGAAGGTTGAAGTAATTTAACAATAATGACAAGATGTAAGATGAAAAACTTTTTTCACTGGGTGGAAGTCTTTTAAGCATGATTATACGAATACTAGTGTTAGAAAAGACTAACTCTAATTTTTATTACTAATAAGTCAGCGTTTGTAATAAAAAATAGAGTTAGTCTTTTATTACACTAGTATTAGTATACTTATGCTTAGAAGATTTCCGCCCAGTAAAAAAAGTTTTTTATCTTACGTATTGACATTGTTATCGTAGTTTTGTTAAATTCTCTAAGAGATAAATTTAAAGAAACATCAATTCTCACAGTACCGTCGCAATATATATTAAATAATATCTTATATATCCGTGATAATATACATTTATTCAGTAAGAAAAGTGAAATACACAATTTTAACACAAGAAATAAAAACAAACTTGTAATTCCATATTTTAGAGTGAAGAAAGTTCAGAAATCATTTGTCGGGTTGAGCATACGCATTTTTAATAAGATACCTCAATCAGTTTTGGATTTGCCTCCGCATAGTTTTAAGAAATATGTCAAAAACATCCTTTTACAAAAGGCATATTATAATGTTGAGGATTATTTAAGCGATAGAAATGTTTGGATTTGATTCCAGTTGCTCACAGAAGCAATATATTACACATTGTAGCATACAAAACTATCTTTAAAAGAGTAACCGTTGAGTTTCTTGCCGGTTTCTTCTCAGCGGATTCAACTTTCCGAACCGGTGGTAGATTTGTTACCAACGGACAGACTACTAATGATTCAAAAGTGCTTTTTGAGCCTACTTGAATAAAGAATATTTTGATTTGATTTGATTTGATTTGACTAAACGACTTCAACACAAAGTCTGCTCAAATTAGGTATTCACATCGTTACTCGAATGATGTGGTCAAGTATAATGAATTGCGAATTACACTTAATTTCAAAGTTAACCCAAATAAAGAGGATTCTACTTGACGAGTTGTTTTATCCTATAATGGTTAACAAACTGTAAGTATCAATTAAGTAGATGAGTACTTGGAGAGAACTTTTATTTTTACGGGACAACAATTTTGCAGCCGTTTGATACATTTACGAGGTTTTTTACTGCTTAAGATATAAGGAGTTTTTTTTATTATTCTGTTTATTTTGCGATCAATTCAGTAGTTTTGTCGTTATTTTTGTTTTTTTACGACATCCTCGAACTTATTTAAGATTAGACTCTTTCCTATTTTTATTTCAAAATTATCTATAAAATATATATACAACGAATATTAAGGCATTACGTAAGGAAAACTTATCCATTAAAGTTAACTTCGTAAGACATTTTGATATTAGATATGAGGAATAAAACTTCAAAGTGCTGTGGTACCTATCTACATCGACGGCCTCCCAATTATTAAATTAGAAACCCAGTGATATAATTTTCTATATGAACCGAATCCGCGACCTCAGAACAAGGAGTATTTGCACCATCACGCCAACGAGGTCATTAAAATTTGGATAAGGCGAGCGAATTTTGCCTCATTAGTCTTGTGGTTAGGATGTTATTGAGTTGTCTATTAATATTTTCTCAATATTTGCCCGAAGTTGGGAAGTTGGCGGTGTGATCCACCCCCGTGCCTTGGAGAGCACATTAAGCCGTCGATCCTGCGCTTGACCTCCCTCCGGTCGTGTCGGATTCCAGTCAGGATCGGACTATGAGAGTGAAGGAATAGAGAGTGCACTTGTGTACTATGCCTGTTAATCCGCAGTGGAGCAGCGTGGTGGGTCTATGCTCTAAAAACCCTCTCTCATGCAAGTGAGGAAGCCTATGCCCAGCAGTAGGACGTTAATAGGCTGCTATTTACCTTTCTTTTTACTTGAATTTTAACACTTAGATTTTTGATGTGTTAGTTTTAAAGTGAAACTTTTAAGCACATGACGGTAATTGTTTTACGGATAAAACGCGTGATTAGCGTCACGATGTGCAACGTTTTTTTAAGCTAATTCGTTTGAAGGTTAGGCAGTTTTAATATTTACAAATAACATGTGGAATTTTAATGTGCCACTCGTCGTTTAATAACTGAAGTTCATAAACAATAATTGAGATTTCAATAAATTATTTGTATTTATTTTCAACACTTTTAATATTATAATGACAGTTAAATTCGTTAAATTCCTAACATACCTTTCTTTCTCCCTCCCTCTAACTTTCGGAAATCTAAAATTTTTCATTGGTATAAATATAAACACGATCTAAAAATGTATTTGCCAAAGAAGTTTCACTTCTGATGTAATTTGTACCTACGCACTTTTAACTTTTTTGATGAGTTTGTTTACAAATATACGTTAAATCATTCGGGATACTGTAACAATATTATTTGTTAAAGCGACTCTTGAACTTTGTATTCAAAGTATAATTTATGTACGATACATATCCGTTTCCTTAACTTCAATTTGGCTTTAATGCTGTTGATCCCGTGTTGGGATTTGCAGCGACATTGTCGCGGGATGATTTGATGAGAATTCGGGCGACGACGCGACATACAAGACGCGCTTCCAGTTTCTCGTCACGCGCGCGACTCAAATAAGGCTTACTACCCCGCTGTCGTCCCGCCTCGCCTAACGCCCTCCGCTTCTAAAGTAAACTGCGGAATACCTAATGCCTTCATACGTTATTAGTCTTCGAAATTTATATTGGAGTCAATTTATTTTGTTATGTCAAATTGAAGAAGAAACTTTGCACTCGTAATCCATATATGACGTCGATTTCAATGAGGAAAGGTTACTTCCAAATTTCACTATTTGTTCGCTGCTGTTTGCAGTTTTATATGTGTGTATTTATACATACTAGCAATGCCCCGCGAATGTCTACTAAGTCGGACTATAAATTAACATAAAAGTGTTATTTCACTTAGTTTTTATTTACTTCTTTTCAGATGATTTGATACACGCTTACATTCATCATGTAATCAATATAATAACTAATACATTCTTAAATTCGTAATATCATTTACGTAGAATGACCGACATTGACAAATATAAAAATACCCTACAGGTATTGAAAAATTCATAACTTCACGGAGGTAATGAAAGAATTTTTTAAATCGCTCTAGTAATTTTTAGCTTGATAAAAATAATAACAGAATAAGTATATCGGCGGGTATCATTGGTATCCTTTTCTTTTTTTTATGCTGGGAAATGTCTTTATGCACGCCGATCAGAGTTAAATCTTATCGGCAGTGTGGGACTCGCTGGTAAGCCAAAATACCCACTAAAACCCAGCGATACACTCCAAATCCTTTACTGGAGCAACAGAGGATCGGTAGACGCAATCGACCCTGGTAGTCATTGTTATCCTTGGAACATATGCTCTCCAGTTACAGGCTTTTTAAAAGGGTTGCTACAATTTTCTTTTGTTTGACATTTTAAAATTCGTTATATCTTTTAAATGGAATGTCCAATTTTAATAATTTAAATAGCATTTTCCAGGTAGTTAAGACTAGTATACATACGGCATGATTTTGTGACTCAGTTCTGGCAGGCGTTCCGACACGGACAGATTTTTAAAATTATAATCTTATATATAAGCCACATTCATACGCATGAAATTTAGATGAAGAAGGTTCAGAAATAATTTGTCGGGTTTAGCATACGCAATTTTAATTAGATATCCGTATTGCTTTTGGGTTTGCCTCCACATAATTTTAATAAACACGTCAAAAACGTCCTTTTACAAAAAGCGTATTTTAACGTTGAATAATATCTAAGCGACAAGGATGTATGTATTTGATTCCAGTTGCACATGATTGAATTCCAGCTAAACCTACCATAACTAATTTTTAAAGAGTAACTGCTTAGTTTCTTGCCGGTTTCTTTACAAAGGAATCAACCTTCCTAACAGGTGGCTGATATAACCAACGGAAAGACAACAGACGATTGAAAAGTAATTTTTTAATCTACTTTAATAAAGTTGGCTCAGTAAATAAGATAAGTAGGAGAGTCTACTAAGGCGAGATGACGCGACATAGCGTTAATAGTTCGACATAGAAACTTCGTCTTTTATAAGAACAGTGTGAAAGTTGTATGGGCGTGTGTCGTGTTCCTATTTGTGTTTATAAAGGAAGGCTCGGTTCACGGAAGCGCTGTCCGAATTATAAGCAGAGTGACTTCGCAACTAATGAACAAATCGACACCAATATCTGTCGGCAGTTCTGGGAGATATATCTTTATTATGAGAGAAAAGGTATATTGTGTCTTTCTTTTTTAGACAATATCTCTTACAAATAATTTTAGTACTATATTATTTTTATAAGACGTTGTGTCTTGATCCTTGGACTAGCGCCGCTAAGTTTTTTTGTCAATTTATATGCTTAATTGTGTTTTAAAATGTAGGAGTTTTGAAGTGAAACTTCTTTAGAGGCATGAGGGTACAATGTTTACACATGAAACGCGTGGTCACGAGGATGTGTAGCGTTTTTACACTATTTGTCATAAAATCAAAATATTTCATAAATTCTCTTCTCCAAATTTCAAGTTAAAAAACAAGATTTATTTAATAATTTCTAATATTGACAAAAAAAAACACGTGGCATTTTTATTTACTTGGTCATTTGAGATTTCAATAAATTATTTGTGTCATTTAGTGAAACTTTTAATATTTTAATGACAATTAAATTCATTAAATTCCTAACATATCTTCTTTCCTCCCTCAAACTCTCGGAAATCTAAAGTTTTAGATTTATATAATTATACAAGACTTAAAAATTGGTTTACCAAAGAAATTTCACTTTTGAGATGTGTATTTTTTACGCACGCACTTTTAAATTTTTATGATAGAAAACGTTGTGAAAAAACTTAAATATTCTGAATTGTAATGTTCTGCAAAGCAAACACAAGATTCTATAATTTCAAACACAAGATATTGTAGCCATGTTTCTCTCCCTTGGTAAGAACATGTATCATTGAGCTCCTGCCATCAGCACCTGACTTCATCGTCATATCAGCTTCATATCATAATAATATTGCATTGTTGTTCAATTAACATATGTTTGGAAAGTTATAACCCATTTCGAAAACCGGATATAGGTTAAATATAACTTGCAGAATTTTATTACATACACTGGAACATCACGTAGAGAAACTCCGAGCATAGCCCTCTCCGTCGCACGCTGAGTGACTCTGTGCTTCCGCATGAGGCCCATAGTCAGCGACCACGTCTCAGAACCATAGGTCATCACTGGCAACACGCACTGTTCGAAGACTTTGGTCTTCAGGCAGTAAGGGTTATCGGACGAAAATATCTGGCGTAACTTCCCGAACGCAGCCCAACCGAGTTGGATTCGGCGGTTGGCCTCCTTCTCGAAATTGGATCTACCAAGCTGTGTCCCAGGTATGTGTACTCGTCAACAATGTCGAGAGCTGAGTTCTCAACGATGACTGGGTGAAGCGGTACATGGAATATTGATATAACTTTCGTCTTATCCATGTTCAATTGTAGGCCCACCTGTTGAAAAACTCTGCAGAGAGCAACGAGCATTGTATTGAGATCTTCCAGAGTCTCTGCCATAATGACTACGTCATCGGCAAACCGTAGATGAGTGATGTACTCGCCGTTGATGCCCAGTCCGTTCCACTCCAAAAGCTTAAAAAGATCTTCCAGCGCCGCAGTGAACAGTTTATCTACGTGATCGAATCAGAAATGAAGAGATCCGTAGTAGAACCAGAGTCACCGACATAGTCCTGCGATTCGCGAACCTGAAGTGGCAATGGGCGGGGCACATATTCCGAAGGACCGATGGACGTTGGGGGCCAAAGGTGCTGGAGTGGCGACCCCGCACCGGACGGCGCAGTGTAGGGAGACCCCCCACAAGGTGGACCGACGACATAAAGAGGGTCGCCGGTAGCCGCTGGAGCCAGGCGGCGCAAGATCGGGCCTTGNTGTTCCTATTTGTGTTTATAAAGGAAGGCTCGGTTCACGGGAGCGCTGTCCGAATTATAAGCAGAGTGACTTCGCTACTAATGAACAAATCGACACCAATATCTGTCGGCAGTTCTGGGAGATATATCTTTATTATGAGAGAAAAGGTATATTGTGTCTTTCTTTTTTGGACAATATCTCTTAAAATAATTTTGGTAATACATTATTTTTATAAGACGTTGTGTCTTGATCCTTGGACTAGCGCCGCTAAGTTTTTTTGTCAATTTATATGCCTAACTGGGGTTTAAAATCATGAGTTTTGAAGTGAAACTTCTTTAGGCGCATGGGGGTAAAATTTTATATATGATACGCGTGAGTCGCATCACGAAGATGTGTAGCGTTTTTTATACTATTTGTCATAAAATAAAAATATGTCATAAATTCTCTTCTCTAAATTTTAAATTAAAAAACCAAAATTTATTTAATAATTTCTAATATTGACAAAAAACACGTGGCATTTTTTTTATAATTGATCATTTGAGATTTCAATTAATTATTGACACTTTTAATATTTTAATGACAATTAAATTCATTAAATCCCTATTTATCTTTTTTTCCTCCCTCTAAGTCTCGGAAATCTAAAGTTTTAGATATTTAAATAAACAAGACTTAAAAATTAGTTTGCCAAAGAAATTTCATTTTTGTGTACTTTAAACGCACGCACTTTTAATATTTTATGATAGAAAACGTTGTGAAAACACTTGAATATTCTGAATTGAGATGTTCTGCAATGCAAGCACAAGATTCTGTAATTTCAGACACAAGATGTTGAAGCCATGTTTTTTCCTTAATAAAATATATCACTGAGTTCCTATGATCAGCTTCTGACTTCATTGTCATATCAGCTTCATATCATAATAATATTGCATTGTTGTCCAATTAACATATGTTTGGAAAGTTATAACCCATTTCGAAAACTGGATATAGGTTAAATATAACTTGCAGGATTTTATTACAAACACCGGAACATGTGAAATATAAGTTAGTATCAGCTTAATAAAGTCAAACTGCGCTACAAAGGCCTACTGACTCTACTACTGACATAAGAGGGTTTTCGAAGCTTAGATCTTTCGCGCTGCTCTACGATGGTTTGGCATGTTATACATGTTTCTAATGTGCCCTCGAGATATGTAGGTTTCCTCACCATGTTTTCCTTCACGGCACAGGTAATTTAAGTGGCTCCACAAGATTTGAATCAGTGCATGCATTGCATTAGGTTTTTACGACTCTTCGTGAAAGATATAGACATATATTGATATACAATTATTATTAGTGAAATAAATTCAATCTGCATTAAAATTACAATGGAGGCTTTATAAAATACTTTATTTCAGGGACAAAGAATATCAGGTAAAGAGCCCTCTGTTCTTGAGACTATCCTGCAATGGCCAGTATTATTTTAATTGGTCACGTCCCTGTTACTTCGAAGCTTCGAAGCGACTATAGTACGTGCAAGCTTGAACTACGTAAGTTTTATTCAGTATAAGTAAGATATATTATAATTTAAGTCGTTCTTTATTATCATGATCAGTTGTGAATATTATGACAAAGTGAGTTAATGTATTAGACAGTCTAAATATATTGGATCAGTTGCTGATTAATACAGAGTCTTATAAGGGACAACAAGAAAACTATTATATAAGAACAGCATTATTGCTTGGAGCAATCTCATCTATACAACCATTAAATTTAGTAAATAATGAAAGTGCACCCGTAAGTGCTAAAATTGAAGAAATAAAGCTATTTTATATTAATGAATATATTTGTCGTGAACCATAAGAGGTAAGGTTACTTCTTGCAAGAGTGAGCTTCCTTCTTAAACTGTATAATCATTTACGATTATATGAGTTCTCAGTTAAATCCTAACCTGTCAGCTATGCAAAAGCTCGTAACAAATAATGATCGATGACTAACGAAACTATGTTTGAGTATATAAATAGACAGATAGATGTATACTTTATTGAACACCACAGAAATAGGACTAAAGAAAGATACAACAACTTAAAATTAACTAAATTTAGTGTGCAATTGGGCGGTCTTATCGCTACATAGCGATCTCTTCCCTGTGTGTTCTATATACTGTGTTTCAGTAGAAAAATGAAATCATGTTTGACTGAAGTATTACAAACTTCGCTTCCCATAAATATGTATTTTATAAACAGTGTAGAAAACCATGGATTAGTATGGTTTATGGGAAATAATGGTACGTTAGCTTACATCGCGCCGCATGTTCAATTCCATTGGGTTTTACCAATCTGTGTCAATGCAATTGCTATGGTATTTTGTCATGTCAATGCACTATGAATTACATCTATCTATCATATTTGCAGTTGATTGCACTGTCAGAAGTCACGACAGTGCTTAAAATATAGTTTTACAGCAATTTACTAGGAGCGAAAACGTGTAATTTACATTATAAAATTTCGATTTTGTTTTGAGCTTCAATTTTCTTTACATTGTACCTTTTTTACTTGAATTTACAATCATTGTTATTGAATCTATCGACTACATATCTACATTTAGTTCTCGATATTATCTAAATATAAATACTGAAAACTATAATAAAGGAGTCTAGCAAGTTTAATTTAAATTAAGATATTTTTGTATTAAAACTAAATTTTAATTTCTAAGTAAATATGGGATGAAGATATTATTTAATTCTTTTAAAATTTTAAACTAAATAGAGTGTCAGTTTTGTAGAAATATTGAGATACAAACCTATAAAAATAATATACATAAATATTGTATCTATTAATTTCAATTGTAATGAAAAGTTTGTTTAAGGAATTGTATCTAATAATAATAAAAAGAATAATGGTTCTTTACAATCGTTAAAATATTTCCTTTGTTCATCCACTCAAGTTCAAATATTTTTTTAAACTTTTAGTGGATGACTTTGTTGTTAACACAGTATTTAAAATATTAATTCATTAATTATATATATTTTGCAAAAAATTCTACGAAGTATGTGCTAGAACGTGTAGGATATGATCTTACACAGTTTCATCTGATAGAATTATTTTACTTTGAAACATCTGCGTAAAGATAAGAAATCCGATGTTTCCTATAAATAACTACGTTTATGAAGCGTAGGATGAGCTAAATTTAAAATTGTATTAAAAGAAACTTTTCGCATAAGCAGCATAAAAGGATTTATATTTTTAAATCTAATTTTTTTTCAAAAGGTTTTACGTAAAGAGCGGCGAGGTACGGACTTTTTCTATAATACTGTAAATATAATGTTTCTGTTTTGACTTATTTTTAAGCTAAATAGCCTCCTAAGTAACGCCTTGTCACTTTTATAACGAGGGAAAGGCAAATAATAGGTTACCATACAAATCAATTTAGGGTCTTGAAAAACTACATGTGCGTGACTCGACAGGCGCCGCGAGGTCGCCTTGGCGTACAATTGTGTAGGTGGTCCTAGATGCGCCAACCACTTAACCCCGACCTCTAGCAACTTTACAGTCTTCCTTTATCAGATAATCATAAACAAGAAAGGAAGATCAACTTGAACTGGTGCAAGCTACGTGGTTAATACGAGTAGAGCACGCGTATGGAAATTACAGTGGAATCAATCACGAACTTCCCAAATATGCCTCACAGACAGCACAAACAATGTCTGCCTTACTTAATGGTTTTTCTATAAAGACGTTATCATATATTTAATAGGCATAGGAACATTTTTTTGTAGAACTATTTGCTTAAATACATGTATATTTGTATTATTTCACCATATTTTATTATTTCTTTTTCTTATAGTACAGGATTTCGTTGGTTTATTGGGTAATACAGTACGTAGTGATATATTGTCAAAAGAGTTACATTGCTACATATCAAGTAGCACTGTACGTGTAAGGCCTCGCTGGCGTAGTGGTGCGAGTACTCGCTTTACTGGCAGAAACCCCGGGTTCAATCCGCTGTAGGACGAATTTAAAAAATCGTATTTTCTAATTTGTTTGAGTCTAGACTGATGGGGGGCTTCGGCCAGGGCTAGTTACCACTCTACCAGCAAAGGCGTACCGCTAAAGAAAGAGATTTGTGTTCCAGTACGATGCTGTGTAGAAACCAAATGAAAAATAATATATCGAATTTTACGAGATTTACGTGCTTCCTTCTTAAACTAGCGAGAACACAATCAAGCGCTAAACTGTCAGCAATGAAAAAAGTCAATTGCGAATATTGTTGACGTGTTTCTAAAACCACCTTCGCATCATTTATTACCTTTCTTTTGAAATCGGCTTAAGGTCCACCGGTTGAATGGATTCACAGTCTATACCGGGCCTAGGTGGAATCAATTTTTTAGTTCTATATTTACACACACACACACACACACATATATATATATATACATAGGGTCTTTGTATTAAAAACCCATTCTCCTGTGGGTGGGGAGGCCAGTGCCCGTAGTGGGGCGTTAAGAGGCTGTTTCTTACTAACATACTTATATAAATCTACTTAACAAATCGATCTCAACAAGTTAAAATAGACCAGCATGTGAGTGATGAAATGTACCTTTCTTATGGTGTCCCGCAGGGAAGCATTCTGGGACCGACGCTGTTTCTTATTTACATCAATGACCTTTGTTGGTTATCCATTCCTAACTGTAAGATAATAGCTTGTGCGAATGGCACAGTCTTGCTTATCTGTAATAAGTAAGACTGTGTCACCTGGGAAAAACATTTAATAATTCACATTTAGCTATTGAGAAAGTATCTAGGTGGTTATCAACTAATTTACTCAGCCTTAATGTGAAGAAACCAAAATTTCGTACATTTTCAGTATCTTCCTCGTGTTTGCCAAGTGCTGATGAATGCATTATAAAACTGCACAACTGTAGATCGCTAACTAGCGATATGACCGTCCATTGTACACTAGAATTACGTAAGTTAAGTCGTTGTATTATTATTGTTTCTATTGTGGTGTTCAATAAAGCATACTATCTACCTATCTATCTCTTGATGACAAGAGCTGCCCCTGTCCATGTATAGAGTATACTGCAGATATTAAATGTCTCGGTTTACATATTGATAATATGTTGTCATGTAAATTACATATATAAAAATTGACGTCTAAAGTGAGGAAACTAATCTATGTATTCAAAAAGCTCAGGTCTGTGGGTAATAGGACTACAATTTTTACGGTTTATTATGCTATAGTCCAGTCTTTGCTCATGTATTGTGTCTCAGTATGGGGTGGAAGTAGCAAATCTTTTTTGCTACAACTGGAAAGGGCGCAAAGGTCGATTTTAAAAGTTACGACAAATAGGCGATTTAGGTTTTCAACAGATAAATTGTACAAAGACTGCAAAGTTTTGACAGTCCGCCATCTTTTTCTATTTCAGATAATTAACCGTATACATACCTCTACTACCTATGACAAATACGATACAAAACGAAGATTGGATATTGTCTGTAACACAGAAAGTCATAAAACAAAGCTAGCTCAGAGACAATATTATATTATTATAACAAGAATATATAACACACTAAACAAGGCTTTGAATATATATTCCTTAACTAGATTTACATGTAAAAAAATTGTGAAAGAGTGGTTACTTTCACAAACCTATCAGGATTGCTAGAAACTTTTGGAATTGCAGCGATAAAATTACCAAATATAAAACATAATATACAAGTTTACACACGTGCACAAACGCTCTCACTCAAATTTACATACACCCTCTTACACAAACACACGTTCACACAATCACACATTTACTTGCACGCATTAACTTATTTCATATTTTTTAATTTTTTAATCTTTTTCAACATTTAATTCTAAGAGTTGTGACAGATAGTTACACTTTATGTTTTGTATTTAACTAGTACACTATTAAGAAGGAGAGCGAAAATGAAGCTTTCTACTGGCGAAATATTTTTTATATAGGTGCAGTACTTTTTGTTTGAAAACGTTGCAAACATACATACGCACAAAAACACAAATGTTTCCTCTTTATAATATTGGTTTAGATGGATAGACTTTATTTTGCGCATGTGTACATGTTCGTAGCACTTCGATGACATAAAAAATTTGAAACCAGTATAAAAGGGATATATGGCAACTCAATTTAAAGGAGAGATATGGCTGATACCAAGTATAATTCGAGTAATTTTATCAGTACATTCACTTTCCCCCTATTCCCATAAAAAAATTGATTGAACCATCAGCATTGAAAGTATGAAATGTCAATTCAAAGGTGGAATAGAGTCTTGACTGCTGAATCGCCTGTTTGCGATGCTACTCGCGTAGTTCCGATACCCGTGTGAATATGGGGTAATCGGTACTGAGTTACAGCAAATTGTTTTGAAAATCTCTTAATGAGTAAACGATTGAGTGAGTTGAATAGTTTAAAACGATTTTCGCATTATTGCCTTTTAAAAACATCAGACATAAGACAAAAGTGGGTTTTTTTTTTCATTTTAGATTAATTAATTTTTTTTATTTATTTAGATCAATCTCAGAATCTCAGTGATATATACAGATGTGTAAAATAATGGGTGTTGCTTAAAGCTAAGTAAAATTTCAAAAACATGAACCTTGACTTACACTTAAAATTAAGGAAACTACTCGGACGCATTTTATAAATAAGAAAAAACGAAACCTAAACACCAAAAATTAAACCAAAAAAGAAAAGAAAATATTTAAAATAACGTTCGGTAAAGTTTCTTTTTTAATAATGGATAGCCTTTAATATACACCAAGTGATAAAGTTTTCCAATCTCAATATTACCCATTACGATGATCTACAGGCAATAGTAACTACCATTTCAGAGTTAATGTTTTAGATGCTATCATTTATCACAGCTAGTCAGTAATAAACTCTATAAATACGATGTATACCTACTGAAGCATCCTTAGATGGTTAAAAAGGTATTCAAATACATTAAAAAAATGTTTTTACAACAAACAAACAATATTTATTAGGCTGGTAATCTTGTAACAATATAATATTATACGAAATAGACAGATTTTTTATTGCTGATAGTTTTAGCGCTTGACTGTGATCTCACTTGTTGGTAAGTGATGACACAGTCTAAGATAGAAGAGCGCTAATCTGGTAAGAGGCGATATACCCCTTATGGGTTTTACACAGCACCGTACCGGGTTACAAATATCTTTGTCTGACTGTACGTCTTTGCTGGTAGGGTGGTAAATAGCCGCGGGGGAAGCCTCCCACCAGTCCAGATTCAGATAAATTAGAAAATACAATTTCCTAAATTCGACCTACCGGGGATCGACTCCGGGACCTCCGCTAGCAAAGCGAATACTCGTACCTCTGCGCCAGCGAGGCCGTCAAGTATGCTACAATACAACAATAACTTATCTTAAGTAATTATAGTGTATGTCGGCGGGTTTTATTTTTAAATATGTTTAATTATTTAACAGCTAGTTGACTATCATTATACCAAATGTTGTAATTCTTATATTGTAATTATACCGGTGTCATGGTACTTTGTTATTATATTGTTGAATATTGCAATTATACCGGATGTAGCAGGTGCCAGTTCTGTCTCCAGCGGGTCTGATCACATTGGGAGCGATCCGTCCCCATCTGGACAATTGGATATCTAGGGAGCACGAATCTCTCGCTTACAGGCTGGTGCAGGTGCCGACCGGACATGGTTCTTTCGGCAAGTACCTGCATCAGATTGTTCGCAGGGAGGAAACGCCTGCCTGCCATGAATGTGATACACCTTTGGATTCAGTGCAGCACATTCTGGCAGAAAGCCCGACGTGGGGACTCCAGCGACATCTATTGACGTCGTTGGTCGGAGAAAAACCTTTCACTGGAGGGCCTAGTTGGCGCGATGCTCAGCGGTGATAGGGAGTGGAGGGCAGTGGCCTCCTTTTGTGAAAGTGTTGTTTTGCTGAAGGAGGCACATGAGAGGCTTAGGGCGAACGATGTGGACGCTCCGTTACTTTGGCGCAGGAGATTGGGAGGAACGAGGCTTAGATTTGCATTTATCCTTCCTTCTTCTTAAATTTCCCAGAGGAATCTTCCGGAGTGCCAGGGTAGATTGCGTCTACCGATCCTCTGATCCTCCACAAAAGGATGCGGAGGGTATCGTTGGGTTTCAGTGGGTATTCTGGTTTACCAGCGAGTCCCACACTCCCGATTAGATTTTACTCTTATCGGGGTGCATAAAGGTATTTCCCAGCGTTAAAAGAGTTGCGAGCTCAGTGCTATAAATAGGCTGGTTCTCAGTTAATGAGATCATTCTTATAGTGTATTCGGTAGATCATTCTTTTTAAAACTATTCGACTGATTGATTTAAAATTTCTTAAAGTGACTCTTTTTAAAATATAGACTCACACTAATAAGTGGTTTCTCTAAATTCCCACGGACTGGAAACTACTCGGGCGACAGTATAGGGAATAAATTTGCCAAATTTTCGTCATCATGACTACTGTGCAATTGAATGGGAGATTAGTGTGATAAAGCACTTTTTAAGAAGAGTTCGTAATGTTTTTCATATGGTAATCGGTGCTGATATTGAGCACACATAAAATCAGATAATAAAATCCACATCAGAAAATTCAAAATCACTTACGTTTCAGGGCGCAACCGGCAGGCGGTGATCCTAGTATCCCAATAAAAATGTAAATGCTTCCAATAAAATTTTGCTTTGAAGTAGTAGCGGTGGCGGTCGGCTTTGATCTCATCTGTTATAATCGAGGCTTTTGTTGGTAGCTAGTGGGCGACACAATCATCGCAAATAGGTTCCCGATCCCTGAAGGTTACTATAATTAGATGGTTTTCAAAAATAGCACTTATTATTGTGATCAAAACTTGTGCTCCTAATTTTTGTTTAAAATGAAACCCACGATACCGAGAAACGCCTGTGAGCAAAATTAGCATACTAGATATATCACTCGTGTATATATCATTATAATTTTTAAAGAAAATATTTTATGACGTGTTAATTAATATCACATCATAGTACATTACTTAACCACTTACATTGACTTGTATTTATTAAAAATAATTCACATAAAGTAAATTTTCAATTAGACGTACCATGTTTTCGAATTTAATCCAGGTGCTTGCGTCTACAATTCAACGTACTTTTTAGGATTTTACACAGTGTATCACAAATTTGTATTCAATTTCAACAAATAATTCAGCAGTTCTGCTAGACCAACAACAATTATTTTATATTTTGAATTGAGATTCTTATTTTTATAAGCAACCATAGCTCCTTGAAGTTTCGAGTCAACGGTTTGTTGAAATTCATCAAGTTTTTGTTTGCCACATATTTCATATGTTTTGCAGTCGTTATTCTGACGAGTCTTGACCTTGCCACTCTTATGTAATTGAGCAAAATGGGTAAATGGTTATTATTTTCAGAAAGCGCGTCAAAAATTCATCAAGTAGGTTCTTACAGCACTCGTGATTCGTGAAATCTAATCATTTTGTTACATTAGTTCAATGTACGACTGATGTTACTAGAGAACAAATAAGTTAGTACAAATAAACAAAGCATAATACTAAAAATAAATATTCAACACCGAATAACATCCAATAAAAGTTTAAAAAATATATATTGAACATTGAGTAAATGAATGAAAATATAATATATATGTTAGTCCTAACCAAACAAGCAAAGTCAAGGAGAATGCCAATTAATGACAGGTGTTAAATCAAAGGCGATGTTGATATACGACAGTAATGAATTGTAAAAATTTTAACATCCATTTATTTTAATTTCAATACATTGTTGGTATTTTCTGTATCAAACATCTAATTCAACCAATATTCGTTTTGTTTACCAATGAATCAATGTCTTAAACATATCTTAAATTTGCATCTTATCAACTTATTCATAGAATAATAAACCGAAGATGTTCGGGGGGCGGAAGAATTTCAATATGTATAATGTTATTCAGGATGATTCTTTGAGCTCGGGTCGGACACAGAGCATTTGAATAAACCGATATCACGGGAACCGAACAAAATATTGTCCGTAGGTCGCTGTTTAGCTGAACCCCGGAAAATATTATATGTTTTGCTTCCATAAGACGCCAGACGCAGCGTTATTGCATGCGAGACAACATACAGGTTATCTTGCAATATTATTTTATATTCAAATACACGCTCTTTGTAAAAAATATAAGTATCCATAGTTATGTTTCTACAACAATATCATGATGTTTGTATTACTCTTACCTTATACATAAAGATAAAGGTAAGTGAGAGCCCATTAACGTCCCACAGCTGGGCACAGGCCTCGTCCCTCATAGGAGAGTGTGTTTTTAGATCATTGGCTCACCTAACGCTGCTCCACTGTCTCTCCGCAGGCATAGTACACAATGGTATGTTCCTAACACAAGTCCACTCTTTGTTCTTTCACTCTCATAGTCCGAAGTGATGGCAACCCGACACGACCAGGAAGGTCTCAGCACCAATGGCTTAACGTGGTCTCCGACGCACTGGGGTGGAGTACACCGCTGACTTTCCAACTTACGGGAAAGTACAGAGAATTTTTAAATAGACAACTTGATATCGATTTTTATTGGATTCGAACCCATGACCTCATGTCTGTAGCCAAAGAAGCTGACCAATCACGCTGCCATTTGATATACATTATATTTGGATTAAATTTTCAATCGTTAACGATGGAAAGGCGTTTGTATTCTGTGATGGGCCCTTGGTGATAATAAAGTTTTTTTTTAAATATTAACTCATTTAAATAATAATTGCTTAAAATTGTACAACGTCATCCAGTGAAATCTCACGTAAAGATGTAATCGTTTTCTTTTGAAATGTATAATTACAAACTCATATTTAATACGTTCGATTTAGACGGCCTAGATTTTTTTTAATTTTACTTCAACTACTTTTAACACTTTGATTTTATATCACTTTGATAAAAGAAATAATCTAGCAGAAGTTAATGTACTTGTTTATATGCATAAATCATTTTTAGAGCTTATGTTGCACTCTTTTCAAATTGTACTAAATAATAAAATCAAAAAAGCGTCTATTTCTATATGCTTTCATTTATACTGGATCGAGTTATAAGAAATTTAAATCATCATTTATCTATATTTGCAGCGCGATTACATTTTGGATTACATCATCTATCAGGTGAGTTCACATCCCAGCGAAACCTGTTAGCAATAAAAAAAGAGTGCTTGCGCATGTAATTGTGCGTTTAACATCTGTGTTTGTGATCTTTGGCTGAGATTGACCGCCGGAGGCGAAATTAAGAGGCTTATTGTTACAGTTAGGTTATCACAGATTTGTTTTATATTCTGTATGATATAAACACACATCGTCGTATAACCATTAGCTCTGTTCTGGTAGTTCATCCCCATTTATTATTCACTGTAAGTAATTAAGGTAGAATGCGTTATCAGGTATCGCGATTTGTCACTGTGGGGGGTGGAGCGTTAATCAGTGATTACGCGGACTCAGCAAATCCGTCGCGCGATGAGCGGACTGCCGTTACACGCTATACTAGCACTTACACCAGTACTCTATGAGCAAACGACTTGTTTTTTAAACGATTTATACGCTTTTATTAGATATACATATAATAATATTATACAGAGGAAACATTTTCCATTCTCAAAAAATAGGGATCCCTAATAAAAACGCATAAATACAACCCACGGTGTGCACAAATTGGTCACATAAATTCTGTCATCGCGTGCGCTGGGGAAACTATTGGTGATAGAACAAAAAAATGTTGCACAATATTATAGAACGTATTAATATCTACAAAAAAAAAACAAGGATACCATTTGTCCAACTACTGTAGTTACTGCAGTTATAACTACTATTTTACATTTTAAAAGTTATAATAAAAGTGCCGACAATAATCAAACCATATTATTCAAACCTCTGTAATAATTCTTATCCTTTAAATGATATTTTATTAAAGACCGATTCAATATCCGTAAAATACTTTTTAAATTGTCAAAATCAGACTTTCAATTCAAAAGATATAAGGAATCTGAAAATGTCAATCTACACAAAATTGTAGCGACTCTTATAACTGGGCATGCGACTGGTGAGTTAGCTCCTATTTCAAGGATACCAATGATACCCACCGACAAACATATACTGTTTTTATTTTTATCAAGCTAAAAATTAGTGGGGCGATTTTAAGAATTCTTTCTTTACCTCCTTGAAATCAAGAATTTGTCAATACCTGCGGAGTATTTTTAAATAATATCTGACATTCTACGTAAATGATGTAACGAATTTTAAAAAGTAATAGCTAGATATATTTGTTGTAAAGAAAAATCTGTGCATTAATTAGATGTATTAGATTATGAATGTAAGTGTGTATCTAGTAATCAGAAAGGAAGTAATTAAAATGTAAGTGAAATAAAACTTCTAAGTTAATTAAAATATATCTATAGTCCGACTTAGAAGACTTTCCATAGCTACGAGATCGGTATCTACGCGGGTGAAATTGCGGGGCGTTGCTAGTATATATATACTTAGAAGAGGTACTTAATATAAAAATGTTTAATAGCTGTATAATGGCCAATTACAAAAGGAGATTTGTTACGAAAATATCAAATATTTTTACTTGAATCATGTAAATAATAGTTTAGTTATAATAAATCAGTATTCTTTATACAAATCTATATACAAGTGTCTTTATATTTGAATACTATTATTTTACAACTTTTAGTTTGAACTTTCTTTGCGGAGTTGTATAAAGTTATTTAAAGTGACTTTTGAATGATGTGTTTTATTTTATTATTTATTATAGTTATTTTCTTTTACGGGTTATTTTTCGTAAAAAGCTTTACCCAAATACTCATTTCGTATTTCTTTATACAAGATAAACTCGCTGGCAAATAAAACAGAATAAAAAGTGTAACACACTGATTTGTTACTGGAGATATATTATCCTGATTTTTAAGTTTATTTATGAAAAAAGGATAATATTTGATGGTAGTTAAAATTCAGTTAATTGTTTTTCATTCTTTAAATAAATATTTTGATGAAAGTTGTTCAAAAATGTTATGTATTTCATGAAATTTTAAAAAGATATATTTTTAACAACATTAACAAAGACTTATGGCTCCATTTTAAAAGACAACATATTACTTTATTTGTACTTATAATTAATTACATAATGCAAGACTTGTGGTCAAGCCAAATCCCATGTTCATAATTGTAAAAAAAACATGCAAATAATTTTGCCATAAATTGTGTGTAACTGTAATGATGTAAAAAAAAGTACTATTAATTTGTTTTAATAACAAGATATTTGTGTTCCTAGCTCTTAGTCTAAAATGCCCTGCCAGATGAAAGATAAACATTTGACGTGCGGATAGAGTAAATCTGTATTCTTGTCACACGGACCGGGTTAATTCAATAGCTGATTGGATTTTGGGGCGCTGATCTCAAGGGCTATTTACACGTGACTGCCAATGTCTTTCATGTTTGAGAATGCGGCATACCAACATTTTTACAATTACATTTTAAAATCGCAAACTGCTTCCATATATTACTTTTTGACATAAAAATCGTGATGGAAATTTACTGGGAGCAATTTTTGGATACGTGTAGCCTACCAACTAGCAACGTGGTTCTTTGCTCTAAAACTCTCCCTTACTTACATTCCGAAAAGGCTTTAGTACCATAGACCACATCTTTATGCTGCCGCAGATTATACAGAAGACCGAAGAGTATAATCGGCCACTTTGCTTGGCGTTCGTGGACTATGAGAAAGCCTTCGATTCGGTGGAAACCTGGGCCTGAGATCTTTGTAGAGATGCCGAATTGACCACCGGTATATACACGTGTTGATGTGTTTGTACGAAAACGCCACCATGTCAGTCCGTATACAGGACCAAAGCACAGAGTCTATCCAACTGCAGCGTGGAGTGCAACAGGGAGATGTAAGCTCCCCGAAGCTCTTTACTGCTGCGTTGGAAGACCTCTTTAAGCTTATGGAATGGAACGGACTGGGCATCAACATCAATGGCGAGTACATCACTCATCTACGATTTGCCGACGACGTGGTCATTATAGCAGAGACTCTGGAAGATCTCAATGCAATGCTCGATGACCTCAGCAGAGCTTCTCGACAGGTGGGCCTAAAAATGAACATGGATAAGACGAAAGTTATGTCCAATATCCATGTTCCGCTCCACCCAGTCATCGTTGAGAACTCTACACTCGAAATTGTTGACGAGTATACATACCTGGGACACATAGTCCAGCTAGGTAGGTCCAATTTCGAGAAAGAGGTCAACCGCCGAATCCAACTCGGTTGGGCAGCGTTCGGGAAGTTCCGGAAGACGTTTTCGTCCAATATCCCTCAGTGCCTGAAGACTAAAGTCTTCGAACAGTGCGTGTTGCCAGTGCTTACCTACGGATCGGAAACGTGGTCGCTGACTATGGGCCTCATTCGGAAGCTCAGAGTCACTCAGCGTGCGATGGAGAGGGCTATGCTCGGAGTTTCTCTACGCGATCAAATCAGAAATGAGGAGATCCGTAGCAGAACCAAAGTCACCGACATAGCCCTACGAATCGCGAACCTGAAGTGGCAATGGGCGGGGCACATAGTCCGACGGACCGATGGACGTTGGGGCCCGAAGGTGCTGGAGTGGCGACCCCGCACCGGGCGGCGCAGTGTAGGTAGACCCCCCACAAGGTGGACCGATGACATAAAGAGGGTCGCCGGTAGCCGCTGGAGCCAGGCGGCGCAAGATCGGGCCTTGTAGATATCATTTCGTGAGACCTATGTCCAGCAGTGGACGTCCATCGGTTGAAGCGACGACGACGACGACGACTTGACGATGCTTAGTGGGACGTTAACAGGCTGTTAGTTATCTTTTTTCTATTTTCATAAACATGAAAACTGTCTGTTTTTTTATTCATCTGTCTTTAAAGTCAGTATTATTTTGATTAGACATTTTAGATTTTGATCCTTTCCATATCAGACCATAGTTATAGAGAAATAGGGTCTAAAACTAAGTCTATATCAGTAAATGTGTAATAACAAGAAATTAAGTTTGATTAAACGATAATAGAGTTAAAAAAGGAGTAAAATTTATAGAATGTTATTGTTAATGATTTTGTGTAAATTGATATCAGGAAAATTAAGTGATTGAACATTATAATCGGAGTTAATCAATGAGATGTTTGATAGCACCAACATTACCCACCAACGCCCACAGTATGCAAATTGAATGTGTCGGAGAATAAGTTATATATATATATATATATATATATATATATATATATATAAATATCATAATATAATCATGTCTTTATATCAATAAATAAAAAAATAATCGAAGTCAGTTCAGAATCGGTCGGAATTAGTTCGTCAAATTTTCTTCAAAATTTTTCATTTATCTTCCATTTATTATCCAACTATTTCGGAGTTTATCTAAAACAATATATAGAAAATATTTAAGTCGTACAGACAATTTAAACCTCGGCTTCCTAAGGAACACTTCAACGTGTTTACGTAATTTTAATCAGTATTTCATCAAAATTTATGTGAGCGTAAAGGATTTTTTTCTGCAACGTAGAATATCTCATAAGCAGAGAAGTTAAAAACACCAAAATATTAAAAAGTCGTGTTGTCGGAGTGTGGCAAAGCGAGATTAAAATTTTCTTTCTGCCCTATATTATGTGAGCTGTTATAAATGTACTAGTAGTTTTTAGCTTAATTTAAATTTGTTTTCATTCTTAATGGCTGAAATTATTAAGTTGATAATCTATACAACAAATTATATGCAAGTGTTTTACAAAAACATTTACCTTTTCGTATTCCAGTTACGTCAAAATTTTTATGATTAAGGAGAAAAAACATAAAAATAGACGTATATCCTGATAATTACTTGATTATTAGATTTAAGATATCATCAAATTCCCTTGGCAAGGTCAGTGGAATTTGATGATTTCTGGTAGCTCTATCAAACCCAAACTTTTGGGCTTCACGCAACGAAACTCAGAAATCGCAAGTAATGATATTCAGTAGTACTTGGTTTGCTCTGGTCAAGCCAGCTCAATTATGAGCTGCGTTCAGCTACGGATAGGTTTTACAAATATTAATTCCGTGTCACACACAATACAAATATTTTTGTACTATATACGTTGAGCACACATAAATCATTAACAATATATATAATTACTCGTTGATCCGCGCATCTTCGTCGCGCATACTTAAATATGGCAATTAAAAAAATACGACGCCTTTTATTTAATATCTTTTCAACTCAGTTAACAAGCAAAATCTTAACTTAACTATCGTTAAGTAAAAAAATAGCTGCAAGCATTTTTTAACTATAAATCAACATAGGACTTGTGCTAAGTAGCAAAATACGCAGTAACATTAAAAAAATCATCAAAACCATTTGAGTAGTTTCGGAAATCATTGCGGTCAAATACTATATGACAGACAGACAGACTACCTCATTGGTCTAGTGGTTAGCATGTTCGACTACAGATATGAGGTCCTGGATTCGACTCCCGGGTCGGGCCAATTCAAAAATCAATATTGAGTTTTCTGTTAAGATTTTCTCAATTGAAGTTGGGTAGTTGGCGGTGTGTTCCAACCCCGTGCCTTGGAGAGCACGTAAAGCCGTCGGTCCTGCGTCTGATCTCTCTCCGGTCGTGTCGTATTCCCGTCACATCAGACTATCAGAGTGAAGGAATAGAGAGTGCACTTGTGTACTATGCCTGCCAATCTGCAGTGAAGCAGCGTGGTGGGTCTATACTCTAAAAACCCTCTCTCNAGCCGTCGGTCCTGCGCCTGATCTCTCTCCGGTCGTGTCGGATTCCCGTCACATCAGACTATCAGAGTGAAGGAATAGATAGTGCACTTGTGTACTATGCCTGCCAATCTGCAGTGGAGCATGTTAATGGGCTGCTACTTACTTACTATATGGCAAGGAATGCTTTTTGTTCTTTAAAAGATTAAGTTTATGCTTAAAAAATCTTAATCGTAGGGAAGCGGAGGACCGACTCTAAATTGTAGACTTATTTTTGAGGTCGAATATACAGACATACAAACATAAACTCCCACACAAATACATAAACGCGCGCACGCACGCACCCATCCACACACACACACACAAAAGCGCGCTTTCCTACGTGGATGGTCATTATATATACAATAACTAACAATATTACAAATAAAAGTTAAATATTAAACATTTTTTAGAATCTTTACATTGTATATATAAAATTACCGGAGGAAGATACAGACTCGTAGCACAAGTTTACTTAGTCTCTACGCATTTTTGCTACAACTGTATATGATAAATATTTACATAATTTCATGGTGCGATAAATATTTATTATATATTTTGAAGGTGCATATATATATTATTCTATATTTTGATCTGTTCTCTCATATAGCAGTGACTTCAACTTAGTCTCTTTGTATATTCACAAAATAAAGTGGACAAGGTATATTACAACCCATTCACTTCATTTTCATAAGAATAACCGTACTATAAACTGCTATAGCAATGTACCGAGAACCTTATTATAAAGGATCTTGTGTTGACACTGCATTGTTGCGGCATTCCCTATTTATTGAGCTGATTTGTTTGCTTCGCATCGCCTTTGAGTCGCCTCCGAGGGGAGGCTGGATCGTAATTGAGAGAGAGCTGCGTAACTGCTAAATTGTGCTCACTTCGGTGATTGTGGTTCGGCTGAGCTTTATTACCTACAGACTGTGTTCCTAGTATTCCAATATTAGAGAACTGAACCGTTTGGGAAATTCCGGAGCGATTGAAATTTCCGATCGAATTAATGAGTCATTTAACACTAGGAAATAATCAGTCTGAATTTAAAATAAGGAATAGAGATTTATGTTATAAGTTTCCTATTGTTAGAAATACATTTATTATATTTCATTTTGTCATTAATTATAGGCATTAATTATACCTTCTTGTAAGAAAATCTCTATTAGGAGAACTCGCTCTATACAGATTAATTGTTGAGAGTAATTGTTTTTAGTTTGTAAATTATTTAATCATTAGAAAGTCAGTGTATAATATATAATAATATGTTAGTAAAATACCATGCAAATATACGTGTCTTTTATATGTGTGTGTGTGTATAGGTGTGTGTGTGAGTGTGTGTCCGTGTGTGTGTGTGTACTCCTTCCCTCTATATATTTTGTTAATATATTCAATCATAAATATAATAAAATACTATTTTATTCTTTCATTCATTGTAATAATGACGCGATGTTAATACAGTTTTTAGTAGATTTTTATATATTTTATTTAAGATACACTAAAAATTTACGAATGACCATACAATTGTATTTCCTTTGTGTTTGTGTGCAATAAAATCTTTCTATTTATCTATCTTAAATGATATAAAAAGCAGTAAAACACTTTACTGGACTTATTATAGTGCAAATAACCATTTATGCTACTTACGCTTAGATACATCCCCATTATGTGCTTTTTAATTTCCGCTGTTTTGAAATATTATAGATGAATGATAAATTTTCAAAAATTACAAATGGTTTCAAATCATCTCTTATAAATTATCTAGGTAAAGTAACAGATTCGAGTATTGCGAGTACTTTTTACATAAATCCGCGTATTAAAGCACTTTTAGACTAGATAGAAACCAGTACTCAAAATTTGATGTATAAATGGTATGTATATTTTTATTTGTTTATAAATTAGGAGATGAACAACCAAAGCTTTGCCATTCATTTTTATATCTTAGCTGTATTCGATGAGGCTTCGTTGTTGAAGGTTAATATTAGCTATAAGTTTGGCATTCCCTTTATTTTTAAACTTTACTAGGGAAGCCATTAGATGCATTAAAATCTATGAATCCTCGTAACTAATTACTTTTAGAGCAAAGTAAAATGTTGGAAAATGTTGAACGCTTAATATAAATTATATTGAATGTTTCTCTTTAACGTAAGTCGCAATGATTTACGAGACACATTTGGACTTATTTTTCGCCGGTTCTTTTTGTAATCTTTACCTGGGGAAAAGACATAATAAAGTCGACTGAGCGAATAACAAACTAGATACATTTTTCAGTTGTGTGTTCACCTTTTCAGTGACCTTGTGGAGCTATTGGAGGGCTGTTTTACTACTGACCCACTTTGCTACTGAGGACAGGTTGAAGTTTATGACAATTTGTTATACATAATACATGATTTGGCAACAAGAATGTTGCAGTAGTAAAAGTATTTTGTAGGAGTATATGGAAGAAAAAATTATCATTTATACTTATTCATACTATGACTACTTCTTGGAGTTCATAATTTAAAGATGAGTCAATATTTCTTTATATAATCCTTAACCTACCAAAAGGACTGTGATCAAATTGTATTAATACATAATGTTAATAGTGTCGTTGATGTTATGGTGATTACTCGGTTCACTAGTAGGAGTCTCGAGTTTAAATTTCGGTTGGGCAAATTTAGGATGTACTGCTTTATAATTTGTCTGGACTAGCTTCAGCGGTCACAAGTTACCACCTTTCAGCAAAGATGTACCAAGAAAAAAAATGTGTTCCTGTATGATTACAAAACAAGTATGAATTAAATTACCTAATAACAAATGAGTGCCATGTTAGACTATACCATTAATTAAAATATAGTGTGTTCACAAATAAGTTATTTTAACCTGGGGTATCTGTAAGAAGAAAAAAAAATCAAATCGGACGTTAGGCAAATATCGCTGTGTGGGGTTTTTGTACATAATGGATATGTTAGTGAAAACATTGTCAATTTTGGTGCAGTCAAACAAATTCACTAAATGACAGAGATTTGCAAAACTAAACGCTGGACGTGCTTAAATTGAATTTAAAAGAAGGAATACATTTATACTAGTATGTTGGAGAGCGGTAGTCTGTGGAACGCTGGCGCCATCTGTCTATCGGCGTGGGATAGAGTCAATCGTGGCAGTCCGGCGCACGTCTCTCGGCAGTTCTCGGGTGACAGTCCACCAGAGCGGTCGACTATTGAAACTGTCGAGTTCCTAGCTATTATTATAAATGAGTTTGTGTAAATTGTTATGTTCCCGACATTAAGTGATTGGACATTATAATCTGAGTTAACTAATAAAGTGTTTGATTGCACCAACATTACCCACCAAACCAGCCACAGTATGGAAACTGAATTATTGATGCCATTAATGACGATGACGGCGGAGAATCCTAGGCCCCTATGCTTTGTGCAGCTCTTTCTCTTATTATTCTCCGACTAGTATATTCCAATTTCGTGTTATGAGTTCCTACTTTTAGTACTATATTTAATTTCATCATCAATCATAGGCAGAGACTGCCTTGTAAGTTTAAAAGAAACCTGTATTAGGAGGTATCGTTCTACACAAATGAATTGTAAGGTTTTATGACTGACTCAACGTAACATAGAATTTTTAATTTTCAAATCAACTATCAGAAAATTAGTGTATAATATAAACTAATATGTTAGTAAACACAATGCAAACATATCAGTGGTCATAAATCAGTTACTTTAACCTGGGATATCTATAAAAAGAAAAAAAACTGAATCGAAAGTTAAACATGTGATTTTCGTAAATAATGGATGTGTTAGTAAAAACATCTTATTATATGTTTCCTTTTCGATCATAAGTTTAGAGATTATAAAGACCAAACTAATATAGTGCTCTCCTTTTCCCATGACAGTGAACTTTCAACTGAGCAGGCTTCAACTGAGTGACGAGAGGGATCTGCATCAAGTCGCCTTTGCTCTGCCGCTTAAAGATGACGTGGAGATTGCAGGATTTTGGTGGATATTCTAGGAATGCTGGTGTGTCCTAAGCTGTCTACTATTAAATCGGTTGGAGCACGCATTACCTACCAAACACATATCACTAAGAGATCAACGGCCTCTCTAATACTATGCTATGAAGTCCATATGCATTTAACTCTTTCAAAGATTAATGTCGCAGTTAGGGCGTTTTTGTTACAATAAACTTAAACTCAAAATACCTTTAATCGAGTAGTCCCATTACAGCACTTTTGAATCGTCAAATATAATTTTTTTCCACACACTAATTCTAATGTACGACTGATGATGGTATTGAAGAACGACTTAAAGTCTAAAGTTACGCCCTTGCGCCCTTTCCTGAGGAGAGCCCATAACAAACTCAGTCGAGTATTTTGTATCTTTTTTACCATCATCCTTACAATATCATATTAGCTCAATTTGTTTACTCCCACGCGTTTCTATAGTCTAAGTAATCTTGCAACTTATAGTATGAGTTTTCAATTAACTTTCCTTTAACAAAGACTTTGAATTTATTATGTTACATCTCTAGAACGTCTTGTGGAAGTTTATTATAGAAACGTATACAGTTACCCTTAAATGAGATGTTAATTAAGTTGTTATCAGAACTATCAGAGAATAATAATTGCTATCTGAACACAAAGCGTCAACTGATCACGATTAAAAAAGTATTTTTCATCACAAATCTAACAATTAACAGACGTGATATTATGTTTTGTATCATAACATGTGCGCCCCAGAAAGCTGTGCGGTATAAAAAATCCCCTAATCTAGTAAACAGGGCAAAATGACTCACTTCATGAGAAGGGCGCTACGTATTTGGTAAAATTTGGGGAACTTAATCTTTACGGGATAAAGTAAAAGGAGACACGACCCAGGTGGAACACTGGCACGCGTAAATTGTGGGACCCTTTGTCTTTTTGCAACGCACGAGCTTTATCGTTAATTATGAAAGTAAAGCTAATTTGAATAATATAAGGCTTCATTTAATGTAATTATGTTATGCTATTATTTGTAATTAAAATAAAAAGCCATACGTATTTCAGTAAAGAGTACATTATATCACTTTTTGCTTGCCACTTCTTAGTTTATATTTAATTTAAATTAAGTTGTCTTTAGGAAAGCAGTCTATGTATTAAATGAAATATAAACCTTTATTGACTGTTTAAATTTATGCAATTATACAAATATCAATCAATTATGCATTTCTGAAACACTTAACACTGTCTAAACATTTATGAATCGCAAATATAAATATATAAATGATTAACTTCGCTTCGCTTTCGGTGAACGTCTACGTTGCAAATGAGAATTCTATGCTGAATTTCAAGTCAATTTTGTGTTTGAGATCTCGTTATTGCTGAGTTATCATTTTAGACATAAATTAGTATACAATCGCACATTACAATTTCAGTTGTTTTAAATTGTGTTTCCTAAATTATTTTTCTAAAACAAGTGTAGCCTAACTTATTATAATGTCAGTTAACTGCCAATCAGAGTTCTATTATAATCAGTCGGACCATATCAGAGGTTAGCCAGAAAGAACAGACAGACAAATATTCGGAGAATTTTTATGTTACATACAAGTACCGGATATACTTTCTCGTGAATTTAATGAGAAGCTTTAAATTTGAAATTTCAGAGGCTCCAATTGTATTTATTTGTACATATAGCAGCACTACATGTTAAAATAATACATGTATAATTTGACGGCCTCGCTGGCGCAATGATCACAGATAGGGCGTATTTAGAAATCGTATTTTCTAATTTGTCTGGGTCTGGACTGGCGGAAGTTACCCTACGAGTAAATACGGACTGCCAAACAAAGAGATTTGTGTTCCGATACGATGCTTTGGAGAATCCATGTGAGGTGTATCGCCTCTTACCAGATTAGCGCGCTTCCATCTTAGACTGTATCATTACTTACTATCAGATGAGATCACACTCAAGCGTTAAACTGTAAGTGTTTAATGGAATGAAAATAAATATTTTTTTAATTTGCGTAATACGCCTTAAGATTTTAATAAAATAGAAATAAAAGAGACTTATAAAGAATCACCGTAACAGTTTTTCATGTTTATAACACAACATTAGCCAGCGGGCCGCGCAGTCCGGCGTAGTTGCTACGTGCGGCGTAATCGCCGGTCGTGGACGTCTGTGAAACACGGAAAACCGTTCAGACTACCACCCCAATCTCCCACCACCTCCCCACCCCACCACTTTTACGATGAATCTTCGTTTCTCCGCATCAAGAAGTAATTTTAGTGTTCCTTTGCCGATTCAATGATAGCACTCGGCCTGATTGGTTAAGCCCCTCTTTGATTTAATTTCGGGTTAAGTTGCTCTGCGGTGAGCCCCGTGGGGATTCCGATACGGTACTGCTGACCTAACCGATATTTTTTTATCAGATGCATTTATGTTAATGCTACTCTACCAGCCATTATCTATCAGGATCACCTTTTAGGCAGTGAAAATGTCGTAACATAAAACGAAAAAAGCTTTAGATTAACACGATAACCTTTGGCTTTAAGTTTAACATTGAAGATAAGATGTGTTGTAATAACGTTAACAAATTGTTAAACTGGAGGTGTATTTGATGAAACGTAACTTTTAATACCTACTTTTATATTGTAAAACAAACAATCTTAGATGTTATGTAAGAATAAATTTGAAATGTCTGTTAATGATTTCGAATTGACTTGTATATTACTTAAAGTGAAGTAAGCGTTATTAAGATTTGTTTGGCTATCTGTCCGCCAGTATTTCCTGACAAATATACTAGAAGGCTTAATTTATTTTAATGGAACATTTCTACATCGGTCTATACTTAATTATAGATTCTAGATTTTTATATAGTACATAATATTTATAGAAAAAAGACAGAAAATTAACCTGCGCGCAAGAAAGAAGTAAGCTTTCTGAACAAATGGTTTGTCGATTATAAAGTATTTTCCACATATATTCCTATTATTTCCGTGTATATATATATATATATATATATATGTGTGTGTGTGTGCGTGTGTGTAATGATTGATTTTTCCGAAAAGTCATTTCATTGATAAATGAGTACAATTCCTATTCCTAAAAACAATTATGGCAACAGGAATTTGGAATTCAATATTCAAAGCCTATATATCATTGAAAATATAACACTTTTAATATGTAATTATCTATTTCAAGCACACATTTAAAGGAAATTTTGAAATATATTTTATATAATAGAAAAAAAAGTTATACAAATTGCCCTCTTTCTTTACACAACAGCAACTGATTGTTCCGCAATTGTATATGGGCAATGAGGGAAACCATACTGATAACTGTTTTGGGTTTTATCAGCAATCATTAATAAGTACCTTAAAATAAATATCATTATATATGTATATATATATATATAAATATATATCCACAATTCTCATTTGTGTGTACATGTCTCTGAACTCCTCCTAAATGGTTGGACTGATTTTGTTGAAATTTTTTGTATGTCTTCAAATGGAGTCCAGAATAGTTTAGATTGATAATTACATCTGATAAATAACACCGGCTGGCTCTTTTGTGCGAGTACTCGCTTTGCTAGCCGAGGTCGCGAGTTCGATCCCCGGTAGGGCGAATTTAGGGAATTAAATTTTCTAATTTGTCTGAGTCTGGACTGGTGCAAGGCATCATGGCTTGTTACTACACCACTAGCCAAGACGTGCCGTCACGCAAGAGATGAGTATACAATGCTCTGTAGAAATGATACATACATACATACATAGCATCACGCTTCGTTTCCCTACGGGTAGGCAGAAACCAAGTCCTTCCACTTGCCACGATCCCTGCATATCTCCTTCGCTTCTTTCATTCTCATTAAACCTTTCATACAAATTCGTCGGTTTAGAGTATTTTTGACCTGGTCCTTATTTAAAATGTCCTGGATTTGGTCCAGGACCGTTCACCTTGGTGTTCCCCTTCCAACTTCCCCATTCAGTCTCGATTTTTTAATCCTTTTTGTCAGTCTCCTCTCATTCATTCTATCTACATGCCCAAGGCATCTAAACGTACCTTTTTCTATTTTATTCACTATAAATTCTTTTATACCACAACGTCCTCTTAACACACTATTTCTTACTTTGTTACTTCAGTTCCTATATACTCATACTTCTACATCTACGGCATGTATTTTACTTTTATACTTCTTCTGCCATACCCAACTTTCACTACCATCCATGACTGTTGGCATCAACATTCCTCCATGTACAGCTAGTCTGGCCTTTTGAGACACCATCTGGCTATTCATAAAGGCATCCACCATTTACCATATTCCTTGCATTCATTCTCCTTTCAATATCAGTTTCACATGTTTTGTCTTTTGCTAATTTAGATCCGAAGTATTCAAATTCTTTTACATTTTCCACTTGTTCCCATATCATAAGAGGTAAATAGTCATTTAGCAGGTTAGCGCGCTTCCATCTTAGGCTGTAATCATCAGGAGTGATAACAGTCAAGTTCGCAATAAAAAATATAACGAATTTAGCCATATCTTCACGGGTGATGGAAACAGCTAGTTCTCTTATATTTATGAAAAACCCTTTTAAGCTCGTCGTCACTCTAGGCGCTCGTATTTCTACATCTCGATTTCGTAGCAGATGTGTCTCGTATGCATGTCAGTGCTGTGTATCGTAGCGTCCATGGGGCCAGTCGTCATGAATACGTAATACAAGGGCAGGACGCGAATTCTTTCGTTTATTATTCAATCATTCGTTCGGCGCGAGTCGGCTTTAATTTCATGGCGGCTGGGCACGGTGCCCCGAGCGACAACCGGCGTCCTAATATGGAGATAGCGTTAAATAAGATTCTAAAATAATACTCCATCAGTTTCTCTGATTTTTCTCAGCACAATATATATAAGCATCAAAGAAAGAGCTAAATTATTCGACATTGTGTGGATGTCAGGACATTATTTTCTTTCAGTATCAATATGTATGATATAAAATTAAATATATTGTACTTACTCCCTTTAGGCTTTACTCCCTTTACGTTTTCCCTTAATAATATATGTACGGCGACATTTATTTAATGCTTATGTAACTTTGCCACATCTGGCACCTGACGAACGCAACCAACTTGGACGAATAATACGGTCCGCTACACACATTGCCTTCGCTTCTTAAATGTCGGATATCTTCTAATAAATCCATTTTAATGAATATCTGTTTAGGGTAATTTTGATCTTCAATGAATTGTATTTGTACGACTTGTGTATGTGGGTCACTTGTTAAGACAACAAGTCACATATACAACAAAAAAAATAAAGACATTTTGGTATCGCACTATCTTTTAGGAAGAAGCGGTTATTTTAGAATTGCACTTTTCAGACAACGTTATTTATTTGTATTGTCATGTTATTTCATAGAAGCCATCTCCATAGTTTGAAAGCACAGCATGAAGTACAACGAAAAAGACAATTCTTATTCTAAAAGGCGAGGCTGGTGAGGATGTGGAACGAGTGCGTGCCTGTTTTGATTGAAACAGCCGCCCGCCGCCAACGACACCGACCCCGAATTGAAAACGCAAATTTAGTGACACATCTATTAACGTAAATGTGAAAAACACACGACCACGAAATAGGATTGGAGACGAAGGTAGTATAATGTAGCAATATCTCTCATAATCTTTACGTATCTTTGATTGGGACGTAAATACTTGATCATGCTATTTTCTGTAGAAACTTACATTTCCAATTCTCATTTACACAAGTGCTTTATTTTTGTACTTTTACAATTTTTTGTCTAGGACATCATTACAAAAACAAAACTACTGCGTACCTTATTTCCTTCAGTATTTATGAGAAACTTCTTAATTTGTATAATAAGTAATATATTGACAAGTGGGTAAAATTTTAAGTCGACGTTTGCTCAAAAAATTGGATCCAAAGATTGCACTACATACATGGAAGAGATTAAAAAATATATCATTTTTTTAAATTATTGTATTGGTCCTCGGTCCTTGATAAGTATGCAAAATTTCAAAGTATACCGAGGTTTTTGAAGTGCTCAAAAATCTAGTTCAAAGATTCTGTAACATACAGACAAAACTAATTTAAACGTTATTACTTGACAAATATTTTTAAAGCCTCAACTGCTCAATGAAGAGCCTTGTAGTGGAACTTGAATTGGTATCTGTAATTTCGTATTAATTTTATGTTTAAAAGTTTATTTTTATGTCAACAAAGACGCAGTATTTTGTAAGTTGCAATGTTCAAGCAAAAATAAGCTATTGGGATTTGAAGCTCTCTAAACTCAAAGCAATTTTACGTAACAACGTCTTACTCAAAGGGATGCACATTCTCAGATATTCAACGTGCACTGTATTAATGTACATTTTGTGGTTACAAATGACGAAAACATCTATACACGTTCACGCCTTACTGAAATTAAAGTACCTACTAAAATTGTCACTAAAAAAAAGATGGTTATGTATAAATATAGTTAATAAATAATAGATAATTTTGTGATTATAAATGTTATGACTTGAATTATTAACCAATTTAGTTTACTTAAAATCTATTAATAACAGGTAAATGATCTTTCGAATATATTTTTTTCCAGAATAATTGTTTTATCAGAAGCACTTCTAAGACTCTTGTTACAGTTCACACACAAGTATTTTTTATTACTTCGGACTCACTACAAAGAATATAAACCCCAAGACATTGTACGGGAAAGATCTTTGTAGAACTCTAGTGTAAAGCAACTAAGATATTCTTATGCACATGTGCATGCATGCGGCATGAACGTGAACTAGGGGTTCTCTTGAAGCTTAGTCGTCGAATCATTTTTACAACTATCAAAGGGAGCATTGCATTAAAATTCAAGAGACGGTCATACGACCTTGTACTGCCTTGTACCTTGAGTTCTTCGTACTCAAAGTCCGCATAAAAGTACGTTTTGCTTTAAATAAAACATGAAAACGTTTTATCAAGAGTAGGTGCCCAAATTCGTTGCTAAGTTTTCTTCTCAAAATGTCTTAACTTAGTAATTTTATTTTATATTTCCTTAATAACAGAGGTATTTTTGAACTTAATAAAAGTACTTTAACACAGTACACAAGAGGATTTATTTTTAGCATTTGAAATCTTCAGGAAGTGTAGAAGATTTATAAAAATATAGAGAAATCGTTTTGAAAATATGGTAGTGAAAGAAATTAAGACATATATCTTGGATAAAAAAAACCTGGAGATATTTTACAACAAAAGAGATAGGGTAGCGAATAAGTTGTATATAAACTGTAAAATATTTATTGTTTGATGACTTTTACACACCAAAATTGACGTGCAAGCGAGAGCGCGGAACTAGCTATTGAAAGGCATTATCAGCCTACGCGTTCGTCTTGTGACGATTTTGTACAAAAAGAAAATTTTTTCAACAATGTTTTCTTATGTATCAATATCAATGTAAAGCGACTTTACAAGCAAGAAGTTTTAATTTTTGATAAATAGATTGGAGGTAAATTTGTTTAGCAGTAAATGCTTTTATTCAATTTAGCGTGTGTTCAAATAGATGTGCAAAAATAATTTCACGTCTGATTTGGCAGAACTATTAAGGCATGCTATAGTGTAAGTCATGGGGGCATTAATTTGAAGCTACAATAGGCTCTGTCTGGACGGTAAGTATTCGCATTCGCACACGATTCAAATAAAAAAGTCCGCCATCACTCAAGTATGCGTCGCCATTCAATCGCTTGCCTAGAAATTTTCTCTCTCGACCTGCTATCTCATATGGATACGCCAACATTATTTAAGATGTTAATTTAAAACTTTATATACCACTTTAATTACAGAGTAAATTTTATTTTAGTAATCTAATGTTTTTGTCAGTATTTCGGACTCAACCAGGAAACTGTTAAAATGACATATCTTACAAATTCTAATGTCCCATTGTGAGTTGGTAACATTAATAACAGAAAAAACTTTGTTTTAGTTATAAAATGGTTATTGTCAGTTGCAAGGCACTACTGTATACGATAATTATGCATACACCTTTTGAAATCGCTCAAAATACTCATCTTAAATAAAAAATATCACTTTGTATGTATTTTGGGTAACTATTTAAATACTCGCCCTTTTTTCTAGATCAAAAACTATTTCTTTAAATTCACTAAATTTAAATATTTATTTTCATGCACGATTGCAGAGTAACAATAATGTAACACTAGCAGAAAATACACTTGCCCCACTTCAATCATCTACACTTTTTATAGTTCCCACCGCGTCTCTCTTTTTCTCTCCCATGAAACCAACATCTCCTCACCGGTTCCTTTTGACGTAAGTCAATAAACATCATGTGATACATTAGCTTAAATCTTACTTGATTGTTGTCGGTAGTAACAACAGTTACGTTTATGACCTGTTGTGTTATACAGCCTTAAGTCATATTCCTCAATTGGACTCATTCAGAACTCTCTCTCACCCATAGATGAAGAGGGTCCCGTTGGGTTTTAGTGGATATTGCGTGGTCTCCTCCACCGCCCAGTCTCCAGACAAAAAACCTTAACTTTTTGTCTATTGAGTATTGAAAACACGATATCTAGATAAAGACTGCGTTCTATTAAGGTACCTCTACTATGGGCATCAAGTTTAATATAGTAAAAAAAATATCCACACACTTATCCGTATGTCTTGTACAACTTACAGGCGTTCAAAGCGAGATGTGACCCCGGTTCCTACACGGGCCTTGCAAATGGACAGGAAAAAGACGCGGCCGGAATGCGTGGGTGCTTTTAATTTAATATCGACTGACACCGAATTGGAATCGAAAGTTTGCCAACGACGTGCCCTGCCGCTTAATCTTGTTGCGTTAAATGCTCCTCTATTATTTATAGCTTTAAGCAATATGATATGAGCTTTGTGATATGTTATTTATTTATAAGTCGTAAAAAGCAAGACAAAAATCGCCCTTCGCTTGTTATTTCTTTGTCAAGTACGGGGTAACGCTAGACTGCGGTCTATAGATGTAATTTATTTATTTATAAGACAAATAGTTTGCAACGTCAGAGAAAAAAGTTAAAAGTGCATGTGTACAAAGTACACAAGTCAAAAGTAAAACTTCTTTTGCAAAATCAATTTTAAGCCTTGTTTATATTTATACAAATCTAAGACTTTAGATTTCCGAGACTTAGAGGGAAGGAGTTAATGAATTTAGTTGTCATTAAAATATTAAAAGTGCGAAAATGTATACAAATAACTTATAGAAATCTGTAAAGACGAATTGTATATAAAAATGCCACTTTTTTGTCACTATTATAAATAATTCATTAAATTTTGTTTTTGAATTAAAAATTTAGAAAAAAGTTTATAAGTTATAAAAAATAGAATATTAAATGGCGAGTGGCAAATTCAGATGCCACATGTTATTTGTAAATATTAAAACGACCTAACCTTAAAAGGAATTAGCATAAAAAACGCTGCTCGTCTTTGTGGCGTTATTCTCGTAAAGAAATTACCCTCATGTGCCTAAAGAAGTTTCACTTCAATAATAAGTACAACAGAAAATTAACGTTTCTAAGGTCTAAATCGAAGTTGGGAAAACGTAGTATGAATTGGAAACACGCAACTGTCATAGTTGAAACAATAAAAAGCACTTGTTTCTTGGATACTTTCTGTCTTCAGAGGGATGGTGTCAGTGGGGCAAATTTCATTTGGCCCGTTAGAGTCTCCGCAAACTTCGTCCCGCCCCGAACACGTGTTAACGCGAGTCTTCTTTGAAAAACTGTTTAAGGACCTTATTTATATGGGGTCAGCGTACGTTGCGACAAAGGATCATGATGTTATTACCGTGCTGGCACCCGTTAATGTGATGTACGCACATAATGTTATTTGTGGATAGAGCCTCATATCCATTAAATATAAAAAGAGGCAACAAAAAAAAAAACAATGATAACGTAAACAACACCGACTACGTGTACTAAGCTTTGTTAGTTTCTTTATGATGGTTTTTCTTAACAATAATATATGTATGTATCGCTATTGGATTATCATGTTGTTTGTGCACTACTCACATAAACATTCTAAGCATGAAATGCCTTTGTTCTCGTTTCGGTGGCCTTACATTATCATTTTAGTGATTTACTGTATTTAATATTGGTGGTTATTTCCAGCTACGCAATATTGAATACAATACAGAAAAATACTTACATTTTTCAAGATAGCATTAAATACACAATTATTTAGATACATAAACTACTTGCTTCGCAAACAGAAGAATAAACGAGTGTAATTAATGTTTAACATTTTTGTATTCCATCTATGAGTTCACATTTTCCTTATTTACATCTATTTCAGATATTTAATCGTTATTAAAATGCTTTACTTTATCCTTTTTTATTGCTTTTTTATTTATTATATATATTATGGATAACACTTGATGTTAATATAAGATTTTTCAAATTTTAATTCACAGATTATAATTAACGATATATTGTACTGAGCCATCGATCGAAAGTTCACTTAAAAGATTAAAAGAATTTTTCTATATAATGGGTTTAATTAGCATGAGCTATACGATGTAATAGTTGGAGTTAATCTTTTCAAGGCAGCGCGTTACTTTCTATTTAGTTATTATAACTGTGAGGGGAGACCAAAGTGAGAAAGAATTATAATAATAATATTTATTTACTTCAGAGAACAAAGATCCATGAAATAGGTTAGTAAATTAAACATGTACTTTTAAAATCTAAGCCTAATTATGATTAAATTAAAATTAAAATATATTTAATAATTATACAACTCTAAATTTAAATAATAATCGAAATTAAAATCAAAATTGAATCAAAAGGAATTTTTTTAAGTAATCCTTAACATTGTTATAAAGACCAAATTAAATACTATAAGGTCATTATATTATGAAAACTGATGTATGTCTAAGACTGCAGATGGTTTTGAAGTCTCTTTTGGATTTGGGTTCTGATGATAATGAAAATGTTTATGGATAACGGGACATAATGTCAAGTGGAACGTGTGCTCCTATTAAAAATTCAGACAATTTTAATGCACATCATTTGAAGGTAAGATTTCTCTTGTCCGTTGATTTTCATAATTGTAACATATAACGATTCTGTTCTTAATTCATGCCAAAATTAAATCAGTGACTTAAATAAATACTCGTTATGTGGAAAAGCCAGCTAGTCTCTCGCAATTTCTATTATTATATAAAAGTCAATAATCGAAAGGAACTTGCAACTTCTAAATCACCCTTACAAATACAAAAGAGAAAAACAAGTACGAAAACGTTTCTTGGAGGAATTATCTTTTGCGCGATTTTTATCGAGAAAAGTGGAAGTGATAGACATTTTATTTCTCTCGCAAAAAATAACGAATTATTTTAGTTTTGAAACAGCCTGTTACTTATATATTTGATTTATTTTATTTACCCAGTGGGTTGGTTTTCTCCTCGCACGTACTAAACGATATTTGGCGATCCCTAAGACGAGCCGTTTGTCACGTACGTGACGCAGCGGACAAAATGAAAACTTCAGTATTAACGTTACAAATAAATACGTTACCGTTTAGTCTTTTCATATACTCACTCGGAAGGTATTACATCAAAGTAATATTTCACAATTTCTCAAACTTTAAATCATTCTAAGCGAAGAGAAAATTTTAGTTTGATAAATTTCAAGAGGAAAATCCTCGAAGAGAGTCGCGCTTTTGCTTGGCGAGCATTGGTGTCATTTTTCATTTTAGTAAAAACGATTATTCGAACGAATCACGTGGCTTTGGGACAAAATGGACTTCAATCATAACTAGGAAAAAGAATTGTCCGGAAAGACTTATTTTCGCGCCACTTCAATGGTGTATCATAGGAAATATATAGAATCTTTATTTTTGCTTTGACTTTTTGCTTGCCTTTTGCTAAATATACATTTTTAACAGCCTGATTTAGAGAATAGATCCGGATTAATGCTACACCTTGGGAAATTTGAGTTAGTGTATTTTATACTTTGCCTGGGTCTAAAGTGTTCTGAACTAGCAGGAGGTTTATGCCGGCGACTGAAATAACACTAGTATTTTCGTATTATTGATGTACGTAATCATAATCTCAGCTAATGTAAGTGATGATACAGTCTAAAATGTCAGTTTAAAAAATAGCATCCTGTTGACGTCCCACTGCTGGGCACAGGCCTCCTCACTCGTATGAGAGAGGGTTTTTAGAGCATAGACCCACCACGCTGCTCCACTGTGAATTGGCAGGCATAGTACACAAGTGCATTCTCTATTCCTTCACTCTTATGGTCCATGTGACGGGAATCCGACATGACCCGAGAGAGATCAGGCGCAGGACCGACGGCTTAACGTGCTCTCCAAGGCACGGGTGTGGATCACGTCGCCAATTTCCCAACTTCGGGTAAGTATTGAGAAAATTTCGTTTCGTTTCGAATTGGCCCTACCCGGGACTCGAACCCAGGACATCATCTGTAGTCGAACATGCTAACAATTAGACCAATGAGGCAGTTAATGTCAGCTTGCCAGCCTGGAAATAAATAATTTACAATATTGTAACATCCACGCAGCCTCCAGGATTCTCGTATAGAGAAATCGCTGGTTCGAATCCTGGACCTTAAGTGATTCTTTATAAAAGTGAAACTTACTTGCTTGATTGTTCTGTCCATAAGCCATCAATCTGGTTTTCGGTGAAGGAAAACATTTTGAGGAAACCTGTATTTTCCGGGAGTAATTGTAGGGTATTTATAGTCTCCCAACCCGCAGTGGAGTAGCGTGGTAGGCCTCGGCTTCAAAAAACACTATCTTCTTTAAGTGAGGGAGACCTTTGACCAGCAGTGGGATGTTAATAGCTTACCACTCACCTTTTGCACTGTTTAAGAATATGATTGGGTTTAAATGGCGGTAGTTATTTCTGGTAATTGACCATGATAGAACTTTCTATAAGATATATATATTATTTTGTATTACATTGGGTCAAATTTTATTTAAGGGCTGAAATTTTTAATAGGTTCGGGATATGCATGATTTCTGACGTTTTTATGAGACTGAATAATCAATATATATCACACTACTGCCTAGTTAGTCATCTTGCAGAAGGAGGATTTGCCCCTCCCGGCGGCCGGAGAAGAAGAGGTGCCAGAAGGCGCAGTTTTGCCCATTTGCTCCCCATTCCATGAACCTATGAGTCTGATTCATCCGAAGTGCCAGAGCCGAATGCGTCAGCAAACATCTGGTCAAGAGGGTTCCGCTGGGTTTTAGTAGGTATTCTAGTGCAGCCAGCGAGTCCCATTCAATTAGATGGAGGTTAACTCCATCCGACGTTCGCAAAAGCATTCCCCAGAGAAAAAGGACTACCTAGTTAGTAGTAATAATATAATGAACCTTTTATTCAGGGCAACCGTTTCCTAATTATATCTTAACGACTGTTAAAGGGTTTCTTGCAGGATTTTATTTCTAAAATCATGAAGGAGTATTTAGAGCCGTTAGTCATAGGTGATATGGGTTTATATAAAATCTACTCTCGACTACCAGTTGCTCCCAAGAGATCTTAAAGTACCATGTTGAGTTTCTTTATACGAGTATGTAGAGCCAACGTGAGTTCTAGATTTGTATTGTAAATCTTCATTGCGTATGATATAAAAGGGGTGCAAAGCTATCTGTATTAATCTGTCGACGTAATTTATATTTCCGTCATATTCAATTTTGTGTAAAAACAAGTGATATAAAAGAATCTGGCATGCACATTTTAAACTTACATAGAAATGACTTTAAATGAGCTTTTAATGGATGGTGGTATATTGTGTCGCAAAATAAATTTAATTATTGAATGATCCTTTGAAAAGATTGTCTCTTCATAAAATATAATCTAATCCAAAAAAATTATAAGTTGAGTGAATCTATAAAAAAGATCTCTCTCTTAGTCTGCCCCTCATGTCTGAGGATCGTGGTCAGTATCAGCGTAGCATCTGGAGCGGATGACTTTTTTTCAGTGGTTTCTGTCTAGCTCCTCTCTTACCACCGTGTAAAATTTCGACGACGAATTTTTCACTCGGTCTGTCCATCTTGATGGTGAACGGCCGCGCGATCGTTTGCCTTCTGTGTTCCCAACCAGAATCAGTTTTTCTAAACTTTCGCCGCCTCTACGCATTGTGTGGCCGAAGTATGACAGAATGCATTGTTGGCATATGGTGGACAACCGAGTCATTATATTGAGTTTGTTTAGAATTGATTCATTAATGCGTTTCGCGGTCCAAGGTATTCTTAATATTCGTCGCCAGCACCACATCTCGAATGCATCAATTCCTTGCATCTCTCTGGCCGGGATGGTCCACGTATCCACTCCATACAGGAAGATAGGGAACACCAGGGGTCGGGTCAACCTGATCTTAGTTTTGATACCAGTACCTCCTTTCTTCCAGATGTTGTTTAAAAGGATCATAGCATTTTTTGCCATCCCAATTCGCCTTTTGATCTCAGGGGCACATTTACCATCATTGCAATGATGGTAAATAATAAAGATATATTTAGGAAAAAGGGTGATCTAACTGTAGGAATTTACATAAAAAATTGCAGTTCTCCTTGGTATAACAAATTATTGTTGTTCACCTGTACATTTTTACCAATCACATTTACTTGTGCAACATTTACATGTTGTACATTCTTCTATGAAAACTTTTCGATACTAGTGGTAAAAGAAAATTATATTTCAACCAAATATCAACTTCAAAGTTTCAACTCAATAGAAACCATTAAGAACGGGCACGCAAATTCATTTTATATTTTTCACTCGCGCTATTTGAATATAGTTGTTTAACGTTGCAATGCAAATAACCACAACAACTGGAGATTCGCGATTTTTTTTGTTAATAATCTTATAAACTGTATTTTCTTTGAAGTGAAACAATGAATTATTAGTAACTGCAAAAATAGGACAGTATTTTCAAGGAACAAAGTAATGTAAAAATTTCATTATGTTCCAGGATATTTTGTTAAAAATTACGTGTTCGAATCCTGGGTAATAACCACTATGTTCTTTTTGCAATACTTACTTTTTTTACGGCTCACCAACAGCTTTTATACAGAGAATATTATAAAAAGTACTTACTCTAAATGCAAAGCTACTTAAAGGTAAACACCACATGCAGACTAATCTATCAATTAATAAAACCATGACATAAAATTTTACATCTAAAATCTAAAGTAATTAAATGTTTTCTAAATACCTTACAGCTTATATCTACTACTAATAAAAGATATAGAACTCTCTAATATCATGAAATATAATAAATAGTCTGGATATATTCAATAAACTACATGCTATTTAGGGCTCTAACAATAGATTTAAAACGAGTATATTTATATATAGATATCCAGGTATTTACCGACTCTTTACGATATCTCTGGAACCATAAGGCGCAGAGACTTGAAGTTTGATTTGAATATTCCTTTTGTCGAGTAGAGTTCAGCTAAAAACGGATTTTACGAAACTCCACCCACAAGGGGGGTTGCCGGGGTATTAACTATTGACTCATTGACTCATCACAATATCTCTGGACCCATATGACCTAGAGACTTGAAATGTGGTAGGAATATTCCTTTTGTCGAGTAGAAATCATCTAAGAACGGATTTTACAAAATTCCACCCGCAAAGGGGTTGCTGGAGTGTTTTACGTATGTTTCTTATTTGTAAAACAATTTGCCTAAATTAATGAAGATACTACCCAAAAAACATTCCACGCAGATGAAGTCGCGTGTTCAGCTCGTATACATATATACCTGATTATGGATTGAAATACATTGTGGCATTTTTCGATGAAAGAATTCATGGTGAGAAAACCTGCATATCCCGAGAACAATTCTAGGTTTTGTGAGTTTTAATAACCTGCACTCTTATTAACGGTTGAGGAGGCCTGTGTCTGGTAGTGAGACGTTAATAGGCTGCTACTTTCTTTACCTACGGTGATATAACCATCTACATTTATTGGGAAAATGCCAAAACGTGTTTGTTCATTTTAATTTGTTCGTCAAAGTAAAAGTATGTTCTGATATAACTCTTTTCGATTATCTAAGCGATTTCTTTGTCGTCCCGACGGAGCTGAGAAAGTGTGTGCTCAGAGATTGATCACGTGATACTTCTATACTGAGGCGGAGGCACTCGACAAAAGGACCTCTTACTTACTCATTGCTATTTATATGGAAGAAAAATAAGAAGAGTCAGGGATAAAGAATTTTCTGTCTACTTGTATGTACAGTATATAGTACATCAGTTACTTTGAAATTCCTACTATTAGTTAACATCTTCTTGTTCAAATTAAATTTCTGAATTGAAAACTTGTTTAGGCGCATGAGGGTAAAATGAATACGGAGTAAACGCGTCACGAAAATGTGTAGCGTTTTTTATGCTAATTCATCTGGGGGTTAGGTAGTTTTAACGTTTACAAGTAACTTGTGGCATTTCAATTTGCCACTCGTCATTTTATAATTTAATATTCTATTTTTCATTTTCATTTTCTAATATTGACGTGGAATTTTTATTTACAATTCGTCATTTGAGATTTCAATAAATTATTTGTGTTAATTTTCGACACGTTTACTATTTTAATGACAGTTAAATTCATGAAATTTCTAATACATCTTCCTTTTTCCATCCTAGTCTCGGGAATTTAAAGTTTGATAAATATTTGTATAAATATAAACAAGACTTAAAAATTAGTTTGCCAAAGAAATTTCACTTCTGACATGTGTACTGTGTACGTACGCACTTTTTTAACTTGTAATGAATAACACTTGACATGAAACTGTTTTTTTCATATAAATATATTAGGTATATTTCTCGAATTCATTTAATATGTCGGAGAATAAGAGAGAGAACGGAGAAGCATAAAGCACACGGGCGTAGGGTTCTCCGCCGACATCGTCATTAATTGGATCCATTATTTAATTTCTTATTCTGTGGGCGTTCGTGGGTAATGTTGGTGCAATAAAACATTTTATTAATTAACTCGGTTTATAATGTTCAATCACTTAATGTTCCCGATATCAATTTACACAAACTCATTAACAATAATAGCTAGGAACGCGACAGTTTCTATAGTCGACCACTCCGGCCGACCGCCACTCGAGAACTCTGCCCCCACGCCGATACACAGATGGCGCCAGCGTTCCACAGACTATTACACACGGACCATCGATCCACAGACTCTTGTACTCCGACAAATATAAAAAAACCTATTTGTCATAAAAGTACTTTCTGCGTTATGAATTTAAAAAGTTTGTGCTAGATATAGGAATTCATTTATTTATTTTTTTGTTCATATTGTCTGTTTTTGCGTACTGTCACTATATGCCACTCGACATTTACTTTTTAGTCATTAATTAAAAATTTACAATTTGTCATTTGAGATTTGAATAAATGATTTATATTAAATTTCGACACTTAATATTTTAATGACAATTGAATTCATTTAATTCCTAACATATCTTCCTTTTCCCCTCACTCTGAGTCTCGGAAATCTACAGTTTATATTTGCATAAATATATACAAGACTTACAAATTGGTTTGCCAAAGTAGTTTCACTTCTGACATGTGTCCTTTGTGCGCACGTATTTTTTTAAATTGTTACATTTGATTCTATCATATTGTACGACACAGACTCAAATTATAACGCTAATCTGGTAAGATAATTATGACTCAATGCCTTCAGAACTAAATAGCAACGCTGTTGCTTCATTTAAGCCCGTTTTGAGTGAAATTTCAATCATCACAAATTATATGACATAAAACACAGCTTATTAAGTAGAAAGGGGAAACAGGAAACGGGAATCGGAAAATAAATCACAAGTAAATGAGATATTGTTCTATAGCGCGACCCCGGATCTCTCAGTGAAATGTACGCAATGACAGTATAACAAAACGTGAATTAAATACGCTTTTTTTAAATTTTCCGCCTTTCTACCAGATTAATGGATCATTATTTTTTTTTATCGCGTTTCCTTTGAGGCAGTATTTCTTTCTTAATTTAGGCAAAGCCGTTACATTCCCTTTTGTTAATAGAAAAGTCGTTCATTACCTTAAATTTTTACATTGTTTTGAATAAGCCATATTTTAAAAGCTGTCTTGTTTTTATTGCTCAAATCAATCATACTTATAAAAATCGCTATTTGTTTTCATTCATTTTATTTTTACTCTAGCAGGATTTTGTATTATTTATTTAAATCAATGACATAATATAATCGTGACATTCCCTTAAATATATTATTACCGAAAGATTTTTTTCTTTTATACAATATTACCTTCGACCTTAAAATACACCCAAAATTTAAGTTTATTTTTTTATATAAATAGCCCGAAATAAATTAAGTAAGTAGTAAGTAAGTAGCAGCCCTTTAACGTCCCACTTCTGGGCACAGGCCTCCCCACTCCGAGGAGCGAGGACTTTAAGAGCATAGACTCACCACGTTGCTCCACTGTGGATCGACAGGCGCAATATATTAAATAGTTTTATATAACATTGTTTCAAAATACGAATTTCCATGGCTTTATGTTCAAAATAAAAGGTTTTATATAATCTATATATAAAAAATAGCCTTTAAGCGACAAAATAACACACTAAAAGTTTAAGAATTCAATCGTAATCGTATGTTACGATTACGATTGAATGTATTAGGATATGTTAACGTTTAAAATTAGAAGGGTAAATATATATGTATACTAGCTGTGCTCAGCGGTATCACTCGCTTTACTCCCAATCTCGTAGAAATATGAGGAAATTCGGATCGAACTGAAAATCTAAACAATTCTCAAATCCACCAGAAGACACAATTTTTTTTTCAAAATCGGTCCAATCGTTTAGGAGGAGCTCAGTGATACACACACACAGACACTTAATAATTATACATATCTATAAATATAGATTTCTAATGTAACGTTCGTTTTCATCACTAATATATATCGGCGTAGACGCAGAAAACTTAGTTTAGCATTTATAATATTAGAATAGATTGCTCTTATACATAAACCTAGGACAACTACCAAACTAATGGATTAAGAGAATTTTATTCTCTTGAAGTACAATGTCAATCAATGTCAGTTGATGGTTTTACTAACGCTGCAATATTAAATTTGATATATGAATACTCAGAGATATGTAAATATAACAATCCTTCCTATATAGTACTTGCTGAACCCACGGCTTCGTCTGCGTAGAATATTTTTTGGCAGCATTTTCATTAATTTAGGCAAACTGTTTTACAAATAAGAAACATATCCGCACTGCTCTTTGAAGGTGGAATTTCCAAAAATTTTGATAGATACCATTATGTCAAAAAAATTTTGACCAAGTTTTTACGTTAAGTTTATTTGAACTTCTTAAATGTGAAAATTTAATATTTTTAAATAACACCCCCGCACCTCCTTGCAAGTGGAATTTCGCAAAATTCGTTGTTAGCTGACCTCTACTCGACAAAAGGAATATTCCTACCATGTTTCAAGTTTCTACGCCTTATGGTTCCAGAGATATCATGTTGAGTCAATAGATACCTGGTCATCTCTTATATATATACTAGCTGAACCCGCGACTTCGTCTGCGTGGAATGTTTATTGTGTAGCAATTTAATTCAGGCAAATTGTTTTGCAAATAAGAAATATGATCTCTACTAGGAAAAGGAGTCTTCCTACCAAGTTTCAAGTCTACGCCTTATAGTTCAAGAGATATCGTTATGAGTCAATAGTTAACACCCCCGCAACCATCCTTGCTGGTGGAATTTCGTCAAATCCGTTCTTAGCTGAACTCTACTCAGCAAAAGGAATATTCCTACCAAATTTCAAGTCGTTATGCCTTATGGTTTCAGAGATATCGTGGTGAGTCAATAGATACCTGGATATCTCTTATATATAGATTATATTACGTAAATAATTTGAAGTTACATATCGTTATTTATTATATTTCGACGGTGCATTTAGTGGTTTCCGAGAGCGCTAGATTTTCAATATTCGCCTGTTGGTCGCACCATAAATCTTGTAGCAAACGCTTCCACGACAACCTGCATTCCCGGTCGTTCCGCCTTCATATTTAATGAAAATGCGGGGTAAGTTTAATTTTCTTTGAAGCTGCATATATTTATAACTAGCGGATGCTTGCAACTTTGTCTGTCTAAAATTAGGACATGTCTCAAATGCAACTTATCATAACTAACTGCTATCCTTGTTGACATACTAGTGGGAGTGCTCACCGTGCTTCGATTATGTAGGGTAAAATGTAGTCTTTGGTGTTTTCTCTATATTGATGCTAGAAAGCATACGAGTATACTTAGAAACCTACAAATTTATAATTATTGAATTTATTTAAAATATACAATTAACCATGATAACATTATATCGAACCTTAACATTAATACAGAAAAAATAAAAGTAATTAAAATACGCCATCAGAAACAAATGGATGGGTCATAAGGCTGGCAGCGTTACCTCTTTGGACAGCGGTACTTATACGCTGTCCGAAGTACCACCCGGCCTTAGGGTCACGGGTGACATCAGCTAAGTGAGATGAGATTTCTTTCGAATAACTTTTAGCCTCAGGACCCCACGGTCCCAATGTCTCCACGCCAAACGGCACAAATAATATTTTAAAGTAAGGCTCTCATTATTCAAAATTAACTCAATATTAACTAAAAATTTGATAACTTTTGTATTTAGCGACCTAAAGTTATCATTTTTGTATAATGTATTTTTAATTTGTTGGTAATTATATTTTTATTACTTTCACCGAATTGTCGAGAAAAAAAGAATACGGGTAAATGCGGGTTTCTATGCGGGTTTCGGGTCAGAGCTCAAAATCAAAGTATTCTTAATTCAAGTAGACTCAAAACGCACTTTTGAATCGTCAGTAGTCTGTGCGTTGGTAACTAATCTACCACCAGTTCGGAAAGTTGATTCCGCTGAGAAGAAACCTGCAAGAAACGCAACGGTCGCTTAAATAATTTTCATTATTACATATCTTTTGTAATAGGACGTTTTTAACATGTTTCTTAAAACTATGTGGAGGTAAACCCAAAAGTGATTCGGGTATCTTATTAAAAATGCGTAAGCTCATCTCGATAAATGATTTCCGAACCTTCTTCATTCTAAAATGTGGTATTGAAAGTATGTTCTTATATCTTGTATTAAAATTGTGTATTTCGCTCCTTTTTCTGCGCAAATGAATATTATCACTGAAATATAAAATTCAATATATATTGCGACGGAACCGTGAGAATTGATATTTCTTTGAATTTTTCCTAACCAAATTAGCGCGCTTCCATCTTAAACTGTATCATTACTTTCCATCAGTAGAGTTAAAACACAACACACCTAACCTGTCAGCAAGAAAAAAGGAAGTGGTTGTAGGAGGAAACGGCGATGAGATTCATTTAACAACAAGGGATTCGTACGTTAATTTGCTGGTTTCATTCTATAAAAAAATGAGTGATAATATAAATCCTCTAAGGTCAGATGATGCAAGCTTTCGGGACCGCTATTTAGACCGTGGTTGATCTCGCCTTTCATTATAGCTGTAATATAACATGCCATAGATGCGAAAATACTGAAACATCGCTCAAATCCTTTCTCTTTTTTTACAATTTAGCGTTTAGGTGCGGGTGCTTTGTGCTTCTGATTTGACGCGTGGTGACTGAACGTAATAATTGAGCGAGCGGCGTCAATGTTTAATCCCGCTCGCGAAATGGGTCGTTTATCAATCGGTCCAAAAAACAACATATTTCAATATCCGCTGATTAATATCCGCTGCCAGTTCGCCGGCCGAGGCAAACATGAAATTTATGTACTGCGACCGAGCGGTTTATTTCATTTTGCTTTTAAAATTACGAATGTTTGGCGCGACAATTGGCCGGCGCGTCGCGTCGCTCCCATCTGTTGCGGCGTCCAATTAACATTTGCATTAGGAATCCTCTTCTGCCTTTCGAGCGGTTAACAGCTACCGTTATTTACTTTATGGAAATTGTAATCAATGTAAGCGAACGTATTGTAAACACTGTCCTTTAAGATCTTACTTCATTTTCAATTGTTGCAGTGTAAACTTCTTAAAACGCGCTATGCACAATATTTCGTGTTCTTTGAATGAGACTCAGTTGTCTTTCAAAAGGCAAGTGCGTGTGTAGGTAAAAAGTACACATTTCAGAAGTGAAACTTCTTTGGCAAACAAATTTTTAAGTCTTGTTTATATTTATACAAATCTAAAACTTTAGATGTGCGAGACTTAGAGGAAGGGAAAAAGGAAGATATGATAGGAATTTAATTGTCATTAAAATATTATAAGCGTCGTAAATGAATACGTCGTGAATTTATTGAAATGTCAAATGACGAATTGTAAATATAAGTGTTTTTGAATTAAAAATTTACAGAGAAGAATTAATGAAATATTTTTATTTTATATTTTATGAAAAATAGTATATTAAATTATTAAATGGCGCCATAAAGAAGTTTCATTTAAAAAATCATGGGTGTGAAACGTCAGGACGGTTTGGGGGCGATTGCAGGGGAGTTGGTGCACCTCACAAAAGACCAACTGCAGTAATAGAGAGGCACACAATGAGGAAGAAGAAGAAGAGCTGTTCGGCTGTGTAACCCTTGTTCAAGTAAATTAGACTTTCGTAGACTAAGGGTTGAAAGTAAATTCATACTGCTATAATTTAATATAACATTTTTTACATTAAATTATTGTTACTTTCTGTAATAAGCTCCTTAAAAGAAATTTAACTGTCGTCTTGTTAAAAGAAAAAAAAAAAATGTTTACCACGAAAAGACTGCTACCACAATTTGTAATTAACGTTTGTCTATAATTTCTCGTGATCGTAAGTGATAGTATAGTCTAGTCGCGGGCTCAACTGCTGAGATATAATTTATCCCTTATGGTTTCTACACAGCTTTCTATTAGAAATCAAAATATACTTGCACACACGTGTAGGCTGGTAGAGTGGTGGTTACCCATGGCCAAAGCTTTACACTATTCCTGGCCCAGAAAGCAATTTTCTAAACTTTTCCCTGTCAGGATTCAATCTCAGGGCCTGTGCTAGCGATTTACGTACTAGTTGTTATGGTAACAGATACATTTTGAGCATTAAACAAGTTTAAAACATTAAGATACAGATAAGTTATAGAATATGATTTAGTTTGCTCGTAAACCGTTCATAAAATATGTTTAAACGTAAAACGCGACACAAAGCCTCGCATCTATATTCTCATAAGAGCGTTATTTATAGGCGAACTAATTTTAATGTAACAGCAATTATGCTAAGGCGCTCATGGCTTACACCGACATGGAACGTAGTTCCGGTTTCCAAACTGCAGAGAAGTAATAAGCAGTGCAATACTCGCGGTAATAAATTAGAATAAGGAGTTTCAAGTGAGAGGGCGGCCCAGACTCCGCACGTTTCTAACACAGTTACACATTTTAAAACGATCTTTAACTGAAATTTGCATGAAGTAATTTCATTGAATATTTTTTACGAGTTAACTGATTTCTAATGTTAACTGCACCAAAATTTAATTGGTTCATTTTGTATAATACTTTGTCCTGTCAAACTGCAGCTTTGTGTGTTGACATGCATTCCTTGGATTTCCTTCTATATCTTTAAACATTTCTCTTTAGAAATCGTCTATACGTAAATAAGAATGAACTTATAAATAACTGAACTGATTTTTAAGAATTTTCACAATTTAATCCAATAAATAATCGATTTCACATATATTGACGGTATTCCTTTCTAACATAAGATAAAATTGCATAAATTTTAATCATAATATTATGAGAAATTGACTTAATACAGCGACAATTTTAGGGTTTAATTATCAGTTAAGCATATCTATGTCGTGATCAATTTACCAACATGTTGAAGATTGTCTTTATACAAAGCTACTGCATTGTTGTATCTGATTTCTTAGGAAATGAAAATTTATGACAATGAAAATTAAAAAAAACCAATATTTATGCCTAGTTGTTTATTCTTTAAGGTGTTGTTCACTTTAGGTATGTGGTTCACTTTACATACGAACGGTATCTGTTCTATCGGAGTAAATAGGTAATAAGTATATCTTTTTATATTCCTCCCAATTTTTGACTCTTTATATATCGCTTGTCTAAGTTGTCAATAGTTAATAAACACTTTTTATTCAACAACTGACTCATTAGACTAGTGGTTAGTATGTTCGATTATAGACATGAGGTCCTGGGTTCGAGTTCCGGGTCGAGATAGATCAAAATCGATAGTGAGTTTTCTATTAACATTTTCTCATTATTTGTCCGAAGTTGGGAAGTTGGCGATGTGATCCAGCCCCCTGCCTCGGAGAGCACGTTAAGCCGTCGATCCTGCGCCCGATTTTTCTCCGATCGTGTCGGATAATCGTCACATTGGACTATGAGAGTGAAGGAAGAGAAAGTGCACTTGTGTACTATTACTGCCATTCCGCAGTGGAGCAGCGTGTCGGGTCTGTGCTCTAAAAACCATCTCTCCTATGAATTAGGAGGCCTGTGCCCAGCTGTGGGACGTTAATGGGCTGCTACTTTACCTTTTTTACCTATATAGGACTTAGTAAAAAACTGCTTTACTCTGAAATTAATGCATACAAAATTGTTACTCTTATAAAGTACAATATTAAATATTGGCACATAAAATACACAATACTGATACTGATATGTTAATATCTCACGGAATTTAAATTATGTTTACTGCTGTACTGCGCATTTCTCCCCGAAACTGCTCTTTAATCATGGCGAGACAACCCTATACTAAATAATTAATATCGTTAAAACTAGGAGCTTCCATGTAAATTCCCGCTATGAAATTTAGCATAACGACCTTTTTCTTCTATACATTTGTATGCAATCATATCCACATATAACTTTAATTATATTGTAAATAGGTATTTCCCATTGTGTCACCCGCGTAGTTTCCAATGTGTTCGAAATACGTGGAAATCCAAGGTTAATAACCGCCTCCATCGCGACAGGAGTCCCCCTTTACTAAATTTCAAGTCAATTGCGAATAGTTGTGAATGTGATTTTAGTGACCCAACTATCATCGTAGTCTTCCCCTTTAACAAAACTGATTCGTCACGTCTCAAAGTCTTTATTATAAATGGGTAATTAACATTTTTTTAAACTATCAAATCCCTTAAAAAATGCAATACAATTTTTTTCGGAGTTAGTCATTTCAGAACTACATAAAATCGGGTAGTTAATTACAATTTTACCACTAGATAAATACATCTAAACTCATTTACTATATTATTCATTATTAATAGATAATTATACCTGGATAGATGTAACGCAGTTCTTTTTAATGATGAATCCGAAAGTTAAAGTATATTATCATGTATTTTAAATGCAGCTTTTCATCGATGATATTCTGAAACTAATAGGTTTTCTATCTTAAAGAAAATCTGCTTTCGTGGAAGCAATAAAGTAGAATGGGGTACGCCGACACCGATGGGCTAACAAATGAAATTAATGCATTTCTCCAGGGAACTGAATGTCATTAGTTCCGCACGATGAGATCGCCTGAGAGAAAAATGAAATTTCTTATGAAAACATAATTTATTATTGAGTAGCCTATCAAATATATTCACATTTAGGTATTAATTCTGTTAGGGTTTTTTAGCCAGTCACACTTTACTAAGAAATTACAACAAAATACCTACAGATAATATAAAATGTATAAACCAAAGAAGTTTCATTTTTAATCGACTTCAAAAAAGGAGGAGTTTATCAATTCGTACGTATTTTTTATGTTTGTTACCTCATAACCTTCGACTGGGTGAAAGGATCTTGGTGATTTTTTTGTATAAGAAAGGTGGTCCCATTTTGTTTCGGTCCAGTTCTGAAGATGGCGTCCAAGAGAAACTCACTTAATGTACGAATAACTCAACCATATCACACTAACCGATTAAGATGATTCGTTTTTAAAGGAAAAAATGTACTTCGAGGGTTGTTTGATGTTAGTTTGGTTAGGTTTTGGGATCCATGCCAAAATAACGGAACTCTTCAATTCTTAGGAGCAAATTAACGGTACGCGGCTGAATCTTTTATTGCCTATCCGGAAATTTGAGTTATCGACCGTAACGTCGGTAGGGTCAAGTGATTGTCGTAGTCAAATATGATGATCAATGGAACTCCTCAACGGCTTACAGTAACGGTGCAATTTATGGCAAAATATCTAACTCTCTGTAATCAAATTGTAAAGATCTTACGTGTCTTGCTGCATTGCAATATTTACTTGAGAATTATTATGTGTGAAGCGGTGGTAGTCCAGTGGGGGGGGGGGGGAACTTTTTCGTATTAGTGATGAGCTCGATTACCATGTAAAAGACTGGTGATAGTAGGGTGGCAAAGTAACCGTCGTGCATTATGGGGTTGCGGGTTCGATCCCAGCAGGTGTGGCGGTAGCAATGTAAATTTCCGTGGTAAAGTTGTTTCATTTAAACGATGCTGTCTCATATATGCAACACGTTTTTAGATGTACCCATATTCAGACTATGTTTACTTCAGATGCACTAAAAATCAAAAAATAAATAGAAATTTTAACAAAAATAAACCATTTTTAACCAAACAAATTAATATACGAGTTCTCCTAAGTAAAAATTTAGGAGAACTCTGACACTAAAAAATGTAATTCCTAACTTCATTTTGTCCCCCTCATAACAATAACTTCAAATTTAAATGATAATTCAAGCCATAATATATACTGTTGTAGCGATAAGCAATATCGTTAAAATAAAACCGAAATTATTACCACAGAAATTTTAAAACATGGACAAGTATTTTTACTACTTCATTTTTATGAACTTTTAAGAGAACCCAATATTAAAAGTATGTCATATTCTAAATCTGCGGCATTATCTGGATTCTGGAAGAATGACCATATTTTTATAAATATAGCAGTCACAGCTGTAGATGTTAGCTAAGTTATGAAAAGCTTTGAGCTGTGAATAAATGTTAAACGAATCAGAACTTTTTAGGAATAATACTGTATATAAATGAATTGGGTTTAGGAGACTGCTTTGTGTTCTACTGTATTGTCCTGTTATGCCTTATTTTATCTAAATCCCATTTGTGCCCCACGCATAAATCGCCTGCTAAGGCGCACACTGCGTGAACATTCTTATTGCTCTGTAGACGTGCCAAGAACAGTAAATACGTACGACCTCGTTGTTGAAAATTATGCTCATATTATATCTTCGAACTAAAAAGAACTTTTCAGCGTTCCAATTTGATATGTCTTCATCTACTAAAAATCTCTTCCTATTTAATTTTAAACTTTGACAACGCGAGCCCCTATTTAAAATCAGTTGTAGCTGTTCCTCGCGTTGTTACTCGCATAGTTATAAGGATTAATATCATGCTAGATTCTAGAATTAATTTGGTTAGTACAAAAAAGGCTATAGTGAGACAACCTTAAAAGGTAGGCACATGCTCTCGCTGACTTTTTTTTAATTCTTAAAGCGGGACAATTCTATCATAGATAAATTTTTCGAAACTTTAACCGTTTACGTAGCATGCATGCCGGGTGCTTTCAAAAGGAAAGATAGCCCCAAAATTTGAAATATTCTTTATTGGTACACAGTTCCTTTTGGTCTTAGCTTGATAATATATTTATTTTTCAAAACGGACCAGTAGTTTCAGATATTAGCGCATTCAAGCAGACAAGCTCCTCAGCTTTATAATAAAAGTATATATTTTTATTATTTTTTTTAGCAATTTAGTTACAAACATATTACTTTATTGCTTCGCTATATTTACGAAGTGGTATGAAGAATGGATTGTAAAGAAAGTTACAATCTGAGTGACAACCTCGACTTCGTCACCGAATACAGCAAGATTCAATGGGTCGGTGGACATAATATATTGCTGCAGGATCTATTGTCAAGGGAATTTAGAAAATTGATACACTTTATGAGTACGGAGTACGTCTAAGAGAAATATAATCATTGTGAAACTGTGAATACTTAACAGAGCGACATAATCGCAAGCGATTAAGCTCTGTAAAATGAGATTTAAAAAAAACCTCGACTTCTCTACCAATACTGTATGTGGCACCGAGGTAGGTGTACACGAAGATAACACATAAGCTAAAAACTTTCAAAGAAGTTTTTACTTTGATTGCACTTAATCCTAACTTTTGCTCTTAAAAACGTAGTAGATTATATAGGATGGTATCTTAGAATGCGAACTTTAAATTAGATAGCGAACGTCAAGATGTATGCCGTGCAAAATTAAGTTTGTGTATGTACAGTAACTTCACACAGAATTAAGTGCAAACTCTAATCTGTAGAAGTTTCTGTCGTCATGCAGTTAATGATTAAGATGGTAACATCAGAGTAACGTCGAATCATGCGTTACTGCTAACATGGTGCACTTTAAATATACATAAATGGAACACTATCATTTTGTATTCTTCATTAATCAATTCGTTTGGAAAAGAAGTAATTATTTACCATGCTCTTCAATAAATTGTGTGATTGGGAATATTTAAAACATATTAATAAGTAATAATTCCCAAGACGAGAAACTTGAACTACGGAAAATAGAAGTAGTATAAGAACGTACTTTTTAAACATTTTTTTGAGGATGGTTTGGATAATGTAAAACTTAAATTACCCACGCGAACAAATCCTGGCTTGACACTATTACCTTCCTCATTGTTCTTTAAAATATAATATTTGTCTTATCGGTGAAGGAAAATATCGACAGGTAAACTGTAAACACAGCTAATAATTCCTGAGTATATCATACCAGAATGTTATATCGCAGTATGGTAAATTTATGCATAAATTCCCCACTCCTTTGAATAAGGAGGCCTGTGCCTAGTTTTATTGTAATATGCTAGTGATTTACCTTTATACTTTAAAAATAAGGTAGATGTAGAAAATCAAAGCAATTTAAAGTCTTCAGCTACCAAATAAATTGATCCGGGTTAAAACCTAAAACGAGTATAAATTATATAGCATGATTCTATCAGGTTTAGGGCGGTTTAATTTTAATATTATCATAAAGTATCACCTTATATAAGATGACACCTAAGTTAATTGAATACTTATACAAAAACACGTAATATTGTTTAGTGTGTCGTGATTAGCTTATTTACAAATAAAGCACTGGAACGTATACGAGTGCATACAAGTATATATTAGATTGCGCGTTTAGAAATCAACTTGTTTTACCCTCTGGCACATATCTATGATCGTCGTCGTCGTCGTCGTCGCTTCAACCGATGGACGTCCACTGCTGGACCTAAGGTTCACGTAATGACGTCCACAAGGTCAAGGTCCGATCTTGCGCCGCCTGGCTACAGCGGCTACCGGCGACCCTCTTTATGTCATCGGTCCACCTTGTGGTGGGTCTCCCTTCACTGCGCCGTCCGGTGCGGGGTCGCCACTCTAGCACCTTCGGCCCCCAACGTCCATCGGTCCTTCGGACTATGTGCCATTGTATTAAGAGTCTTGTATTGAGTATCTTCGAGAGTCTCTGCCATTATGACTACGTCATCGGCAAACCGTAGATGAGTGATGTACTCGCCGTTGATATCTATTATATATATATTAATACATATATGAGATATCCAGGTATCTATTGGGTTATCATGATATATCTGGAACCATAAGGCGTAGAGACTAATAACTAACTCTATCGCGTTTGCACACCATAACTACTTAACAAATATACCGATAATCTAGACCCTAAAAATTACTATAAATTCTTTGCAGTAATATACAGAAAATTCTTATTTGTAAAACAATTTGTCTAAATTAATGATAATGCTTACTAAAAATATTCCACGCAGATGAAGTCGCGGTTTCAGCAAGTACTATATAGGAAGGATTGTCATATTTAACATCTCTGTGTTCAAATTTTATATGGCAGCGTTAGTAAAACGATCAACTGCCATTGACGGTACTTCAAGAGAATAAAATTCTCTTAATCCATTAGTTTGGTAGTTGTACTAGGTTTATGTGACTTTTTACCGAATGTATCACGTTATTCAACCACAGAGTGTAGCTTTACGATAGCTGTATGTTTATACGGGCACATAATGTTAAGAAATGATCGCATAACACTTAACTTTACATCAAAGCGAAGCCGAGCTGTCATAAATTTAGTTCGTGCTTCGAATATTGCTAATTCAACAATATTTCCATCAATCATCAACAGCCCTCTGCACCTTTGATAACATTTTTATTTGCTCAAAAATCTTTCTAATATACTTGATTTTGTATCATTATAGCATTACTATAAATATAATTGGCAAAGTTGGTAAAATATAGACGTTTTGTACTATATAGAGATATATAAGTCGTAGTACTCGGAAGCAAACATGTTAAGACAAAATTGATGTGAATGTGTAGTAGTTGGCAAACAAAAGAAAAAAATAAGTCACTTTTTGTTTTTCATACATACATAAACAACAATTTCCTAGGAAACTACTTTGACCAACAATTGTCAGTTTTATAGGACAAGCCGCAGTAGCGCCGAGAAGTCTAGACATTTTAGCCATTAGCAGTTAATTTACTTGTTGAAAATAGGGAACTGCAAAAAGCAAATGCCCCATTTAGGCATGTAGAAAATTTTTATATAGTTTGAACAGTGATATTCCGTGGATATAAAGGGTATTAAAAATTCCTTTAAATCTATAGAGTTATAATAAATTAGCTTTACCTTTAGCAAGTCTTTTGGACGTTGTGTTGTAGTGGTTTTTTATTAACGCAGTAATTTCATTTATCGGTAAGTGACTAACTTGTTAAGAGGCACCATTACAGACCGCCAAACAAAGATTTGTGTTTCGGTACGATGCTTTGTAGAAACTATAAAAGATTGTTTCTTATCAGATTAGCGCGCTTCCAACTTAGATTGTATCAGCACTTACCATCAAGTATAATCACAGTCAAAAGCTTATCTGTCAGCAATAAAAAAGGTAATTTTCTTCTTATGGTTTCGACACAGCATTATACCAGAATGCAAATTTTTTAATTGGCGGGAGGTCTTTGCTGATAGCGTGGTAACCAGTCACAGGTGATACTTCCAGTCTCAGTTAATATGAAAAATGCAATTTCCTACATTTGTGCCGGAAATCGAACCTACGACATCGGCTAGCCTATTGAGTATTAGCACAATTGCGCCAACGAGGTTGGCAAAATCAAAGATATTAAATAGCTACGGAAAATATTAAGATGAATTTAATCACATATTCCGCTGTGACCTTAAAAGACTACAAACTCATGGAAAAAAATAACCTATGAAATGAACCAACGTGAATAATGCTTAGAAGGCTGTTACTATATCATAAAATTACTGAGCGCTATGCCTTCATTTCTGAACAGTACACGCAGTTTACGCACGTACTCACCGTACTTGCGTAAATATTTTTTTTGATCCTAATATTTTTATTTATTACCATTTATAATGAACGGCTACATGGTGCAACGGTAATATTTAATAACATTTTATAAAAAAAAAAGTTGCCGTACATAAAATTATAAACTTGCAGCAATTATCTATGTCTCAGAAATGACGGCATAGCGCTCAGAGTTATTTTATGATATAGTAACAGCTTTCTAAGCGTTATTCACGTTGGTTCTTTTCACAGGTTAATTTTTTCCATGGGCTTGTAGTCTATTAATAAAGCTTTGAAAATTTCGGATTGTCTAATTATTTATGCAAAGCAGCGATATGTGGCTGTAATTCTGTAATAAAAAATGTGTCGTAGGCTACACTTAATATAAAATTTTTCTTTTTCCTAAAAAGTTTAAAAACCTAAATATCGTAATGTAGAAATTCCTTTAAATAATTAGATAATTGGCATAATTATATCATCTATGAATTTATTGTTATTAATACATTGCACTTTATTTTTTTACAATGCCCTATTAAAACGTTATGTAAATTTGCTTTCGCAATGTTATGAAGTCAAATTGCTTAAGGACTCATGGAATGGTATAATAAAGAGCAATTGTGCAATTATGAAAATTTCGAACTTTTATTAAAAGAAATATTTTTTACTCTAATAGCGTGAGTGAAGGGATCTTGAATTTAAAGTGCGGAAAAATCTCGTTCTTTTGAACAATTTTTTTATTTTGTTGCGGTAAATATTGCTTAACAAAATTGGAATTACCGGCTATTCTTTACTGCATTAAATAAAAAAAGTGAAGATTATATTATCTAAGATGGAAGTAAGGTTATTTATCTGTTATGATTTTTACACAGAATCGTAGTGGAATGAAATTTTTACTTACCTGTACAGAGTCAGACTTGTTTGTGAATGCAATTTCATAAACTTGTCCTGTTGGCATTCAATCCCAGGACTTCTGGTAGCAAAGCGAATACTCGCACTATTGCGCAAACCAGGCCGTTAAAAGTTGATGTATTTAATATGTATATAGATAATATACTTTATTGAACACCACAATACAAAGACCACGAAATTTAGTTCGAATTTCAGTAATAGATACCTTTAGTGTGCAGCTGAGCGGACTTTTAGCTCATTAACGATAGATGTCACATTTACAGTATGGCATTTCTAGAATATATGTATTTAAATCTTATACAATAGCCGAGATGATCCAATAGATAGAAACGTGGATTCATTTGGACCACTATATATTCTCATATTTCGTTTTGCCATCATGGAGAACATATAATTTTTACATATAATATATACATACAGTCATCGTTGAGAACTCGACACTCGAAATTGTTAACGAATACACATACCTGGGACACATAGTCCAGCTAGGTAGGTCCAATTTCGAGAAAGAGTTCAACCGCCGTATCCAACTCGGTTGAGCAGCGTTTTGGAAATTCCGGAAGACGTTTTCGTCCAATATCCCTCAGTGCCTGAAGACAAGTCTTCGAACAGTGCGTGTTGCCAGTGCTTACCTACGGATCGGAAACGTGGTCGCTAACTATGGGCCTAATTCGAAAGCTCAGAGTCACAGCGTGCGATGGAGAGGGCTATGCTTGGAGTTTCTCTACGCGATCAAATCACAAATGAGGAGATCCATAGCAGAACCAAAGTCACCGACATAGTCCTACGAATCGCGATCCTGAAGTGGCAATGGGCGGGGCATATAGTCCGACGAACCGATGGACGTTGAGGCCGGAAGGTGCTGGAATGGCGACCCCGCACCGGACGACGCTGTTTAGGAAGACCCCCCACAAGGTGGGCCGACGATATAAGGAGGGTCGCTGGTAGCCGCTGGAGCCAGGCGGCGCAAGATCGGGCATTGGCATCATTTCGTGAGACCTATGTCCAGCAGTGGACGTCCATCGGTAGATGATATATATACGTAAAAAGATTTGTATTGATTTAAGACATAGACACGTCTAAAGGAAATATGTCTCATTTACTTTTGAATTGTTACGACAAAATCACAATTATTTAAATAAATAATTTGGCAAAAAAGATTGTCTCTAATTAACTGCCTCATTGGTCTAGTGGTTAGCATGTTCGACTACAGACATGAGGTCCTGGGTTCGAGTCCCGGGTCGGGCCAATTCAAAAACCAATATTGAGTTTTCTATTAAGATTTTCTCAATATTNACCGACATAGCCCTACGAATCGCGATCCTGAAGTGGCAATGGGCGGGGTACATAGTCCGACGAACCGATGGACGACCGATGGAGGTGCTGGAATGGCGACCCCGCCGAATGCCGACGACGCAGTGTAGGAAGACCCCCACAAGGTGGACCGACGATATAAGGAGGGTCGCCGGTAGCCGCTAGAGCGAGGCGGCGCAAGATCGGGTTTTGTGGGCATCATTTCGTGAGACCTATGTCCAGCAGCGGACGTTCATCGGTTGAAGCGACGACGATAAATGTACATAAAAAGATTTGTATTTACTTTAGACACGTCTAAAGGACATATGTCTCATTTACTTTTGAATTGTTACGACAAAATCACAATTATTTATGTAAATAATTTGGCAAAAAAGATTGTCTGAAATTAACTGAATATCATCGCCCATGGATTTACATTTTGCAGGCCCAGTGAAACTAGCAATACGTTGCCTGTAAACGACCAACATTTCCTAAAGCATCACACAGCTAGGGGACACCTTAGATATAGAAGAAATCCAATTAACTGGCACCTAACTTAAGGGTCACGGACATATATAATTTAGTGGAGGTCGGTGAAATAGGATATAAGTTCAGCAATTTCACTAACCCCAGATTCAAGAGCTTCCAATTCACACGCTCACAACGAAACGCAGCAACATAATGAAAAAAATATGTACGTATATGCAAATGTATGTTAATTTTCAACAAATATTTAAATTTATTATGTTCGTCGTCCGTTCGCCAAGCCCGACAATCCCAAGCTAAGAGTGCGTAAAGATTTACATCAAAACCATTGTCTCAATTGTAGCACTGTATCACATACCGGATATTGTATGAGATAATATATAAAATAAAGCTAATCTGTATATTTAAAAACTCCTACAGTGTGATACAGACAATAGGCTTGCACTGTGTCGTAGATACATAAATCGTAATTGGCGATGAAAGGAAGAAAGAAAATGTGAGCTCACATCTCTCTCTTGCCTCTACAGCAATATACAAAACGTAATTCTCTTTCTATCTTCACTAACTTATTTAGTATTATATCTCCCTCTCAACTTCTATTTGCATCGCCCGAGTACACTTTGTCATAACGCTCTTATTTATTTTTAATCTTTTTTGCACAACGTGCAAACGGCGGACTGAAAGCTATAAAGCTTTATCAACAAGTGCTACAAAATTACAGAAATAAAAGCAATTAAAAGAAAAAATAGTAATAATAATAGTCGCGGTCGTTCAAACACTGATGTACTTCTTGAGTAAATGCTTTTTTACTCGTGCATTGAAAGATGAAATTGATGTGGCACTTGCCTAAACTTAGTTTAGATCTAAAATTAGTCCCGGTGCATTTGCTGTTAGAAAAGTTAGACAATGCACTGATGTTGAAACTGCCAAAATGGTGTATTTGGCTTATTTTCATAACATTATCTCTTACGGTATACTGTTATAGAGTGGCGGCGGCATTGATACTGTCTTTATATTACAAAGAAGAGCAATATACATTGAATAATATCTTATATATCCGTGATATGGTATAAGTGAATACAGAAAAAAAAGTGAAATACACAATTTAATACAAGAAATAAAAACAAACTTGCCAGGTTCAGAAATCATTTGTTATCGAGCATACGAATTTTTAATAAGACACCGCAAATAAATACGATGGTCGCCAGCGAAGCAGGTTGAAGAGCCGTAGCCTCCTTTTGCGAGACCGTTATGTCGCTAAAGGAGGCTTGTGAGAGTGACCGGGAGTTGACTCCTGTCGCCCCTGCTATCCGTCGCAGAAGCCTAGTTGCCTGAAAGCGCAGCTACGCCCGTCTCCTCCCACAGTCATGAATCTCGATACGGATTCATCCGGGATACCATATTGAATTGCGCAAGCGAACCGCTAGTGTCCCACTTTAGGATGACGAGGGTCCGCTGGGTTTTAGTGGATATTCTGTTTGACAGTGGGTCTCACACTCCCGACTAGTCGGTTTTCGTGTTATCTACATTCCGACTTGACAAGATGCGTAAGCATTTCCCAGCGAAAAAAGGCACATTTACATAAAAAAATTTAACTTCAAAAACAGATAAATATGTAATGTATAAAGTCAGGACACCCGTCAAGGCGGAAAATAGTTAATACCACTAGATTCACGAGAGCACGCTTAGGAGTATTCAATTCAACCGACCCCGCTTCCGGCATAACCCAGGTTCCACAATAAAGTCTGCTGTAGTCGCGGCGTGCGCTTGGCTGACGTCACGTTCCATATTTTATACACTTAAAACTGTTTGTCGTGTCATACCATTATACGCCATGTAAGGCCCGAGCTTATTGCCGCCGCCAGAAATAACTTACTTTAAATTGTGCTCGGAGCAAGGGCTTTATTACGAACATTGGTACGCTTTTTCATTTCAATGCAGTAATAAAATTACAATAGTATTAAGAGTTATGTGAATTTTCGATAAAATTTCGCCCATGGTTTTATGCGTTGCGTCTTAATGGCGGCCATTTGTACATATATTTCAAGGATGAAGTACAGCCGACGGAAACTGTAATGGCTCTGAAAGAATTCCACTTAAATGTATACTTATTTTTTCATTTGGGTAATAGGGAAATATCTTTCTCGTTTTACAATTATAGCACGAACATCTTAAATTTAACAATTTGCTATTTAGTGTATTGTTTTTGTTTTAAATTCGGATGAATTGAATAAAAAGAATGATTGGTGCAAATGACGGCCTCATTGGCGCAGAGGTGTGAGTACTCACTTTGCTAGCGAGGGTCCCGGGTTCGACCCTGGTAGACGAATGTTAAAAATTGTATGTATTGTATATGTATTTTCTTATTCACCTGAGTCTGGACTGGTCGGAGGCTTCGGTCGCGGTTAGTTACCACCCTACCAGCAAAGTCTACCTAATTGGTTAAGCGGTTAGCATGTTCGACTACAGACATAGGTCCTGGATTCAAGTCACGGGTCGGGTCAATTCGAAAATCAATATTGAGTTTTATATAAGATAAGATAAATAAGATTTTCTCAATATTTGTCTGATGTTGGGAAGTTGGCGCTGTGTTCCACCTTGGTGCCTCGGAGCGCTCGTTAAGCCGTCGGTCCTCTCTCCGGTCGTGTCGGATTCCCGTCACAGAGTGAAGGAATAAAGAGTGCACTTGTGGTATTGTGCCTGCCAATCCGCAGTGGAGCAGCGTGGTGGGTCTATGCTCTAAAAACCCTCTCTCATATGAGTAAAGAGGCTCGTGCCCAGTAGTGGGACGTTAATGGGCTGCTACTTACCTTTATTTACCTACCAGCAAAGACGTATCGTCACAGTCAACCGCTAACCTGTCAGCAATAAAGAAAGTAATATGTAAGCTACCCTCAGATTTAAACACCGTAGTACAACCTTTTTAATGACAAGTGCTATAATCGATGTCCCAACTGATGAGTTTCCACAGCTGGACATATGTCATTCTGAACACTACAAGACCAGATCTTGTGCCACTACATCGGCACCGTGTGATTTTTTTGAAGTCAATGTTCCACCTGTCTGGCAACACTCCGTCTTTCGATGATAGGCCATCATCCAACATCAATATTTAAAGGTTTTCGAATCACATCTTCCTGGAGCAAGCAGTCTAATTTTTTTTATAAGGTTCATAATCGCTACCATTCTGTGAATTCTCTGAAAATGTTAAAGCGACGGAAAACTTAACAAGATGCTGAAATATGAAATATAAAAATTAAACCAGTTAATTGTTATATTATGTGTATTTAAAATAATTGGAAGCATGAATTAGATTAAAATATCCGAGCTTCGTTCATTCTACTGAGATGATATTTTAATATAGGAACTTTTATGAAGATCTATGAGAAACAGATAGATAATATGCTTTATTGAACACCACGCTAAAAATAGATTCACAATTAGTCAGTGTTAGGTACTTTTAGTATGCAATTGGGCGGTCTTATCGTTCATTAGAGATAAATGCTAATTTTCTAGAATGGCATTTCTAGAATAGATGTATTTAAATCTTATATAATAGTGGATTCTTTTGCACCACTATATTTTCTTTGTTAATTGACTACTACGTGCCTTTTTATATATAAATACAGCTCTTAGATGTAGGCAAACTCATAATCAGATAAAGGGGTTTATCTAAAAATGCCATTCTCTGGTTCTGACTCCGCACACATCTACCGTAACAAAAACGAGCTGATAACAGCGATGAAGTGCTTTGATACATCTTACAATCCGGGGTCGCGACCTTTAATAGCCTATTATTTCACACAACAAAACATTCCCGTAAAAGTCAATTTCCAGGCCTAAGGAAAGCAATTTACTTTTTTGCATTTCCTTACTTATTTTCAACAACTGAGTTAAACTGTTAATGGTTAAAGTGTCTAGACATGTTGGCGCTGCCGCGGCTCGTCCTATATAATTGATAATAGTTGGCTAAAGTTTTGCTCCGATTTAATTTCTTTAAAGTTTCTCGTTCTTTGAAGTCATGGCTATCTTAATTAGGTCCTTATCTATGTATTTAAGTGGGTTACTTTTAATGCGACGGCCCCGTGAGGAAAATTCCGTGATAGACGTTTGCATTCCTGCTAAGAGTCACAGGTTAGAATACTGGGTAGGCACCACTAATTTATCCTTGTTATAAACTTATGTGCTTAATTGTTATAGATAAGCACAATGAAGGAAAACATCGCGAAGATTACTCCACATCCCGGGATCAATTTCAAGACATTTGTAGCGTACTAGAAGGAGGACCTCGGGTCTCCATCTGCAGATGTGGCCACGGTTGCGGTGTTGCGTCCATTTTTGGAAAATTGGTTTGCCAGAAGGCACGGTACGCTAACCTGCAGGTTGCTGCAAATGTTAACTGGACATCGTTGCTTTGGCAAGTATCTGCACCATATTGTAGCCTGCGAAGAGATGCCTGCTTGCCGTATTTGTGGGGCAGCCGTCGACACTGCGCACCACACAGTAGCAAATTGTCAGGCTTGGGGACACCATCGTCACATCTTGACATCGCTGATTGGGAGTGACCTCTCATTCCCCAGTATTGTGGGCGCTATGATTGGTGATGTGTCAGGTAGGAGAGCAGTGACGTCCTTCTGCGAGGCTGTCATCTTGCGGAAGGAGCCACTAAACAGGCAAAGGGAGGTTATGGCAGACGCTACTCCCTCTCACCGGAAGAGGGGGGGCGCCAGAAGGCGCAATTTTGCTCGCCTATTCTCCCTCAGCTAAACTAAACCCTTAAGTCGGATTTATCCGGTGCGACAGAGCTTAATGAATCAGCGGACATCTGGAAACCAACACCTGGATGAAGAGAGTTCGGCTGGGTTTTAGTTGGTCATGGGACGACCATCGAATTCCACACTCCTGCATGTAAGTTTTGACTACATCCGGCGTGTACAAAACATTTCCCAGCGAAAAAAAAGCCCCACTGCGGGTTGGGAGGCGAGTAATATTTCCCTAATGATATCAGATACAATTATTACAATATGCATTAATGTTCAGATAGATTATCAATTAGTTATTTACTTTTGGAGCACTATATTAGGTTAAAATACATTCTTATAAAAATTTTAACTAGCGCACGCAAAATTTCGTAATAAAAAATACTATATTATCAAATTAAACCAAGGACTATGTAAAATTGGTTTAAAAAAAATTATTATTAAAAAAAACTATTAGTTAACGCTCTCATGATCAGAAATCAGAAACGTCAATTAAGTCTATATTAGTTCCTCTCCTCATTCTCCGTATATATTCAGTACGCATTGATTTAAATTCTTTAACAATAGTTAATTTACGATGATATATCACAGAAGTGTCAAATGAATATATTCGTACTATGCTATTTAGGAATTTATCGCGTTTGATAAATAAAAAAGTGATTAACCAATCGTATAACAATTCAAGACACGATTTCGATTTATAGATGCCTTCTCTAATATTGAAGTACACTTAAAAATAATGGGATCGTATCTTAGCATAACGCGCATGTAAAAAGATATGACAATCGTAAACCGCCACTAGAAATAATTTAAGAGATGTTACTCGTTTTTCGCAAGACATTCGGGAGTAGGCCCTACATAAAAATAAAACGTCGTAATGGATTAAAAGTTTGCTTCCATAGGGTACACATAAGAAACGTGAAAAAGACACAGGGATTAAATTAAAAGTGAATCTTTCGTTTACAAATCAAAAGGGAGATACCTCCATGTACGTTTTAAAAGACTTATTTTTCCTTTTAGAATGTTATTTTTTTATATGACGCGACGTAGATACTATAAGTTTCTACGAAAACCTCTTCAAGAATTTACTTACATATTAAACTGTGTCATCACTTACCATCAGGTGAGATCAAAGTCAAGGACTAACCTCTCAGCGATGAAAAAACTGGTTTATTTCTTAAAATTAATGTTTATAGCATTATTGAATGAAAAAGTAGATAACTTCTGTTGAAATATTTGGAAGAGTATTAAAAACTACCGATCCGATGTTGTAATCCTGTCATTGAAATCGGGACATAAAACCTTACCATTGCTTAGATCTTTTTTTATTAGGTTTATTAAAAATAAAAATTTCTATTAGAGTTTAAATTAATAAATAATAATTACGTGTTTTAACTAAGTTAAAAATTTGAAATACTGGATTACGCAATAGAAAACACAGTTTAATGTTTATAATGAAGTCTAGGAGATAGCGAATAGCTAGTTTAAGGGTTTTCTAGACATGAGAATTTGGGAAAAGAATTCCAAGTGCGCAAACTTGGAAAGGAACGAAACTGCGACCACGTTCGGTTAGACTTTAACAAATTAAAATTTCATTTCAGTCATTATTTTTCGCTGGGAATTATAATTCTTCCAGCCGAGAGTGTAGGATTCGCAGAGGTACCGGAATACCCGCTATAACCCAGCGGATCTCTTCTCATTCTTAAGTAAGATCAATAATGGGTCCGAAATATGAAGTGATGGTGGTAAGTGAGGATAAGGTCTAAGATGGAAGCCTGCTAATCTGGTAATCTCTTATGATTCCTACACAGCGTCGTACCGGAACAACTTTTTGCTTGGAGGTACGTCTTTGCTCGTAGGATGGGAATTAGCCGCGGCCAAACCCTTAACCCGTCCAAACTTTGATAAATTAGAAAATGCAATTTCCTAAATTTGCCCGACTGGGGATTAAACCCGGGAGGTCTGCTAGGTAAGTACTGGCACCATTGCGCCATCGAGGTCGTCGAAAGTTTTCACTAAAAGTTTAACCCTCCTAAACGGTTAAATGTTGTTAAAACTTTTTGTTTCTCCGATGGAATCGAAGAAGCTTTAGGTTGACAATTCGATTCAATAAATAACGATTGTGCTCATATCTTAACTTGGATGACTCCGGCGGGAACAGCTGGTTACTACATATTTTTTCTTCAAAGATTAATTTCATTATATAATACAATTTTACATAAATTTTAACAGACTTGTATTTAAATTATGGCATACCTATTAAATATAATATAATTTTAATTGTTTAATATATTTTTCGTTGGTGTTTCTAAATAGATTTAAAAAAGGCTGTGGCTTCAAAGTGTACTTTGCAGCTATAAAATATTATAGCTTATGTTCGTGTTACTGGAATGGTTCGGAAGCTGAGATCTGTATCCAAATCCCGAGGTACTGAGCCGACTTCTTTTTGATTTAGGTCATTTGCCGACAAAAGTGTCCCAAGCGATTTATTTCGACTTTTACTTCAATCGTAATGGACCATTTTACATCGTACTTTAGTGTATTTTCAAATAACATTCATATCTTTTGGACACGGGAATCAAAAATGTAAGAATATCTGTAAAATTCATATCCTCACCACGACCTCACGTAACTGGCTCGAAATATCCCCAATACATATAGTATCATGATATGTACCCAATAATATAGTATAACCATAATTTGAAACAACGAAAACTTAGGTTTAAAACAATCTATGACTATATTGGGCCCGTAGACAACTTTCGAAGATTGTTACCGCTTAAAAATGTATGGGAGTGACGTTTCATTTTTCGATTTGTTTCGATATGAAACGTCATTCCCATACATTTTTTAAGCGTTAGCATAGAATTCTGATATTTGACTTATTAAAGATCATAACAGCCTAGTTAGACACATGAATTATGGTTAGGTAAGTCGCGATCCAATCCCAGTCAGGCACTGCAAGCAATTTGTAATAAAATTAATTAATTTGGTTTGTTTAAAATTGTTATCATAGTGCTGTAAATAGTTGTGCTGAAATACCTATACCATTTACCGGTTTTTGCAACGTGGTGGTTCTTAGTTGCTCACAGTGAAATCTTGCAATGTTCTTAAAAAGTAATCATAATAAAGTGAAATAAACGTACAAAATTTCCAAGAAAGAAGTCGTAAGTCATTATAAGTCTGGACACGTTTGCAGATAAATAAGAAAATGTGTGTCTTAGCCTACGATTTATGCGTGAGACGTATAATAGGATTTTGAATCAAATAAGTTCAAGTTGGTCATTGAATGCTTAATAAAGGTATTTAGTATCATAGGTAACTAAACGATGTTTAATTTAAACATTAAAAAACCCGAATCTGATGATTCGAAACCGACTTCAATAAAAGGTTATCGTTTGTATGTTTTGTTTTATGTTTATTACATTGAGTGGGTGAATCTTGATGATTCTTTTTTACATGAAAGGTTGTGCTTGTGGTAGAATCTCAATTTTTTTTGGTCCAGTTTGTAGGTTAGGTAGTACCTACATATATAATTATAGATGGGAGTTGCCAAGTCGACACGCGGGACACACTTACCTATGGTGACGCCGACTCCAAATATAAGAATACGATGGACCCTAAAAAAGTACACGTAATTATTTTTTACTTTTTAGAGCATATTCATTTGATTGGAATAATTTCTATTGAAGGTAGTTCTTTTTTTATTAAAATTTTAACTCTGTAGATTTCTTCCAATTTCGGACATGGAATAGGTTTCGTTTTGATTATAATAAATATATTGCATTTTTTTAAACCGAGAGATAGTTATGTATTACATTTGCTGTCAACTGAGTTACATATACAAAATAAATGGCTTCTTACTCTGAGTTTCACATATAGATGTACGCAGAAGTTGCATTAGTTAGTCAGTAATTTATTAATTATATAATTAAAATGTTTTACTACGAAATACAGCCATCTTATCCATGTAGGTATACACTAAAATTTAAATGCTTCCGAAGTAACTAACAGTAATTTAATATTGTTCGCATAGGAACTGTAACAGGTATAAAAAGTTATTGTATCGAAATGAAAGGTATTCTATCACTATTTAAAACTGCCTCATTAGACTTGTGATCCGCTAGGTCAACACGAGGTCCAGGGTTCTAGTTCCAAGTCCGGCGAAAACAAAAAAAATACGGACTTTTATCGAAGTTGGAAAGTTGGCGAGAACACGTTAAGCCGTCGGTCCTGCGCCTTATATCTCTCCAGTTGTGTCAGATAGCCGTCACATCGGACATTGTGTACTATGCCTGCCAATCCGCAACCATCCGTCCATCCAATAAAGCACCGTGGCCGGTCTATGCTCTAAAAACCCTCTCTACACTCTATAAATATAAAATACAGTCTAAAATGGAAGCGCGATAATCTGATAAGAGGCGATATACCTCTTTAGGTTTTACACAGCATCGTAGCGGAACACAAATCTCTTTGTTTGGCGGTACAACTTTGCTGGCAGGGTGGTAACTAGCCACGGCCGGAGCCTCCCACCAGTTCAGAGTTAGACTAATAAGAAAATAAGATTTTCTAAATTCTATCTAGCGGAGCGATTAATGAAACTGATGAGAAAATATGGTACGTGCAAGCGGGATTTAGAAGAGGAATGGGATGTACGGATCAGGTCTTTTCTTTACGCTGCATAACTGAAAGATGTTTGGCTAAACACCAAAAACTTTATTGCACTTTCGTAGATTTAGAAAAGGCCTATGATCGAGTGGTGAGGAATGAGCTGTGGTCAACGTTATCTACGTATGGGGTGAGCGGTTGTCTGATCCAAGCATTGAAGTCTCTCTATGAGGGTTCTAGTGCCTGTGTCAGAATAAACGGAGCGTACACGGAGTGGTTTCCTGTCGAAAGAGGTGTTCGACAGGGATGTGTTGCGTCACCATGGCTGTTCAACCTTTTCATGGATAAATGTTTGACAGATTTAAAAGAAAGTATGTATGGGTTAAGAATGAATGAATTACTCATCAAATGTTTACTCTACGCTGATGATCAAGTAATACTTGCGTCATCCGCTAACGAGCTTCAGGAGATGCTAAATATTATGAATGAAGCTTTGAAAGGGAAAGGAATGAAAGTGAATGTAAACAAAACGAAAGTTATGCTTTTTGAACGAGATGAATCTATGATGAATGGCAATATTTTGATAGATGGGGAACAAGTGGAAGAGGTGAAAGAATTTGTATACTTGGGATCTAAATTTACAAAAGATGGAACATGTGAAAGTGATATCGAAAGGAGAGTGAATGCAGGGAATATGGTAAATGGTGCTCTGTATGCCTTTATGAATAGCCAGATGGTGTCTCAAAGGGCTAGACTGGCTGTGCATGCTGGAGTGTTGGTGCCAACACTTATGTATGGTAGTGAAAGTTGGGTATGGCAGAAGAATCACAAAAGTAAAAGAAATGCTGTAGAGCTGAGAGCGTTGAGAAGTATGTGTGGATTAAAACTGAGTGACAGAGTAAGAAATGGTGTGATAAGAGAACGTCGTGGTATAAAAGAAGATATAGTGATTATAATTGAGAAAGGTATGCTTAGATGGTTTGGGCATGTAGAGAGAATGAATAAAAGGAGACTGGCAAAAAGGATTTATGGGTCAAAAGTTAATGCGAAAGTTGGAAGGGGAAGACCAAGGCGAACGTTCTTGGACCAAATCCAGGACATTTTAATTAAGAGTCAGCCAGGTCAAGAGTACTCTAAACCGATGAACTTGTATTAAAGGTTTAATAAGAACGAAAGAAGCGAAGGAGATATGCATGGATCGTTGCAAGTTGAAGGATGTTGTCTCTGCCTACCCCTATGGGAATGCTATGTATGTATGTATCTAGTGGGGATCGACCCTGGGGCCTCTGTTAGTAAAGCGAGAACTCGCAGCACTGTGCCAGCGACGCCGACAAACATGATGACACCAAACGTTATCAGTCTTTGCTATTCAATAAATTATAAAATGAGGTAATCTTTAACTTTCAAAGCGTGTTTTCTTATAAAGTTCATTGTCTGTCTGAGACATTTATTTCTCTGGAGAAACGCATTAATTTATTTTCTTAGCGCATCGATGGCGGCACGCCCTATCATTTTAATAGCTTCGCTAAAGAAAAATAAATTATTTAAAATGTAAACCCATATCAGCAGACATAAGGATTGCAACGTTATTTGATTTTTTTTTTGGCTTTGCTTTCTGTTTATTTCATAAACAAGCCGTATCTAGAATGATCAGTTTAGCGGATTTGACAAGACAATGACAATTTTTATCTGCAAACAATATAGTTGCGTATCCCTGTATCGAACAGTTAAAATTTTTCATGAGAAAACTGAGAGCTACTCATCATTAATTTGTACACATTGTTTATTTAAATATTTAATAAACTATAGTTCTCTTACAAAAGACATATGTGCTTTTTTTTAAAAGGACACACGTCCTTTTTTAAAAAAAGTTCACTCTCATGCAAATAATTGTTGGACGTTAATATATAAAGTTTACCAATGTTATTACGAATCTTTGTTGATTATAAGTAAATTCATAATTTACAGGAATTCAAGTTCATTATAACCTAAAACATGAAGAGAGTTTGATACTCAATTTTCTAAATTTCTGATTTCCTTAGTTAAAAATGCAAAAAAATAAATATTTGTTTTATAAAGACTAAATATAGAGCACTAATAATACTTTAAAGTTCCTTGTATTACTTCTACGAGTATGTCTTCTTGTGTATTTAACTTGTTAAAATTTTGAATCGTTATATATCGCTAACAAAATACATTTCCATTTATCCGCTCAATTGGATGGTAATTGATTTTGATACAGTTTTAAGTAAGAACTGATTAAATTGTATTTTATAATACTTGTTTTAAATACTACAACTGAGTACATATATGTTTTGATAGTAAACCGTAGAGCAGAGAAATACGACGGAGGATGTAAATCTTCCAATAATACTGACACAACATCGCTTAATTTAATGCAGAGCAATTTGCCAGGTTAATATTAGAATAGCTTGGTTGTAAATTATTCCATTCAAAATTGAATAGGAAGATGAGTTAAACCTTGACAGACACGTGTAGTAAAATGTTTTAGACTGTACATTAATAACTTGTGAACTCAGCAGGAAGGTCAAATTTAGTTGCAATTTCACTCTCAATTACAAACTAACTACACAATAACATCACGTGAAATAAATATTGTTCTACTTGTTTTGCTTTCACGTCGCAATAATTTAAATTATTTCGAAAAAAATCGTAGACGGAATGGCCTTTTTTCATAAAAGTTAATGTTTTATAAATAAAGTAGCTGTTTCTAAAACAAAACTAACTTTAGTTACTCTGTAGAACACCAGCTATTTGTTAGTAAAAATCTTGGAAAATCAGTTCAGCTGATTCAAAAATATGTGGGAAAAACCATAAAGACAAATAGACAAATTGTAATTTAGTGAAAAGTTGCTAATTTAAAATTACAAACAGACACTCAATTTTTTTATTCCTATAGATAAATTAACCTACGTAAAGCACTAAATGTACAGAATTGTTTAAAAGTCCTTATATTTTATAGCACTAGACAAGAATATTTTAAAGGAACGACATTTAATTATTTCGCATGGATTTGTCTCAGCGTGATGAAATGCAGTTTGCCGAGAAATGCTCGATCCTATTTTTAGCACCTGGTATTAACGGAAAAGGGACTTTAAAAGTGTTTAAATTTTATAGTACATGCAATGTTTTTTACCTGAATAAGTAAAAATATATATTTCTTTTAAATATTTCAAGTCATTTAATTTAAATCCATTAGTTTAATCTATTTCTCACTAGCTATATTTTGCGGCTATGGTAATATAATAAATTAATGGGTATCCATAGTACATTTGTCATTTTTTGGATGTAGCAAAAGTATATTATTACATGATATAATTTATATGTTATTCAATGTTATAATATATAAATGTCGATAGCTGACGCTATTTTTTGAAAAACACATCAATATCTTTTAATTGCTTCTGATTTGAATTTTAACTCTGATAGCTGCAATCTGTTCAAAAAAAAATACATACATACATAACATCACACGTCATTCCCTTAGAGGTAGACAGAGCCCACGCCCTTACCACGATCCTAGCATGTCTCCTTCGATTCTTTCATTCTCAGTTTATACTAATGCAAGATCATCGTCCCTATGTATTTATGATCCCACTATACAGTTCTTGAAAATAAATAAAATACAAGTTCGTCGGCTTAGAGTACTCTTGACCTGGCCCTTATTTAAAATGTCATAGATTTGGTCCAGGAATGGTGTTTCCGTTCCAACTTTCCCATTCACTTTTGAATTGTAAATCCTTTTTTTAGTCTTCTTTAATTCATTCTTTCATCTAAGCATACCTTTCTCAAATTCAGTCACTACATCTTCTTTTATACCACAAAATTCTGTGAAAACTATCTAGTATCTCTGGTATAAAAATAAACAATATCATAACAATGCAGCTTTAATGGAAAATTTGTAATTGTATAAATTGTCTAAAATAAGAAACGAATTAGAATTCTTAATTATGCTGAGTATCTTGTAAATATCTATAAGCCAGAATATTAAAGATTCAAAAAAAACCAGTAGAAAATTAAAAATTGATAAGTATGAAAACCACATGTTGTATTTAACTCTAGTCTATAACTTTTCAATGGACTAAATGTATTATCTTTTGAAAAATGTCATAATATATTAGATATCCAATTCACCATTCTACGGCGGGCTGCCTGTTTGAAATACATTATTTCAAAACCATTAAGACTAAACGCATTACTGTCTATCATTGAATGTTCAATATTTAATAAGCTCTTTGCGATTGTAGCATTTCGAATATTAATTTAAAATTACAAAGGGCAAGAATTGAATCGAATCAGTCTAGCATCTTTTAGGAATTAGAAGATTGACAATCACCTTGACATAGGGTTATCAACCTTAAGTAAAGACAAAGAACTATGAACTAGCTCGTCGTCTTATTAATAATATATTATTTATAACCAATTAATTTTAATGATGTGCTATTTCATTAGTAACGAATTTAAGAGTTTTAATTGTGTAGTTTCATAAACATCAATTTTGATTATTTAGGATATTAAAATTATATCTGTTATTACTCTTTATGTACCAAACAGGTGGTCCCATCAGACAATTAAAAGTAATCGTTAATTTAGTTTTATTAATATTTATATATATTTAAAGTTCAGATAACACATCGATTTTGATCATATAAGGATTAGAGACTGAATTGTAGAATAGTTTTTCCATTGTGTTATTTAAAAGTTCAAATGAAATGTTAACCCCATATTAAAAAAAAGTTATTGAAAAAGTATTATGTAGTTTTAGAATTGAGCTAAAATATTGATTAAATATTAAAAATGAAATATATAGTTCAGAGATTCAGGTTAATATTATTTTCATGTTATACTGAGAAAATGGTAAGTAGCAGCCCATTAACGTCCTACTGCTGGACACAGGCTTTCTCAGTCATAGGAGAGAGGGTTTTAGAATATACAGTCACCAAACTACTCCTCCGGGGGTTGGCAGGCTACACATGCTTTCCTTATGCCAGAGTAGAATGTTTTCTGTGAGCCTCTGGCCCCTCACTTAAGGATCAAGAGGGTTTCGCGGGGTTTTAATGGGTATTTTGGTTTTGTCCAGTGAGTCCCACACTCCCAACCGATGATTATTCAGATGGGGTGCCTAAATACATTTCCCAGTGTAAAAAAAACAGCTACATATCATTTACTCCGAGGATATGTAGGTTTCCTTAAAAAAAGTACTATGATACATTGGAAAGTACAATCAAATATATAGAGAAACTTAACGGTCCCTGTCCAGGTTCGAACCTACGATTTCTCTAAACGAGAGCCCACTCGTCTCACGACTGGGCCACCATGTCTTAATGAATATACTTCGAATTTCAAAAATCAATACACCGAAATCATTATCGGTTATAAATCAAAGTTCTGGTAACCCTATGCAAGAGTGACTACAAGTATGGTGGCTGAATTATAGAAAAGGCGCGACTTGCCAAGGAGCCACGTTGCCACTCTACCGCGGTCCCACCATTCTGAATAAGTAATTTCACCGTCTGCGCAATTTTACAAACAAATTAACGACTTAATGTTGTTATTTTAATAAAAGTTACTTCCTTAGTTTCAAAAGTTCCATTTTTACGACTGTTGCCTATTGCTGTTGTGGGATTGTTTATGTTTGAAATATTCAGCCATGGCGGAGTGAAATGTTTTGTTAGTACATTTTTAACGAAATAAACAATATTACTAGAAATTCTATATAACATTTTTAAAGTAGATAATAATGAATCTTAAATTCATTCTTATGTATTATAGGATCGGTCGAATAGGGTATTTTTATAATAGTTTTTCTTTATCTAGAGAAAATCTTAATAGAAAACTCAATATCCGTTTTTGAATTGGCCCAAACCGGGATTCGAACTCAGAACCTCATGTCTGTCATCGAACATGCTAACCACTAGACCAATGAGGCAGTTCTAAATTATCGTATACGATTATTAAATTAAAAACGATATGGCACCATCTTTATAACAATGGTTTAATAAGAAGCACAAGGCGTTTATATTTTAATGAAAATACTTCCACGCAGTATTATTTAAATGCAATTAAGATTCAGAATAGCTCTGTTTAATATGCCTCCGGCTAACTATTTGAGTGATTTCTAGCGAGCCACATAAAATTGCGAAAGGAGATTTGAATAAAATGCTGAGTAGAAAACGAGTGAGAAAATTCTTGAAACTTTATTCGAATAAACTGATGATTGCAGCTCACGTACTCGAATGTCAATAGAATGGGATTGGCAAAGGCGTTAAATTAACATTGCACTATAGAAGAGGTATCTAAGTTTGATAATTTAAAGACCTTTCATAAATTTCGTCAATAATTCTTTTTTATTTATTTTAAAATGAACTATCAGCCATTCAAGTTTTTGAAATTCAAATATATAAAATAGCCCTATGACATTATTTGACTGCGATGATTTTGTTCCAAATTGGAGAGGTTTCATTTTAGTATAGAATAAAAAAGGTATATTTAATATTTTTAACTGAGAGATAGGTTATTAACGAGTTCTGTTGTTCATTATGTTACTTAAGTTACAGTTCGACGCAGAGCAGAGAGACAGGAGCAGTGGTGCAAGTACTTGCCAGCAGAGGCCCCGGGCTCATTTTTGGGGAGGGCAAATTGGACTTTCTTATTTACCTGAGTCTCCACCTAACTAGCAAAAACGTATCGCCAAGCAAAGAGATTTAAATTGCCTCTTATCAGATTAGCGAGCTTACATCTTAAACTGTATCATATACTTACCACCAGGTGTGATCACAGTCAAGGGCTAACCTATCAGCAATCAGTGTCAAATAGATCAGCTTGTATACAATTGGTCACATTGATGTAGTGATTTACTTGTTCTAATGCTGAATGCTCGTGTTTGCTGTGATAAAAATGATCGCAGATTCAATTCTTATATAATAAAAATTGTATACTGTAATTTGTCTGTCTGTGTCTTTTAATTCGTGCACATACTTCCACACAAGCAAAAAATTATGTTCCGTTATTTATCTGTAAATAAATAATTAAGAGGGAGATTACCTCAACTTTAATTTGATTTAAACAAATTCTTTATATATTATTTGTTTAAGTCACAATATCGGGGTTTATATAAATTAATGGTGAAGAGGGAGCTTGATTCATAAACATGTTTATTTTGTATATTTACTCTTATTATCCCTAAATCGGTAGCGTAAATATAAAAATTAATATTGGCACGATAGGGAATTCATTTATACTTGCTTAAGGAAAAGAGTGTAAATTAAAATGTACGGTTTATGCTTATTTCCCTTTGGGAGCGAGTTACGATGTTTTGTTCACATAAACGTTGAAGGTGCTAGGATTAAGCTTGAAAATATTTGTTGTAGGATTTTATTATCCTTAGCACTTTTTAAATACATTCGTTTATTGCGTATTATTTAGTTAAAATATCCTTGCTCTATATATTGTGTGTTATTATCGGATTATATGTATTACATGGATAGTTGCAATGGAGATGCTCCTCACTAAGGTCCATGAACCCTAAGTTGGATTCATCTGGGGCCTTAAGGTAAAAGTGAGCCCTGAAAGCATCAGTCATTCATGAAGAGGGTTACTCGGGATTTTAGTGTGTATTGAGTGATTTCAATCCCGATGAGTCCTATACACCCAAATGCGGTCTGTGCGAGTACAATTTTCAAGCTAGAAAAATAAAATGTGATATCATGATTAATAAATTCAGAATCAGAACTGAATTTAGAATTTTATCTGATTCATTCTGCACATAGATTCATGAAGTTCTTGAAACGTCATTATTCGGTCCGTTTGTAAGAAATCAACCAAAAGAATCACCTGAGGATAAGTGGACTCAGTTACTTATTGAAATATAATTGTTAATAAATTTACATTCTGTAACACTTGATGTGCTACTGGACTCATCGCCAAACATTTTTGTCTTTTATAAAATAACTTTAACTCCATTATTCTGCCCTGTTATAAAATTTTATTATTTCTAGCTTTATACGTGGCTAATAAATAAATATTTTATATATAAGGATATCTCTTTGAATTGTCCTTTGAAGGATCGAAGCTGATGTATATCATTTATTGTAATAAAGCAACGTGGTAAGTTAATTTCTTAATTCGTTTACTTATATACAATCATTAACTATATATACTTGATGATTTTTACAACAAAATACTTTATTCCTCTGTATATTTTCTATTACAAATTAGTTTTTCCATTAACTCGCAGGCAGCGAAATTTCATATGCTTAACATTTATCATGTTAACATTAAGGTTGAACGTATACTAGGCCGGAAGGTACGGACTTCAAAATCCTCTCCGAGCACATTGTTAATCCCATTATACTTGCAAATTTAAAAAAATATAAAATACTACAAGTATCTTTTGTGTGTTGACGGATTAGTGCTTCATCAAATATGCTTTGGTAATTATTTACTAATGTATATCATGATTCTAACCTAAGTTTTATAATTTTGACGTTATAGCGATGATTGCCAGCTCAACAAATCATTACAGCACAAGAAATCATTACTTAATGTCACGTTCTGCCTGAGCCGAGCGGGCAAGCAAGAGCGCGAGACAAGCAGTAGAGAGGCATGGTCGGCCTGAGCATTTTGCTTGTAATGTATATACCGTGCATAACAATTAATGTAGGGTTACTATCGATCACTACTAACAAATCGATGTTTTCTTAATACGTAAAATTATAATTTGTGGACCGATTTTACAGACTACCATTTTTTATTTTCACTTTATGACTGACCTATAAATTAAAACAAAAACTCTTACTCCTTTCTCGTTTAACTTTGTAATATTAAAAATGTTTGTAATAAATTTACATTGTAAAGTAACACATTACGTAATTAACGATTTTTTTATGAAGCTTTCCAAAAAATACATCAAAATCATCGACAACGTATTTCTAAAAGACTATACTATTTTTTTGAACTTTTATTACACCCTTAAATAACAGCCAAAGATAAATACAAATATCATTTTGAAATACAAAATAAATGAAAATAAGATAATAAACCATTTTGTTCCAATTTAAACTGTTTTCGTAACGGCCAAAAGTATTGCGAGGCCACCGCGTTGAATTTATCTTGTTTTGCTGAAATTTACTTTACTGCAAACAGTACCAAAGCTTAGATAAGCGAAAGTTTTGCCGTTGTATAATTAGTTTTTACTAAATGCTTTTTTTAGATCCGTGAACATACATATTTTGAAATAAAAACATGAACACATATGCATTTATGTGGAGCGTATTATCAAGCAATTGTTTGTTTTGTTTATTGCTCTCACATAACATCTCTATTAAAATTTCAATTCTTATGCAATACAACTCAAATTGAAAAATTCTTCATTCAAGAAGGCCTTTGCAGCATTTTTGAATCGTTAAATAATGGTTCATCCACTCAATATACGACTGATGATGATATTAGAGACCTACTTACAATTTAAAGTTACGAGGGATCCTTCGCGCCCTATTCTAAGAAGAGCCCACATCAAACTCAGTCGGGTGTCCTTTTTTACCATTTTCATGAGTTAAGAGTTTTCAATAACTGTAAATGGTTTAGCTCACTAGCCATTTTCCCATATCAACTATCAGTGCCCCTCGGTATCGCCACCGTCTTACCTGATACCACGGTAATATGACCGTGTACTTTGCAAAGAATATCATTTTGCTTAAATTCAAGTTAATGGCGTATAGTTTTGAAGACTCATAATGAGTAAGTAAGTGTGTAAGTTACCTTGTCTAACACATCTTCAGGTCTTTCTAATAAAAACATAAAATAAAAACATTTTTCGCATAAAAACATTTTTTCTGTCTTAAATGTATAGTCAAATAACTCAAAAACCATATCAAAAATATAATAATCGAATTTTAATTACCATTTGTTTAACACTATACGTATTCATTTCAATAAATATGAAAGAAATGTGTAACACAAATATTATGCTTAAACAGCGTGCAGCATATTCTACCCTGGCTAATATTAAACATTTCATAAATCTAGGAAGAGCAAATAAAAGGCTAAAATTACAGAGCGTAATTCCCATATCATTTTCAACAAATAAAGCGTATCCACAGCGTGCGTACTTAGATGCTAAACATTTACGAGATACACAGAGTCGTTGAAGAGGAACTTTACTGCAGCTCGGTTTTATGTGAACATACAAACGTGGCGGGGTGTCTTATTTACGAATAATAAAAACACGGAAGAGCAATGAATCTCTGGCCACTTCATCTCGTCGTCTTTAATATTTTACGTGACCCCTAAAATTTTGGGCACACCTTTGTGGACGAGCACGTTTCATTAACTTGTGATTACCTGGGAAATTCTGCGCGGAGATGCGAAGATTCGCGAAAATTTAAGCGAAGTTCAAAACTTTTATGGCGCCCTGATTACTTGCATGAGAGAGCCTTCTAAACAACTTCCCTTATTCCATCTGACAATAAAATTAGATTTCAAAGTTATGTTCGGTATTTGCTTTTTTATATAATTTTTTTTTTACAATAATAACCATGCTATTTAATTAAACTTTTCATATGTGCCATTTTTACCATCGTCTTATAATCTTTAAGAAAAAACATGTTTGGTGAGTCAATGTTGAATAATCTTTCTTCTTTCTGAAGAATTTGATCAAGACATAAGTAAGGTAAGTAGCAGCCCATTAACGTCCCACTGCTAGGCATAGGCTTCCTCACTCATAGGAGAGAGAGTTTGTAGATTATTGCGGGTTAGCAGGCATAGTGCACACTCTACTCCTTCGTTCTCTTAGACCGATGGGATTCGACACAATCGGAGAAATATCAGTTGCATGACCGGCTCGGGGTGGAGCTCACCGCCAATTTCCCATCTTCAGGCAAATGTTGAGAAAATCTTAATAGAAAACTCTATTGGTTTTTTTAAGATGCCCGACCCGGGACTCGAACACTAGCTCTCATGTCTGTAGCCGAACATGCTAATCGCTAGCGACTAATTGGTCTAGACCAATGAGGCAATTCAAGACAAGCTATTGTGTTATTGCAATTAAGCACTTTACCTGGACGGTTGTCTACTTTTAGATACTTAATGAAAATTTAAATATTTCTACGTGTTTCGTCAAACATCACACATCCACTTAGCCGAATTATTCCTATAAAAATAACTCTATGTGCCTACATAACTAGGAGAGATTTGGTTCCATCACGATATGAAGCATCATCGTTCTTCTACTTTAGGTCGTTTTTCTGTAATCTGTCATTAAGAGCTACAGACACTGATTGAACATGGTTCGAGCAATAAATAAACGTAATTAAGTCTTGCAGCATCGTTTTATATTAAGTTGATTATAGACTTTTTATTATAGATGCACCGTATTGCTACAATTCAGTTCGTTATTAATAATTCACCTGCACAAAGTCCAGACAAAGAGTACATTCATATTCACCCCACGAAAACAAGTAGATAAAAATGCAAACATGCGCAATTGTGTCTCATACAAACAGAGGCTGGCATCCACGTAGCATTTTGGAGGCAAACGAAAGCGTTCCGGACACAAATGTTTTCCCAGTCATATGAATTTAGATCGGCCTTCGTATTACAGAGAAGCAAAGGCATCGGCAGACAGGTAAATCGAACTATTGGAATAAAGGGACCGTAATCTCAGAATGGGAATCGAAGCGGAATTCGGGCCCGTTGCGTGCATACGGCACAACCGCACCCCTAATGACACTTTGAACAATACATGTCTATACAAATAGCAAAATAGTGAACACTATGCGACCTGCTTAAGTTTCTCTTTGTTGGAAATGAGCTGCACTATCTTTAAATAATTCATGCTGCATATTACTCCCGTGCGCCTTGTGTTTCACGCTTTATAAATTATTTATGTGAAACTTTTTGAACGTTGACATTCCAATTTCATTTAGAGTTTATTAATTTTGATATACAGAGGTCTTATAAATTTTCGGCATATTATAGAGGCAAGTTAAAAAGGATTTTATCTTTAGCTTTATAATATTTATAGACGTTGCACCAATACCTGATAAAATCTGATAAACCTGATAAGATCTGTCTATTTTCACCAACAGTGATACATGATAATAGTTTGTTGTTTTGTTTTTTTCATTTTCATTACAATAGTTAAAGCATTATGTAATTAAATAAACTTTATTATAGTCGTCTGAGTGTGATTAATAGCGCATTTCATTGAGATTGAGCCATGTTTTGCAGTGGTTTAATCTGATTTTGTTTAAAAGATCGGATATTGTAGAAATTTCGGAATTAACACTGACTTTAAACCTTTTAGTTAACCAACGCCATCTGCTGATGTTTTCATCAAAATCGGTTTGGCTGTTACGAAGATTAATGAAAGAACTTACTACTAACTAGAATGAAGATTAAAGAAATGTAGACTAAAAATTCATTTTTTAAATCGATTTTTGATGTGAACTTAAGGGGTTTTTGATTGATTATTTATGTATAGCTTATATTTACTGCACAATGCAAAGATAACGATTTTTATTATTTTCATTTCATCTAACAAGTAGTTTCTTAAAAGGCAAAATAGTCTTAGAAAAGAGAGTCACTTCGAAGTGCCTTGATGCGATTTCCGAAGCACTTTTAACGATACTTCCTGAGCGATATAAATCCGAGTTAGAACACGATTTTCCGGATGCCGCTGTCCGAAGAATGTCAATTTGTAGAATAAACTGCTGAATAAAATGGTTTCGGTTTCTTAATTTTTGAATTAGAGTTAGTGGAATGCTTGTATAATTCAGCAACATTTTTTCTATTTTTAACTGTTAGCAACAATTAGACCTAGATTAGATATTTTATAGTATGCCTAAATGAAGTTTTTGAATAAATTGTTGTAACCCAATTTAGCTGATAATCAACGGAAAGATGAAGAAACAACTTTCGGTACACCATTTATACTTGAAACTTAGTGTTGCTGCTAATTTTTGCGGAGGTTGTATACAAAATTATGTCCCAATTTATAAGAAATTTTATTTTACATATTTTATAATACTGAAACATTTATAAGTTATTCATATCAGCCTATGAGAATACCAGGAATAATTACGTTATTAGTTATTAAAAAAAAATCAAATAAAAACTATATTTTATCTACGTAACAGCAAGTTTTATAATATAAGAAAAAAAATGTTAAATTGCGTGCGTACAAAGTACTATTGTCAGAAGTGAAACTGCTTTGGCAAACTAAATTTTAAGTATTGTATAAATATATTATACAATTTAGATTAGATTTTAGATTTCCAAGACTTAGAGGGACGGAAAAAGGAAGATATGTTAGGAATTTAATTGTCATTTAAATATTAAGTGTTGAAAATGAATAGAAATTTATTGAAATCTCTAATGACGAATTTATTAATTAAATATTGTTTTTGAACTTAAATTTTAGAAAACAGTATTTATATTTTATGAAAAACAGTATTAAATTACGAGTGGCAATTTAAAATGCCACATGTTAATTGTAAATATTAAAACTATCTAACCTTCAAATGAATTTGCATAAAAAACGCTACACATCTTCGTGACGCTAATCACGCGTTTCATCCTTAAAAAAATACCATCATTCCTATAGAAGTATCACTTCAAAAACCTAAACAGAAATGTATTTCATCAGTCCAATTTCAGTATGTATCATAAAAACTTATTCTTGATCCAGTTCCTGTTACAAAAAGGACATATTTATTTACATATTATTAATATTTTTTGTACTCGTCTCAAATCTGTGTTTAAATTTTCCACTGGATGTTTTTTAAACGAATAAGCTACATTTCGGGGGAGACGAAGCCCTCTAAAATGAAATTTTCGTGGCATAAAGTGGCTGAGACGATATAATGACACTGGGGCTAACTAAACTGCGCGGGTCTGCTCGCCCTCATGTTTCTAAATAAATTATGAATATTTACCGTCACGTTACGCTTTACTGAAATATAATTATTTTAATCTGACTCTGAGACCGCAATTTTGTAAAATTGATGTCAAGAGTACGTCTTCTTACAAAACTTTTGCATTGTTCTTTCAAAGAGTTTCAAAACAAAATTAGGTACTCACTTTACATTTCGTTCAGTCCCTGCGCGTATAAGCTCTAGCGTTTCGCAAGACTTACATGGCGGATATGAAAACTTGTAAGCTCTGAGACAGATTTAATAATTTGTTTGTTTTTTAATAATTCTAGATACAATATTAAACTGCTCAGGGTCCGTAGACATAGTCATTTTGGATGATTGCTAACGCTTAAGAATGTATGGGAATAACGATTCATGTCGAAAATTATCGAAAGTGACGTTGCCTAAGGGCCCATCAATGAACTTTTAGTTTTTGCCAAGAAGGCATGATATTCCATGGAACATTTTTTGAACGTGATAGAGTGCTTAAGCTATTCCAAACAAAAGTTTTAACTTGCAGAGAAAAGTTGCTTTTTTCGGACATCTTCACAAAAAAGAGATAACAGACATCAACAGGTCTAAGGTAATCAATAAAAATTAAGAAGAATAACGCAAGAAATAAAAGTTTTACTCACAAACCCCTACCTACGTTCAGTTTTAAGAAGACTGAAGATAAACAACCACACTACCACGACCTCTCTCCCACACATCAAAGGAGCTACGGCTAGAAGACAGCGAGAAGCCTTCTTTACTGCATACGATTGCAGAACTAGCTACAGCCCCGCTCTCTATATACATATGCTTTACTCGTCTTTAAAGTATATTTAAGAATTTAAAAAAAAATTAAAAATCTAGTAGCTCCTTATTATCAATCGATTTTTTTCTTATGAAGAGATATATATCAAAACTAGAAAACTTATGCTATTAATTTGATATTGGGATGTCTAATGTAGAACTTGTATTGCGTCAATCAATCGAGGTCGATAGTGATGAGGTCGCTTGTATATTGCCAATATAAAATTTTCAAAATAGGATATTACTTCGATATAAAACAAACTTTGGTTCTAGACAATTAAAAATGATCTCGTGTCTCCTTGTGGGGGGTCTGCCTACACTGCGCCGTCCGGTGCGGGGTCACCACTCCAGCACTTTTGGTCCCCAACGTCCATCGGTCCTTCGGACTATGTGCCCCGCCCATTGCCACTTCAGGTTCGTGATTCGTAGAACTATGTCGGTGACTTTGGTTCGTCTACGGATCTCTTCATTTCGAATTCGATCACGTAGAGAAACTCCGAGCATAGCCCTCTCCATCGCACGCTGAGTGACTCTGAGCTTCCGCATGAGGCCCATAGTCAGCGACCACGTCTCAGAACCGTAGGTCATCACTGGCAACACGCACTGTTCGAAGACTTTGGTCTTCAGGCACTGAGGGTTATCAGACGAAAATATCTGGCGTAACTTCCCGAACGCAGCCCAACCGAGTTGGATTCGGCGGTTGACCTCCTTCTCGAAATTGGATCTACCTAGCTGGACTATATGTCCCAGGTATGTGTACTCATCAACAATTTCGAGAGCTGAGTTCTCAACGATGACTGGGTGAGGCGGTACATGGATATTAGACATAATTTTCGTCTTATCCATGTTCATTTTCAGGCCCACCTGTTGAGAAACTCTGCTGAGGTCATCGAGCATTGTATTGAGATCTTCGAGAGTCTCTGCCATAATGACTACGTCATCGGCAAACCGTAGATGAGTGATGTACTCGCCGTTGATGTTGATGCCCAGTCCGTTCCACTCCAAAAGCTTAAAAAGGTCTTCCAGCGCCGCAGTGAAAAGCTTCGGGGAGATAACATCTCCCTGTCGCACTCCACGTTGCAGTTGGATAGACGCTGTGCTTTGGTCCTGTATACGGACTGACATGGTGGCGTTTTCGTACAAGCACTTCAACACGTGTATGTACCGGTAGTCAATTCGGCATCTCTGTAAAGATCTCAACACGGCCCATGTTTCCACCGAATCGAAGGCTTTCTCATAGTCCACGAACGCTAAGCAAAGTGGCCGATTATACTCTTCGGTCTTCTG